>UESW01001644.1:0-188595 GCA_900491605.1 Calamus simplicifolius
CCTCCCCTCCCGGGATTCCGCAACACATCCCTGTCCCCGCGGAGGTCGACCTCACGGCCGACACTCCACCGGAGGCTGGAGCCGCAGCGGGAGGTCGCTGCAGAGTCGGTGGCGGGGGAGCCCGTGCCGACCGGAGGGCCCCGGCTCCCGAGGGAGCGACTTCATTTGGTGCCAGCCGGGACTGGGGTGAGGGGCCATCCGGTCCCACCAGTCCAGCCCCCGAGGGGCCGGTTAGGGGCGACCCGCCCACAGGGCCGGGGAGGTCAGAGGCGGCAGAGGGAAGTGGGGACGCATCCAGGTCGCCCCTGGACTTCCTGGGTGATGGCTATTTGGCCGAGCGGGTCCTGGGCTCGGTTCTGGATCCTAGGATCACCGAAGGCCTCGGTCGTCAGAAGACAGGCGAATTTTTCAGGGAATCTTATGCCGCTGCGTTCAGGGTAGGCGACCTTTTGCCCTTTATCTCTTATTGTTCATGTACATACTTTGCTGACTTGAGGCTTGTGCGCGCAGATTGTGCATTCCCTAAAGGCCGCTAGGGAAGTGATCCGCGGGGAGAAGAACCTTCTCCGGGAGATGCAGGATCGCGCAGAAGCAGCAGAGAAGGCTGGGGAGATCAAAGAGTCCTGCGCCAGCGAGGTAAGAGCCGCCGAGGGCAAAGCGGAGATCGAGGCCAACCGCGCGCGCGCGGCGATCTCCCAGATGATGGAATCCGAGAGCGCGGTTATGGCGAGGGACATTCATATCTCGGAGCTAACCGAGGCTCTTCGGGAGGCAGAGGACGGGCGGGAGCGGCGTCGGAGGAGGCTAGAGCGGCGAGAGCAGAGGCCGAAGCGGCAAAAGAAGAGGCTGGCCGGCATAAGGAGGAGTTAGGTCGCGCCAGAGAAACCGAGAGGGACGGCGGAAGCCTTAGCCGCAGAAAAAACTCGAGCTGCTAGGCTTGTCGAAGAGTACAGGTCGTCTGAGCGTTACACAGACGACCTAGCCGAAGCTTCAGCCGCCGCGTTCCTCGACGGATTCCAGTATGCCAAAGGAAAGTGGCCAAGGACCTAGATTTCCCTCGCGCCCTGGAGGTTGAGCCAGAGCCATCGTCGGACCCGTCCCCTTCCGATGACGAACCCGCACCGGCGGAGCCTGAACTCGCACCCGTTACTTTGCTGCTTTTTTTTTTTTTTTTTTTCTGTAAGCCCGACTATGTCGGGGTTTTGTAATCCCCTTCTATTAATGAAAGCACCTTTCTCGACGATTTTGCACTGTTATTGACTTTGCTGTTTGACATGTGACCACACGAGTCCGTTCGTTCCGTCGATTCTAGGGAACACCTTCCCCACGCCGTTCCGCCTTAATTACATGAACCCGCTAGTTAAAGTTAGGTGGGGTTGAATCTTGGGAGCGGGGGCACCGCTGACCGGAGACTAGGCCGGTAGGCGCCCTTGGGCCACAGGCGCGACGCTTGATCAAGCATCGAACCTGGCGTTGGTCTGGCGCGCGGCTTGATGCCCGCGGGACTTGGCTTTGACCTGACCGGTAGAGCGGGGGTCCTGACTGCGAAGAACCCTTGATACGTCAATCCGCCGGCGGTTAGCCGGGTTTTATGCTTGGCGGGCTTTAAGTGCCGACGAAGTGCCGGGCTTTTGTTGTTGAGAGCCGGTGGTACACCGCTCTGCCAGTGGTACACTGGGCTTATGCCTGGCTGGTGCAGGGCTTTGAGTGCCGACGAAGTGCCGGGCTTTTGTTGTTGAGAGCCGGTGGTACACCGCTCTGCCAGTGGTACACTGGGCTTATGCCTGGCTGGTGCAGGGCTTTGAGTAGTGCCGGGCAGCCTGGTACACCGCTCTGCCAGTGGTACACTGGGCTTATGCCTGGCTGGTGCAGGGCTTTGAGTGCCGACGAAGTGCCGGGCTTTTGTTGTTGAGAGCCGGTGGTACACCGCTCTGCCAGTGGTACACTGGGCTTATGCCTGGCTGGTGCAGGGCTTTGAGTGCCGACGAAGTGCCGGGCTTTTGTTGTTGAGAGCCGGTGGTACACCGCTCTGCCAGTGGTACACTGGGCTTATGCCTGGCTGGTGCAGGGCTTTGAGTACGGTGGTACACCGCTCTGCCAGTGGTACATGCCTGGCTGGTGCAGGGCTTTGAGTGCCGACGAGTGCCGGGCTTTTGTTGTTGAGAGCCGGTGGTACACCGCTCTGCCAGTGGTACACTGGGCTTATGCCTGGCTGGTGCAGGGCTTTGAGTGCCGACGAAGTGCCGGGCTTTTGTTGTTGAGAGCCGGTGGTACACCGCTCTGCCAGTGGTACACTGGGCTTATGCCTGGCTGGTGCAGGGCTTTGAGTGCCGACGAAGTGCCGGGCTTTTGTTGTTGAGAGCCGGTGGTACACCGCTCTGCCAGTGGTACACTGGGCTTATGCCTGGCTGGTGCAGGGCTTTGAGTGCCGACGAAGTGCCGGGCTTTTGTTGTTGAGAGCCGGTGGTACACCGCTCTGCCAGTGGTACACTGGGCTTATGCCTGGCTGGTGCAGGGCTTTGAGTGCCGACGAAGTGCCGGGCTTTTGTTGTTGAGAGCCGGTGGTACACCGCTCTGCCAGTGGTACACTGGGCTTATGCCTGGCTGGTGCAGGGCTTTGAGTGCCGACGAAGTGCCGGGCTTTTGTTGTTGAGAGCCGGTGGTACACCGCTCTGCCAGTGGTACACTGGGCTTATGCCTGGCTGGTGCAGGGCTTTGAGTGCCGACGAAGTGCCGGGCTTTTGTTGTTGAGAGCCGGTGGTACACCGCTCTGCCAGTGGTACACTGGGCTTATGCCTGGCTGGTGCAGGGCTTTGAGTGCCGACGAAGTGCCGGGCTTTTGTTGTTGAGAGCCGGTGGTACACCGCTCTGCCAGTGGTACACTGGGCTTATGCCTGGCTGGTGCAGGGCTTTGAGTGCCGACGAAGTGCCGGGCTTTTGTTGTTGAGAGCCGGTGGTACACCGCTCTGCCAGTGGTACACTGGGCTTATGCCTGGCTGGTGCAGGGCTTTGAGTGCCGACGAAGTGCCGGGCTTTTGTTGTTGAGAGCCGGTGGTACACCGCTCTGCCAGTGGTACACTGGGCTTATGCCTGGCTGGTGCAGGGCTTTGAGTGCCGACGAAGTGCCGGGCTTTTGTTGTTGAGAGCCGGTGGTACACCGCTCTGCCAGTGGTACACTGGGCTTATGCCTGGCTGGTGCAGGGCTTTGAGTGCCGACGAAGTGCCGGGCTTTTGTTGTTGAGAGCCGGTGGTACACCGCTCTGCCAGTGGTACACTGGGCTTATGCCTGGCTGGTGCAGGGCTTTGAGTGCCGACGAAGTGCCGGGCTTTTGTTGTTGAGAGCCGGTGGTACACCGCTCTGCCAGTGGTACACTGGGCTTATGCCTGGCTGGTGCAGGGCTTTGAGTGCCGACGAAGTGCCGGGCTTTTGTTGTTGAGAGCCGGTGGTACACCGCTCTGCCAGTGGTACACTGGGCTTATGCCTGGCTGGTGCAGGGCTTTGAGTGCCGACGAAGTGCCGGGCTTTTGTTGTTGAGAGCCGGTGGTACACCGCTCTGCCAGTGGTACACTGGGCTTATGCCTGGCTGGTGCAGGGCTTTGAGTGCCGACGAAGTGCCGGGCTTTTGTTGTTGAGAGCCGGTGGTACACCGCTCTGCCAGTGGTACACTGGGCTTATGCCTGGCTGGTGCAGGGCTTTGAGTGCCGACGAAGTGCCGGGCTTTTGTTGTTGAGAGCCGGTGGTACACCGCTCTGCCAGTGGTACACTGGGCTTATGCCTGGCTGGTGCAGGGCTTTGAGTGATAACGAACTTTTTAGTTGAAGGGATGGTACACCCAAGCCAGGGACATGCTTATCATGAAAAAATGGACATTACTGATAATACCGGCGGAGGTTATCCGCATTCCACGTCCTGGGAAGTGGCGTCCCATCAAGTCCTTCGATTTTATAAGCTCCGTGGTGCAGCGTCTCGGTGATCCGGTAGGGTCCTTCCCAGTTAGGGGCTAGCTTACCTCCTTCAGTTGGCTTTGAGACCTCGGCCCGCCGGAGAACTAGGTCTCCTGGTAGGAACGTTCGAGGGCGCACACGCGCGTTGTAGTACTTCGCGGCCCGTTGCCGGTAAGTTGCCATTCGAAGCCGCGCCCTGCCCCGCATTTCCTCCACCAGGTCGAGGTTGGCTCTCAGTTGGTCAGAATTACCTTCTTCACTGTAAGCCTCCACTCGAGGGCTAGGTGCTCCGATCTCCACGGGGATAACAGCTTCTGAGCCAAAAACTAGGCTGAATGGCGTCTCCCCAGTGGGGGCTCGAGGCGTCGTGTGATAGGCCCATAGCACGTTGGGGAGCTCCTCTACCCAACGTCCCTTGCAACCGTCCAGCCGAGACTTCAGTCCTTGGAGAATAATTCGGTTGGTCACTTCTGCCGCCCCGTTGGTTTGAGGATGTCCGACGGAAGTAAATCTTTGAAAAATTCCCAGCTCGGAGCAGAACTCCCGAAAAGGTGCATTATCAAACTGACGGCCATTATCGGTGACCAGTGTGCGTGGCAGGCCAAACCGACATATGATTGACTTCCAGAAAAAAGATCTTACTTTGCTCTCGGTAATCTTGGCCAAAGCCTCAGCTTCGACCCACTTGGTGAAGTGGTCCACCGCCACCAAGAGGAACTTTCGCTGCCCGGAAGCCGGGGGAAATGGACCCAAGATATCCATGCCCCACTGGGCAAAGGGCCAAGGCGCCATCACGGGGGTCAGGTTAGACGTCGGTTGTCGCTGGATATTGGCATGACGTTGGCAGATATCACACTTCTTGACAAGCTCGGCCGCGTCCTCCTTCATCGTCAGCCAGAAGTACCCTTGGCGCAGAGCCTTGTAAGCCAGGGCTCTGCCCCCCAGATGACTCCCGCATATGCCTTCATGGATCTCCCTAAGGATATAATCCGACTCCGATGGCCCTACACACCTAAGGACCGGATATGAGAATGATCTTCGATAAAGCTTCCCGTCCATCATCAAGAATCTCGGGGCCCTTCGCTTAAGCTGTTTGGCCTCCGCTGGGTCCCCCGGGAGGGTACCGTCGGTTAAGTATCGGATGTAGGCATCCATCCAGGAGGGCTCCGGCTCCACTGGCAACACTTCTTCCGCGGTCTCAATGCTTGGGGCTGGTAGATGCTCCACGTATGTCCTCCCTAACGTCCCATCGACCGAAGTGGCCAAGCGGGACAGGGAGTCAGCTCTGGCATTCTCTGCCCTGGGGATATAGCTGACACGGAAGTAAGAAAAATGAGACGCCTGGGACTGCACCTTGCTCAGGTAACGGGACATGACCGGGTCCCTAGCCTCGTATTCACCAGTAATTTGCCCAGAAATGAGCTGAGAGTCGGTAAAGGCCCTCAAGCGCCCGCGCCCAATTCCTTGGCTAGTCTCAACCCCGCCAGCAGGGCTTCGTACTCCGCCTGATTATTGGTCGCCGGGAACTGGAATCTGAGGGCGTACTCACTACATCTCCCTCCGGGCTTGCAAGGATGAGCCCGGCACCGCTCCCTTGGGAGTTTGCCGCTCCGTCCACATGCAGGATCCAATCCTCCACCTCCCCTGATGAGGGGGGTCCCCAAACTCCTCCGGTTGCGCCTCCTCCATGTCCTTCTTGGTCCAGGAACATTCGACTAGGAAGTCCGCCAACACCTGAGACTTCATGGCTGACCTCGGTCGGATGGACAGATCGAACTCGCCTAACTTGATGGCCCATTTAGCCAGCCGGCCGGAGGTGTCGGGGCGAGACAGGATAGCTCGCAGGGGCTGATCCGTAAGCACCACGATGGGATGAGCTTGAAAATAAGGCCGGAGGCGCTGAGTAGAGACCACCAGAGCGAAGATGATCTTCTCAGTTTTTGAATACCTGGTCTCCGCGTCATGGAGTATTTTGCTGGTGTAGTAGATCGGCTTCTGAGTTCCGTCGGTATCCATGTGCACCAGTACCGAGCTGACGGCCTCCGGGGAAGCGGCCAGATACAGGAAGAGCTCCTCCCCATTTTCGGGCTTGGATAGCAGTGGCGGAGTGGAGAGAAACTGCTTCAATTCTTCAAAGGAGCTCTGACATTCTTTCGTCCACTCGAAGCCGTTAATCTTGCGCAGCGCCTTGAAAAAGGGTAGACACCTCTCCGCCGACCTTGACATGAAACGACTCAAGGCCGCCACCCTCCCCGTCAGGCGCTGCACCTCCTTCTTGCTGACCGGGGGCCGCATCTCCAGGATAGCTCTGATCTTGTCGGGGTTGGCTTCGATCCCGCGCTGGGTCACCATGAAACCCAGGAACTTGCCGGCCGCCACTCCAAAGGCGCATTTGTGGGGGTTGAGCTTCATTCGGTACCGGCGCAGATTGCCGAAAGTCTCCCCGAGATCGGTCACATGGTCTCCTGCGCTGGTGCTTTTAGTCAGCATGTCGTCCACATAGACCTCCATATTGCGCCCCAGCTGATTCTCGAAAACCTTGTTCATCAACCTTTGATAAGTGGCCCCGGCGTTTTTCAGCCCGAAAGGCATCACTCTGTAACAGTAGATCCCCTTCTCCGTGACAAAGGAGGTTGCCTCCTCGTCTACTGAGCTCATCTTGATTTGATTGTACCCCGAGAACGCATCCATGAAACTGAGCGTCCCGTGCCCGGAAGTGGCGTCCACCAGCTGGTCGATTCGGGGGAGCGGAAAGCTGTCCTTGGGGCACGCCTTGTTGAGGTCGGTGAAGTCCACACACATCCTCCAGCTCCCACTGGCCTTCCGAACCATCACGACATTCGCCAACCAGTCGGGGTAGCGCACCTCACGAATGTGGCCAGCCGCCAACAGCTTCCGCACCTCCTCGTCGACAGCCTTCTGCCGGTCCGGAGCAAAACTCCTTTTCTTCTGCCTGATGGGCCGGCACTCTGGTCGGATGTTGAGCTGGTGTGTAATCACCTCCTCCGGGATCCGGGCATGTCAGATGCTGACCACGCGAAGACGTCGGCGTTGGCCCGTAGAAAGGTTAGGAGCTGGTCACGGGCTTCGTCAGGAAGCGAAGCTCCGACTCGAACCGTCTGCGCGGGGTCCTCCCCGAGGGGGAAGGTAAGCAGCCGCTCGGCCGGTTCCCCCCTCCTCTCCAAGTCCCGTGGGTCAAGAGTTTCCGATGTCGATGTCGACGGTGGTGCAAGCACTGCCCCTGGGGACTGGGGGCCAAGTGATAGCATAGCGCCGGCAGGTCCTGCTCTCCTCGCATCTCGCCGATCCCGCTGGTGGTTGGGAACCTCACTAGGAGTCGCTTGGTGGAAATGACGGCATCCAAGAGGTTGAGCCCGGGCCTCCCAAGAATCGCATTGTACGCCAGGGGCACACGGACCACCAAAAACTTTATAAGGACAGTGCTCTGGCACGGAGCCATTCCGGCTGTCACAGGAAGAGTAATCTCCCCCTCGACCCTCACAGAATCCCCCGTGAATCCCATCAAAGGCGTGACGACAGGTTGAAGTAAATCATGCGACAGGTTCATGCGAATAAAGGCGTCGTAGTTTAAAACATCTACTGAACTTCCACTGTCGACCAGGATTCGTTTTACAGGGTGCTTAGCGATCGTCATGGATACGACGACGCTATCATCATCTTGGTTTACAACCCCCTCTAGGCCCTCTTCGAAAAAAGGAATTATAGCCTCCGCTCCCCCTCCCCCCTCGGTCTCTTCGGCGGGCCCCCTGCCCCCCAGGAGATCATCGCTACCGTCTTCTCCGTCGGGGCGTTATCAATCATCGGCGGTGCAGGCGCTGATGGGCCGGGAGCTCCTGGGTTGTTCCTTTGGACGAACTTCCTCAGGTGGCCCTGTTGAATGAGATCTTCAATGGCTTTCTTCAGCTGCCGGCAGTCGTCGGTGTTGTGGCCATGGTCCCGGTGGTAGCGGCAGTAGAGGCTCTTGTTCCGGGGGATCTTCGGGTTGATGGGAGGAGGACGTTGCAGGTAAGGCTCCCCTTCGATCTCGAGCAGGATCTGGGATATGGGAGCAAGCAACGGAGTATACGGCCCGTCTCTTGGTGCAGGAGGTCGAGGGCGGTTGTCTGGTCGACGAGGAGGCTCGGGCCTCCTGGGGCGGGCTTCCGCAGGTTCTGGCTGGGCTGGCTTCCGGGGTACGTTCCCGCCGGCCTCACGCCGAGAAAAGTCAGCTTCATCTGCCCGGATGTATTTCTGGGCGCGGATCAGGAGTTCGGAGTAGGAACCCGGTGGCTTCTTGTCAAGAGAATACGCGAAACGGGAAGGGCGGAGCCCTCGCTTCAGAGCCAAGGTAGCCACTGAGTCCTCCAAGTTATATACCTCCAGGGCGGCCTCCTTAAACCGGGCGACGTAGTCTCGCAGGGACTCGCCATTCTTCTGCTGGACAGCAAATAGACTGTCCGCCACCCTCGGGATCTTCCGGCAGGCGTCAAAGTGGGCCAGGAAAGCCCTCTCCAACTGGCGAAAGGAGTCGATGCTCCGTGGCGGCAGGCGAGAGTACCAGGCCCGGGCAGCTTTTTTCAGAGTAGCAGGGAAGGCCACACACATAAGGGAGTCTGTGGCCCCCTGAACCTGCATGAGCACCTTGTAACTTTCCAAATGGTCCAGGGGGTCCGTAGTCCCGTCATAAGGGTCCAGCTGAGGAAGGCGGAACCGGGTAGAGATTGGCTCCTCCATGATGCGGCGGGACAGGGGAGGCCGACTGTCGTAATCAGTCTCCGGCAGGTGGGTGATTCGACGGCTAAGTTCTTCCAACTTCTGATTACACTCCTCGAGTCGCCGCTCAGCTCGGCGAGGCATCCGGCCATCAACGGAACCCTCCCCTGAAGACTCAGAAGAAGAGCGGAGGCGACGATGTCGGCGCGCGCGCTCCGCCTCCTTTCCGTGCCGTCGCTTAGGAGAGATGCTGGCGTGGCGAGAAGGAGACCGGGGCCTTTTGGACGCCTCGCGGCGATGCGGCTTGGCTGGAGATCGGCGGTGATGATCTGCAGGAACGGGCGACCTCCGGCGGGAGGAGTGCTGACTGGGCTGCACCGCCCCTGGGACAGATGGGCTCGGCTCCGGCTGTCGCAAGGCTACTTGTTGCTGCTGCTGCATGCTTTTGACCGCCGCTGCCAGCGACTGGACCTGGGTGGCCAGGTCAGCGAATCGATCTTCTTGAAGTGGCTGTGGAGCGGATGCAGGGGCGCCATTCTGCGGAGCAGAAGGCCCTGCCTCCTGGAGGTTCGGAGGCTCTGGGAAACAAGATACGAGAGCTGGGGGGGCCTCCGCGGGTGGACCAGCCCCGCAGCGCTGCCTCCCAGCGCGACCGGCTGAAGCTCCCTTCATTCGAGTTGTCACCATGGCTTTAAGGTCTCGAAGAAAGAAAGCCGCTGGTTCGAAGTCTCTCTTACACTCCCCCCTTCCTGGCGCGCCAATCTGATGACGCCAAGTCACCGCCTTCGAACGTCGGGGAAACGGATGTCTCGCTCCGGGAAATCCTGCAAGAAAAGTCCCCGGGGACCGGTAGCACCGGTGGGGACCCTCCGACGATCAAGTTAGTGGCTTGGGTTCAGACAAGGAACCACCCCCCGCGAAGAGAAGCTGGGGCAGTTAGGGTTTTTGCAGGGAGGAAGAAAGCTCAGAGAACCAGAGTTTGGATCCCCTTACAGCCTGAATATGTCTCTTTTATACCTGTCTGAATACCGTGACGTGCAGCTTCGGAAGACCTTTCTTGTACTGTCATTGATGGACGTGCTGGGCTCCTATTGCTAGAGGCGGCGAGTCGTACATCCTAGTAAGGCGTGGTGGCGCACAGAGGCGTGCAATGCGCCAAACATCGTTATGAGACATGACCCTCCGTACCGGGGCACATTTTACAGGAGTACGAAATGGTACTACGGCAAGGCACAGCCATGTGCCGAAGATCATGCGTGAGCACCGTGCATGCTGACAGTTGCTGTTTTCTTCGGCGGTTGAATAGCGTGTCGACCATGCACCCTGAGGCCAGTAGGGGCCCCGGGTTAAGAAATGATGACCCCACCCCGACCCCGAGGGGGTGCCGGAGGTGGGGAAATGACCGTTCACCCCGAGGCTGGTAGGGGCCCCGGGGTTAAGAAATGATGACCCCACCCCGACCCCGAGGGGGTGCCGGAGGTGGGGAAATGACCGCACCCCGAGGCCGGTAGGGGCCCCGGGGTTAAGAAATGATGACCCCACCCCGACCCCGAGGGGGTGCCGGAGGTGGGGAAATGACCACCCCGAGGCCGGTAGGGGCCCCGGGGTTAAGAAATGATGACCCCACCCCGACCCCGAGGGGGTGCCGGAGGTGGGGAAATGACCGTTCACCCCGAGGCCGGTAGGGGCCCCGGGGTTAAGAAATGATGACCCCACCCCGACCCCGAGGGGGTGCCGGAGGTGGGGAAATGACCGCACCCCGAGGCTGGTAGGGCCCCGGGGTTGAAATGATGACCCCACCCCGACCCCGAGGGGGTGCCGGAGGTGGGGAAATGACCGCGCCCCGAGGCCGGTAGGGGCCCCGGGGTTAAGAAATGATGACCCCACCCCGACCCCGAGGGGGTGCCGAAGGTGGGGAAATGACGGTGACTGCCGTTACCCTGCCTGATGACGTTGGGATCAGTCATATCAGAACCATTGCAGCTTGACATCCATTACTGGATTGAACATCAATGAGTATCAGATATCGAGAGGCAAGGTTGTTACATTTTTTCCAAAACATTTCAGCAATACCTGTTTTCCTTTCTTAATATCAAAATGCATTTGAGACTGATAGAAAACCTTTACTGACGGCCTTTGTTCTGCAGGAGTTAAACCAGCTAGCCGGACTGACAGAGTCTTGCGACTTTGTTAAGGTGCATTGTTTTCCCCCTCTTTTTTATCACTATTTTTCAATTTCTGGAGTTGTCTTCTGTCCTTTTTTTTTTTTGCATAATTTATTGTCACTTTCTTTCATTTAGAACTATAATTTAGAATTTTAGCTGTTTTAACCCTTCAGTTAGAGGTATAATTTAGAGATACAATTCAGTGTGTTTGGTTAATATTTAGGATAATCTTTATGTCCTCTATTATCTTTGCCTTGCATATATGCAGGCTGATTTCATGAATATGCCATTTTCTGATGGTACTTTTGATGCAATATATGCTGTAGAAGCAACGTGTCATGCACCCGATGCGGTAATCTGCCAATTCAAATAGTTGTATACACATTCCAATATCTTGTCTTCAAATATTTCTAATGCCTTTTTGGTCATTCCAGCTTAGCTGCTATAAGGAGATTTATAGAGTACTGAAGCCTGGCCAGTGTTTTGCTGCCTATGAGTGGTGCATGACTGATCACTTTGATCCCCATAACAAAAGTCATCAGAAAACCAAGGCTGAAATTGAGCTTGGTAGTGGTCTCCCAGACATAAGAACTACAAATCAATGCCTTGATGCCTTAAAGCTTGCAGGATTTGAGGTAAAAGGCCACACTGAATGTATTGGCCCTTAATGCTTCATCTGAATAAAAATTTGTGTGAGACTGTAGTATGTGATCGCTTTCTTATAGGTTATTTGGGAGAGGGATCTTTCATTAGATTCTCCTGTGCCATGGTATTTGCCTTTGGATACAAGTCTTTTCTCCATAACTAGCTTTCGATCGACTGCCTTTGGACGATTCATAACTAGATCTATGGTAAATTAATCATTACTTATTCAATTTCTCCATTCTTGTAAATTAATCATTACTTATTCAATTTCTCTATTCTTTCCTCCTTTTATTCTTCTTTCTATTTCCTTGTCATTGAAACTCGTTCATTTTGCTACTTCTGTTCTCTAGGTTAAAACACTAGAGTTCGTGGGCATTGCCCCAGCAGGAAGTGAGAAAGTATCATCATTCCTGGAAAAGGCTGCTGAGGGGCTTGTGGATGGTGGAAGGTAAGTAAAGCTTTTTAAGTTGCTACAGTTTCAGAATGCTCTCAATCTTCTTGTGAGTTAATTGGTGGCTGCAGTCCCCACTTATTCATGCCAGTTTCAACTGATTGATGCAGGAAAGAGATTTTCACCCCGATGTACTTTTTGCTTGCCCGGAAGCCCCTTTGAGAATCTCGAGGAACAAGCAAAAGCTTTTGTAATCTTTTCTATATGATTCTGCCATCTTGTGGCCTTCTATAATATAAATCGTGGTCAGTGGAGAACAGAACTGCTGAAACTTGCTCTGATAATGTTGATAGAACCGCGAGCATGGACTTTATTAATTTTATGTTTTTGTTGTGGGTTTTTGTTGCACCATGGGCTACTTTGACGCATATTTGGGCACTTTTAGATGCAGATGCTCTGGCAACTCCTCTCCCACTGCCCAGATGATCGGGTCCTTCGTTGACAGCTCGGTATTTACAAGAAGGTTCATGCACGCTCCTAATGAAATTTATGTGAAAATATGCTGTCTTCAACACTCACTCAGTTTTTTTTTTTTTTTGTGCTTTTGTTTTTGTTTTTGGGACCTTCATGCTTAAAAAATATTCCATTATTGGTGTCCCAGACATGGGATTGCATTATTGGTGTCCCGTTAGGTGGCATCTTAGTTTTTCATTAATTTTAATAAAAAAAAGATTGACAAGTTATAGAAACAACATTTTTTAGTGTGGATTTGTAATACCCAGTTCAAACGAACCAGATTTGGTTCAGATGAACCAGGCTTGGTTCAGATGAACCAAGCTCCTGACTTTTGGGTTCCCCTGACTAACGCTTCGCTCCAAGCGAAGCGCTTAGTCTTCCGGGAAACCCCCGATCTGAGGCGCTGCGCAGGTGAATAAATAGGGAGGAGAAGGACTTCTTCCTTCACGCTGGCGCATCAGTCTCCATCAGGTAAATCCCTAGTTTTTAGAGAGAGAAAGAGAGAGAACGAGAGAGAACGAGAGAGAAAGAGACAGCGTGAGAGAGAGAGAGATAGCGTGAGAGAGAGAGAAAGAGCCGGGACAGAGAGAGAGAGAGAGACAGCGTGAGAGAGAGAGAGACAGCGTGAGAGAGAGAGAGAACCTGAGAGAGAGAAAGGGCCGGTGGACTGGCCGGTGACCTCCACCGGCGCCGGGCGGGCGTCCGGTGGAGGTCCGGTCGGCCCTGGTGGCCGGCCGAGCCGCCAGCACCGCGCGCACAGTGCGGAGAGAAAAAGAGAGAAAGAGAGGGAGAGAGAAAATCAAGGAGAGAGAGGGAAGGGGGAGGCCGGCTCTGGTCCGGCCAACGGCGGCCGGACCGGCCCCAATTTTGCCGAATTCGACGCCGGCACGGTGATTTCCATCGAGAGCAGCACGGAGAGAAAGAGAGAGAAGGAGAGAAATTGAGAGAGATAGGGGGGAAAGGAGGCCGGCCGCGGCGGCGGCCGGCTCCGGCCCGGCCTCCGGTGGCCGGGCCGGACGGAATTAGGCCGGCGGCGGCCCTGGCCGCCGGCCGGAAGCTGCCCCCTGTTTCGGGCGAAACAGGGGAGCGGGGGGGGATGGTTTGGCCATGGGCCGGCTGGGCCGGCCTAGGCTGGGCCATGTGGGCCGTGCAGCGGGCAATCTTGGGGTCGGCTTTTGGGCCCCGTAACGGGTCGGGATTAGCAAAAAAATTATATGGCTAGAATCTGGGTGAATTCTAGTTTCTTGGGGTATTTTTAATTCCCCAATTAGATGTGTATAGTGGGAGATATTCGAGCCCGAAGTTGGGCCCGTGAACTAGTCTGGGTAGGGTCTTAAGGGTCATTTTATTAATTAGATTTCCGTGAATTAATTATGTACATTGATCCTGTAGGTGCCCAGACATCTGATTAGTTGATTCATCATTTGGATTTTGCGTAGGAGGTAAGTAAGACTATTATGCAATTTAATTGTTTAATTAATAAATTGAGTATATACAGTTTGCATGCATTTTTATAAATTAACTGAATTGTCTATGTAGCATGGAACTGTGGATTTCAAATGAACAATTATATGATTATAATGATTGGTAAGAAATGATTTATTGATGTATATGCCAGAATTGTGATTGCTGTACGACATGTTTATATTGAGGTGATTATATGCATTTCCTTGTAATGTGCAAAACACTGTGAGATATTGTGAGATACAGATGCATGATGCACATGAGATGAAAATGTTAAATAGATTTATATGTGTCGCCGCGGTTCTCCTTTACTATGGCCCCACACATTGTAGATGTGTTCTGTATGATTTTTATGGCCACACACACTGGAGATGTATTCTGTTATGATATGGCCCCACATATTGTAGACATGTTCTGTATGATTTTTACGGCCTCCCACACTGACGAGTGTGTTCTGGTATGGCCCACATGTCTTACAATGTGTTCTGTATGATTTTTATGGCCACATACATCGTAGAGTGTGTTCTGTTATGGTATGGCCTCACACATCGTACAATGTGTTCTGTGGATATTGATGGCCACACATCTGGAGGATGTGCTCTGATTGAGGTATTGCAGGGCCGTGGGTCACATAGGAAATCTATAATTACATAAACAGTGAGTTTGCTAGAGTGCATATTTTGATGCTTGTCAAATGTTCAATTTATGTTAAGTTGACAAAATGCATATGTTGATAGCATGTTAAATATAATTCAAGTATGATATGATTGTATAATAGGCTTACTTATTGAGTGTAAACTCATTAAACCTTCACAATGTTTTTCAGAGCCTCAGGGTTGATGATGGATATTCGGAGTTGATGGAGCTTCTAATAAATAAAATGAGAACCATTGCATTGGTGTAATCCTATTATGTTTGTGTGTAGGGCTTGTTATAGCCCAACTTTATTAGCATGACTTGGTTGTAGGGTTTGATACCCAAAACTTATGACTATCAATTGTATTATGGTTGGTTTTCATATTTAATGCCATTTGAATTGTATATCAGATTTTTAGACGCCTTGCGTGCCCGTCACGCGGCGGGTTGTCACCCTAGCCCAATATTTGGGTCTGGGGCGTGACAGCTTTTATGGTATCAGAGCATAGGTTATGACCCTAGGGACACGGACATATTGACATGATACAGTTATGACCCTAGGGACACAGACATATTGACATGATAACACGTAGTGAACATATTTGGATGACATTATACTTAGAGTCACCTGACACTTTAGTTTATGATATTAACCACATCTAATTTAACAGAAATAGTTATGGCTCGCTGTACTAGGAGCCAACTGTTTGAGGAGGACTCTCTGGCCGGTAATGCTGATCAGCCGGTGGGTCAAGGAACTACTGGAGGTGAGGAACTGAGTACCAGCGATTCCAGTCCGAGATGCTTCAAGCTCTCTCGGGTATGGCGCAGTCTATGCAGGACATGCAGCATCAGAGTGCGCAGCGGAAGCGTGGTGGGCCCATAACCCACAGGACCCAGGTTATGATCTTAGGGACATATGCATATTGACACTCTAGGCAAAATACTTGGATGACATTGAGACAATTATGACTTTCAAGGAATTTCATGAATTATGCTTTGGAAGCTTGAAATTTAAAGTTTATCAAGAATTACAAGTTTGATAGGAATTGAGAATGAACCATCGCAAGCCAATGATATTATGCGGCTCCCTGACTGGTAGCCTTGACCAATGGGGAGGTCAAGGGGCTTCTAGAGGTATTAGCTCTATCAAACTTGTTGGAAATGATTCGTAGCACCTTTAAATAATATGGGAGATGAAATTTTAATTGGATATGCAATAAAAGACTGATAATATATGGAATAAACATAGTAGTGGAAAATTTCAATTGATGACTAATATGACTAAGATAACATCATTATGTCCATATTGCAATTGAGTTGATATGTGGATTTGGAGTTAGTAAATCTAAATTTGAATGTGGATGTATATAGTGAATTTTTAAATGTGGAACTTACATTGTTGATATTATAAGTTTAAGACTATGAGCTAATCTGCTGGTTATAGGGATGATTAATATTGATGATATTTTGGGAATGAAATAGTTAACTACATATTTTTGATCAATTACAATTGAGTACTTTTGAATTTGAGTCTGGATGGATAAGTATATATAGTGAATTTTACTAAGAGAACTTTTATTATGGATATTGCATGTTCAAAACTGATTGTTAATTTGCTAGATATGGAGATGGTTGATATTGATGCTAATGAAATAGTTGACTGCATATTATATCTTGATGGATCATTTAGGAAGATTATAAAATTTTAAATGCTGAGACAATTACTGTTTAAGTTTTTGAGAGCAGTAGACTCTATTAATCTTTAGAATTGATTTTGGCTATAAATATTTTGATGGTAGAAAGTGAAAGATTTTAGCAATAATGAGAATAAGATGAACTCTACTGATAAAGAATTTCATGGGGATTTTCATCTCTTAATAGATTTCTAGATCAAGATATCTATTCATAGATTATCGTGCATACTTGTACCTTTCTTCATAATTCTATGTAGATATCTTTCTCCAGGATGGATAAATTATCAAACGTTCATAAGTGGCATAATTATTGTTAAGAAATAGGAGGGAGATGATTTTATTTTTGATTATTATCAGTTATGGATTATGGTTAAGGGTACATCTATTATCACTTTCAAGTCATAGAGAGATTGCTATAACTTTCAATTATGTCTTTCGAATGGTAAGTGCATTTTAAATCTTTATTGACCTTATAAGTCTTATATCCATCTGAGCTAGATTAGTGAAGTCACTTCGAGATAATTGAAGGGTTTAAATTAGTTGGTCATGTTATGGCATGAGACATTGCATAATCTATAGATGATTTTGATAATCACTGGTAACGAAATAATCGATTCAATAATTTGAATCATTTAAATTGCATTATTTATTAAGGATATACTGACCTATTCAAGAGAAATTGATTGGTTATGGTGGTATTATTGATAAATATGATGAGATCAATTAATCATACTGATGATTAATGATGGCACTATTATTCAAAGAAATTAAATTAGTTGATTATGATAATTATGAAAGATATCCTATTCAATTGCATAAAGTTCATGATGTTAGCTTGAAGTATTCAAGAGTGAAACCTAGTATGTTATGATGATTAAAATAAGTGTTGTAATGATTAATGGCACATTCAACTATTCAAGAGTTGAGAGAGCATTGGAAGAAACTATCTTATACTTAATTCAAAAGAACTTGGAACTGTCTTATCGAGGAATTAACAGTAATTGATATATGTTATTAACCTCAAGAATGGATGACATAATACATATGATGGACCCTATGATATTTATGATGATTGTGTTGTGAGAGGTTAAGGTAAAAAAAAAAAAAAGGATGACAGGAAAGAAATACTTCTTAAGGAATTCAATTTTATTTGGTAGAAAGATCAAATTAATTTTGAAAGTTGGACATGTCATTTGGGTACTTGGAATGAAATAAAAGTTTGCTAGTGAGTATCTTTAATGGTACAAAATTTGTGGACATTTAATTTCGAGGATGAAATTTTAGTGGATAAAGATGTTAATATTTGTTTTTAGTTTAATGGTAAACTGCGTAAATTGAGTCTGAACCCATCGTCTCACTCTTTTAATTTAATGATGTTTTCATAAGGCTTAGTGAATTAAGCTGAATTTCGGTCCAGCCTTCCACCCTCAAATAGATGGATAATATGCATGAACCAATTAGATTTTAAATGATATACTGCAAGCTTGTGTAATAGATTTTGGAGGTGCTTGGCATAAATTTTTACCTTTAGTGAAATTGCTTATTTGATTACCAAGCCAACATTCAAATGGATTCATTTTGTTGTCTATGATAAAAGGTGTAAATTTTATTGAGATGAAGTGTGAGAGAGAAAATTTTGATTACTGAGCTGGTTTAGCAAATATGAGAAAGTATCAAAGCAGCTTCATGTAGCTCAGAGTTAATAGAAAGGTTATGTTGATGTTAAACAGAAAGATTTGAAATTTCAGGTTGAAGATCATTTGGAAATTTTACTAACTAATGACGTGATGAGATTTGTGTTTAGAGGTAAATTGAGTCCTCAATTTATTGGACTATTTGAGATGATCAAGGAATAGGAGGTGGCTTATAGCTTAGCACTGTCTTCATTACTCTTTGGGGTGTTCAATGAGTTTCATATCTTTATGACTGAGGAGGTGTATTTCAAAACCCCGTTATGTGTTAGAACTTGAACCAATTTAGCTTAAGAAAGAATTGACCTATGATACTTGAACCAATTTAGCTTAAGAAAGAATTGACCTATGATACTTGAACCAATTTAGCTTAAGAAAGAATTGACCTATGAAGATCATTTTGTGCACATTGTGGATCGCAAGGATTAAGTCCTGAGATGGTGTAGTATTCCTTATGATATGAAGTTGGGGAGGTTGCATACAGCTTAGCACTGCCCCCGATCTTATTTGGAGTTCATAATGTATTCCATGTATCTATGCTGAGGAAAAATGTTTCAGACCCCAGTCATGTTATAGCTTATGAGCCTATTCAATTGAGGAAGGATTTATCATATGAGGAACATCTTGTACGTATCGCGAACCGCAATGATCAAATTCTAAGGCGGCATACCATCCCGTATGTCAAAGTTCAGTGGAATAATCACTCTGGAGGCTTCTTGGGAGCTGGAGGATGAAATTAAATGTACCTACAATTAATTGAAGATAAATTATCCATTTAGATTGTCGACTTTTGAGATTTATAGTATAACAATTTCGAGGCCAAAATTTTTATAAGGAGGGGAGGATGTAATACCCGGTTCAAACGAACCAGATTTGGTTCAGATGAACCAGGCTTGGTTCAGATGAACCAAGCTCCTGACTTTTGGGTTCCCCTGACTAACGCTTCGCTCCAAGCGAAGCACTTAGTTTTCGGGAAACCCCCCGATCTGAGGCGCTGCGCAGGTGAATAAATAGGGAGGAGAAGGACTTCTTCCTTCACGCTGGCGCATCAGTCTTCATCAGGTAAATCCCTAGTTTTTAGAGAGAGAAAGAGAGACAGCGTGAGAGAGAGAGAGACAGCGTGAGAGAGAGAAAGAGCCGGGACAAGAGAGAGAGAGAGACAGCGTGAGAGAGAGAGAGACAGCGTGTGAGAGAGAGAGACCTGAGAGAGAGAGAAAGGGCCGGTGGACTGGCCGGTGACCTCCACCGGCGCCGGGCGGGCGTCCGGTGGAGGTCCTGCCGGCCCTGGTGGTCGGCCGAGCCGCCGGCACTGCGCGCACAGTGCGGAGAGAAAAGAGAGAAAGAGAGGGAGAGAGAGAAAATCAAGGAGAGAGGGAAGGGGGAGGCCGGCCGCGATGGCGGCCGGCTCTGGTCCGGCCAACGACGGCCGGACCGGCCCCAATTTTGCCGAATTCGACGCCGGCACGGTGATTTCCATCGAGAGCAGCATGGAGAGAAAGAGAGAGGAGAGAAATTGAGAGAGATAGGGGGGAAAGGAGGCCGGCCGCGGCGGCGGTCGGCTCCGGCCCGGCCTCCGGTGGCCGGGCCGGATGGAATTAGGCCGGCGGCGGCCCTGGCCGCCGGCCGGAAGCTGCCCCCTGTTTCGGGCGAAACAGGGGAGCGGGGGGGGATGGTTTGGCCATGGGCCGGCTGGGCCGGCCTAGGCTGGGCCATGTGGGCCGTGCAGCGGGCAATCTTGGGGTCGGCTTTTGGGCCCCGTAACGGGCCGGGATTAGCAAAAAAATTATATGGCTAGAATCTGGGTTGAATTCTAGTTTCTTGGGGTATTTTTAATTCCCCAATTAGATGTGTATAGTGGGAGATATTCGAGCCCGAAGTTGGGCCCGTGAACTAGTCTGGGTAGGGTCTTAAGGGTCATTTTATTAATTAGATTTCCGTGAATTAATTATGTACATTGATCCTGTAGGTGCCCAGACATCTGATTAGTTGATTCATCATTTGGATTTTGCGTAGGAGGTAAGTAAGACTATTATGCAATTTAATTATTTAATTAATAAATTGAGTATATACAGTTTGCATGCATTTTTATAAATTAACTGAATTGTCTATGTAGCATGGAACTGTGGATTTCAAATGAACAATTATATGATTATAATGATTGGTAAGAAATGATTTATTGATGTATATGCCAGAATTGTGATTGCTTGTACGACATGTTTATATTGAGGTGATTATATGCATTTCCTTGTAATGTGCAAACACTGTGAGATATTGTGAGATACAGATGCATGATGCACATGAGATGAAAATGTTAAATAGATTTATATGTGTCGCCGCGGTTCTCCTTTACTATGGCCCCACACATTGTAGATGTGTTCTGTATGATTTTTATGGCCACACACACTGGAGATGTATTCTGTTATGATATGGCCCCACATATTGTAGACATGTTCTGTATGATTTTTACGGCCTCCCACACTGACGAGTGTGTTTGGTATGGCCCACATGTCTTACAATGTGTTCTGTATGATTTTTATGGCCACATACATCGTAGAGTGTGTTCTGTTATGGTATGGCCTCACACATCGTACAATGTGTTCTGTGGATATTGATGGCCACACATCTGGAGGATGTGCTCTGATTGAGGTATTGCAGGGCCGTGGGTCACATAGGAAATCTATAATTACATAAACAGTGAGTTTGCTAGAGTGCATATTTTGATGCTTGTCAAATGTTCAATTTATGTTAAGTTGACAAAATGCATATGTTGATAGCATGTTAAATATAATTCAAGTATGATATGATTGTATAATAGGCTTACTTATTGAGTGTAAACTCATTAAACCTTCACAATGTTTTTCAGAGCCTCAGGGTTGATGATGGATATTCGGAGTTGATGGAGCTTCTAATAAATAAAATGAGAACCATTGCATTGGTGTAATCCTATTATGTTTGTGTGTAGGGCTTTTTATAGCCCAACTTTATTAGCATGACTTGGTTGTAGGGTTTGATACCCAAAACTTATGACTATCAATTGTATTATGGTTGGTTTTCATATTTAATGCCATTTGAATTGTATATCAGGATTTTTAGACGCCTTGCGTGTCGGTCACGCGGCGGGTTGTCACCCTAGCCCAATATTTGGGTCTGGGGCGTGACAGGATTTATTTGAAAGGTATACAATTTTTTCTATTAACCGTATTTGGTATCTTTGAGTATGCAATATGCATAATTGTTAACCTTATTTAGAATGAGGTTAATGTAAAAGAAGTAGTAAGTTTGAAGGATTATTAATATTTGATAAGTGATGGAATGTTTAATATTTTATTAGGTAAATGTTTTAGCTTTTAATAATTTTATCTTTATCTCTAATTTGAAGAGTAAATATGGAAAAAAATATCCTTCTAAAAAAATTAATCTCATCAAACATTTGCAGAATGAAAAATTACTTCGTATACACCTTAACATTTAAATGTGGAAGAGGCTTTAAAAATTATTTTAAAATATTCGAGGATGTTCTAGCTTAGTAAGTTTCTTAAGCATGTCACATTTTAGCTCTCTTGATAGGAGTTTTAAGTTGTGGAGGGCATTTAGAATCAAACCCTTGCTCTCTCAATAACATTTTAGAGGTAATATATTTGAACTAATCAAATATATGCATGTTGTCTTAATATTAAACTTACATATAAATTGGCTCAACTTATCTAGACTTAATATGCACAATATAACCTTAAATACCATTCTAACAACAGTGTGAATTATATACATTTCATTGCTCCTAAAAATTAGGATCACCTTATTGTGTTTGCTGATAAACTTTTTTTATTATTTATTTGCAATGATTAGTTTGAACAATTAAATGCTGAAGACATAATAAATAATTTTGAAATATAAATAACATTATTTAACTTTATGTAAATGGTTAAATAGCCATTTTAAAATGTTGAACAAAACTTCTTTTGAAAAAGAGTAATGAAGAAGAGGTGAAAAAAACTATTCTTTTTTTGAGTGGTGGGATCTTGCAAGTTAATCCTTGCCTTTACATGACCCACCATATAGATTACGCTTAAATCCTCGCCTTCTGAGGTTGTTTCATTGAACATTAATTCACTTCTCGTATAACTTTTTAGACCTACTGAGCTATTCGTTGGGAACTGGTCCTATCCGTACGTACCTCCACTAAAGCTATATTTTTGTAAGACTATTAGACAAAGCTTAGACTCCTCTAGTCATGCGGATTTATTTCAGAATCATGCGGAGTATTTATTGCAGTAGATTTTAATGTTAGTTCTTGGAGACTTATTCTCGAGCACATCACCTGGTCATTCATTAGCAGACTCCTATAGTCATGGAGATTTGAGACTCACAATTAAAGTTAGCCCTTGCAAGCGTTTTGATCCGTTTAACTTCTGTCACATTCCAGATCCAAAAATTTAAGCTAGGGTGACAACCCGCCGTATGCCAGACATGCAAGGCGTCTTGAACTTATCACATAAATCAATATAAAGTAAATTTCATATCCATGATTTATTACAAACCAGAATTATCTGTCTTGGGCTATCTGCCCTACACATAAACAAATCTGAACTAAATCAATATAATAAAACTAAGTCTTCTTAATAGAAACTCCTTCTATCTCAATTATCCATTTTCATTCCTAAGGCTCTGAAAAACATTATGAGAAATTTGTGAGCTCACACTCAATAAGTAAGCCTAATATAATTTCAAAATTTCATTTATCAGGCTATCATTAGGTTCATGTCATCAGATCAATTAGTTTGAAACTTAATTCAATAACCATTACATTGTTTATACTGTCATTATTTTTCTTTATGTGTCCCACGGTCCTACAATACACATCATGTGTAGCCATCTTAAATATCCCTAAGAGGAAGGGTCCTGGTACCAGTATCTGTCATCTGTCATGTGATAATCTGTCATGTGATAATGTGATAATATATCATATGAGAACCGCGGCGACACATAAAGTTTTACTGTCATTATCATAATTACATATAGTAATATGATTTTTGCAAAACATAATTACATTTAACTGTAATTTCACAGTTTATAAATTAAATAATTTATAAAATTATAATACTTGACTTACTTACCACAGTACACGAATTTCACTTGATAACCCAGCTAATCGGACTCCTGGGAACCTACATAATCATTTTTCATTATTAAATTTTCTAAAATCTGAATTATAAAATAATTCTTAAACTCTACCCAAACCACTTCATGGGCCCAACTTTGGGCTTGAATATCTCAATGTATACACCCAAATAGGGAAATAAAATTATTTCCAAAAACTAGAATCAATCCTGATTCGGGCCATATATTTATTTAGTCATTCTCGGCCCGATACAGGGCCCAAAACACTGCTCAAACTGGGCTCAGAGACGGCCCAACAAGGCCCAAAAATGGATGGCCCAACGGCCCATTACTTATTAACCCAGCTCCTCTGTTTCAAAGAAACAGAGGAGCTGAGATTCGCACCGGCAGCCAGGGCCGCCGCCGGCCAAATTGAAGGCGGTCCGGTCGCCGTTGGCCGGACCGGGCCGGCCGCCGCCACAGCCAGCCTCCCCCACGCTTTCTCTCTCATCAATTTCAATCTAATTACATCTTCTCTTTGTCTCATCGCGGTGGCTCAAAATCACGCCAGCGACCTTGCCGGCCCAATCCGGGGCTGTTCGGCCTCCTGTGGCCGGGCCAGAGCCGGCCCGCCTCCCCTCTCTTTTCTCTCCCTAATTTCTCTCTTCTCTCTCACTGTCATCCGTGGCTTAAGGATTACGCCAGCGGCACGGCCGGCCACCATGGCCGGCCAGACCTCCACCGGATGCATGCCCGGTGCCGGTGGAGGTCTCCGACCAAGGCCCAGGCCCGGCGAGGCGGCGAGCACACCGCCGGGCCCGAACCAAGGATCGGACCGGCGGTAGCTCTTTCCCAATCTCTTTCTCCCTCCTCCGCCCTCTTCTCTCTCATTGTTCTCCGGCACCCCACCGGATGCCGCCCCCGGTGCCGATGGGGTTGTCGGCCGGGGCTCAGGCCTGGCGAGGCGGCGGCATGCCGCCGGGCCTGAACCAGTGCCGGCGCACAGTGGAAGGGGAGGGAGCTGGGTTCTGTAACCCGGCTCCTCCCTCTTCTCCGTTGTTGTTGTTTTTTTTTTAACTTTCTCTCTCAATCCTTCTCTCTCTCATGCATGACAGGGGACTTACCAGAGGCAGGCGCGCTGGGGAAGAAACGTCCGCACGAGGAGATGATGAGAAGGGGGCATCCACGTATGATGGAAGGAGGGTTCTACATCATCTTTTATAGGCATTGCAGAGTCCCCAAATCAAGGGACTCTGTAATTAGATATACTTGAAATTCAAATATCTAGAGTCTATCATCTGATCTCGTGATAACTCTCACGAGCAATTAAGATATACTTGGAATTCAAATATCTGGAGTCTATCATCTGACCTCGTGATAACTCTCACGAGCAATTAGATATACTGGGAATTCAAATATCTAGAGTCTATCATCTGATCATCTGATTCAAATATCTCGTGATAACTCTCACGAGCAGGTGAGAAATCTAGGGGATTATATTCTCCCTCCTTATAAAAATTTTGGCCTCGAAATTGATAACTTTTATTAGAGAACATTAAAGGTCCAAATTTCTGTCCCAAGGACTAACAATCAACTAAAGCTAACAGTTTTCAATCGTTAACTATTTTAAGATACAAATAGTCGTGGATACTTTTCTTTCATTTTTTCCTCCAGTTCCCAAGTAGACTCTCTTTCAGAATGATTATTCCATTGCACCTTGACATAGGGAATGGTACGCCATCTTAGAACTTGATCTTTGCGGTCTACGATACGCAAAGGATGCTCCTCATATGATAAATCTTTCTTAACTGTATAGGTTCATATGCTATAACATGGCTGGGGTCAGAGATATACTTCCACAGCATAGATACATGGAAAACATTGTGTACCCCAGATAGAATCGGAGGCAGTGCTAGGCTGTAAGCAACCTCTCCGACTCTACTCAATATCTCAAAAGGTCCAATATAATGTGGACTCAGCTTTCCTTTAATCCCAAATCTCATCACATTTTGGTTGGTGATACCCTTAAGAAGACATGATCCCCAACCTGGAATTCCAATTCCTTCTTCTGACATCAGCATAGCTCTTTTGCCTGCTCTGAGCTGTACGAAGACGCTCCCTGATCAAATGCACCTTATCTACTATTTGCTGAATCAGCTCAGGGCCTAGCAACTTCCTCTCCCCCCATGTCATCCCAACATATAGGAGATCTGCACCTCCTACCATACAGAGCTTCAAATGGAGCCATCTGGATGCTGGCTTGGTAACTATTATTATATGCAAACTCCACCAAAGGTAAGTGGTTATCCCAAGCCCCACCCAAGTCCATCACACAGGCTCGCAACATGTCCTCCAAAATCTGTATGGTCCTCTCTGATTGTCCATCTGACTGGGGATGATAGGCTGTACTGAAGTTTAGTTTGGTTCCATGGCCTTATGAAGGCTCTTCCAAAACTGGGACACAAACCTGGTATCTCTATCTGATACAATAGATACCGGAACACCATGGAGTCTCACGATCTGCTCAATATACAAATTAGCCAATCTTTCACTAGAGACCCCAACTCTGAAAGGTAGGAAATGAGCTGATTTTGTTAGTCTGTCCATAATGACCCAAACTGCATCGTTGCTCTTAGGAGTTTTGGGCAGACCAGTCACAAAGTCCATTGTAATCTTTTCCCATTTCCACTGTGGAATCATCAGAGACTGAAGAGGTCCGCAGGCCTTTGATGCTCGGCTTTCACTTGCTGACACACCAAGCACTTGGCCACATACTGAGCAATCTCCCTCTCATGCCTTTCCACCAAAAATTTTTCTTTAAGTCTCTGTACATCTTAGTGCCACCTGGATGCACATATAGGGAGAGTAGTGAGCCTCTTTCAAAATTTCAGCCTTTAGCTCTTCACTGTTTGACACAAAGTCTTCCTTCAAATTTCAGGGATCCATCTTCCATTATATAAAATTCATTCTGAACTCCTGATTGTACCACTTCTTTAATCCTTTGTAGATCTGGATCTTTCATCTGGATGACTTGATTCTGTCAACTAAGGTCGGCTGGAGTACAAGTGCTGCAATAAGTCCATCAGATTGCTATACTCTCAGACCAACCTCCCACTTTCCAGATCTCTCAATACGTGAGGCTGGGAGGTAATCATAGCAGCTAACTCAGAAGAGGATTTTCTGCTCAAGGCATCAGCTACTACATTGGCCTTCCCAGGATGATACTGTAGATTCAGGTCATAATCCTTCAATAGTTCCAACCACCTCCTCTGCCTTAAATTCAGCTCCTTCTGTGTGAAGATGTATTTTAAACTCTTATGATCTGTATACACATCACATGACACTCCATAGATAATGCCGCCAAATCTTCAGAGCAAAAACCACAGCAGCCAATTCCAGTCATGAGTAGGATAATTCTGCTCATAAGGTTTCAGTTGTTGGAGGCATAAGCTATCACTCTTTTATTCTGCATCAAAACATATCCCAATCCTTTTCGAGAGGCATCAGTGTATATAGTAAATCCTTCAGATCCCGTTGGAAGAACAAGAATGGGAGCTGACACCATGCGCTGCTTTAACTCCTGGAAACTTTTCCTCACACTCCACTGTCCAGTCAAACTTTACTCGCTTTTGGGTTAAGCGAGTTAGGGGTAGAGCAATGCGAGAAAAATTCTCCACAAATTTTTGATAATACCCGGCTAATCCCAAGAAGCTTCTGACTTCTGCCACATTGGAAGGTCTGCACCAGCTAATAATAGCATCAATCTTTTTTGGGTCCACAGAAATGCCATCAATAGAGATTATATGACCCAAGAAAGATACTTGGTCCAACCAAAATCACACTTCTGCAACTTGGCATAGAGCCTCTTCTCCCTAAGAATCTGCAGCACCATCCTCAAGTGATCCTCATGCTCCCTGTGACTCTTAGAATAGATCAAAATATCATCAATGAAGACCACCACAAACTGATCCAAATATGGCTTAAAGATTCTATTCATCAAGTCCATGAATGCTGCCGGGGCATTAGTCAATCCAAATGGCATCACTAAAAATTCGTAATGGCCATATCTGGTTCTGAATGCTGTTTTAGGCACATCTCCCTCCTTGACTTTAAGCTGATGGTAACCTGACCTGAGATCAATCTTCGAGAATACTCGGGCTCCTTGGAGTTGATCAAACAAGTCATCAATCCTCGGCAAAGGGTATCTGTTCCGCACTGTTACCTTATTAATTCCCGGTAATCAATGCATAGCCGAGACTGCCATCCTTCTTCTTAACAAATAGAACTGGAGCACCCCAAGGGAAACACTGGGTCTGATAAATCCCCGATCTAGGAGCTCCTGCAACTGATCTTTCAATTCTTTTAACTCAGCCGGGGCCATGCGGTAAGGAGCCTTGGATATAGGCCCAGTTCCAGGAATTAGTCAATGGAGAATTCAACCTCCCGATCTGGGGGCAAATCAGTCAATTCATTAGGGAAAACATCAGGAAATTCTCGAGCTACAGGAATATCCTCCAACTTGGTCTTCTTGCTGAAGGTCCTTGATTACAGCAAGAAATCCTTGACCACCACTCATCAAATACTTTTCAGCCTGCATCGCTGATATGAACATTGAGCTAGGTGTTTTACCACCAATAAAACTAAACTCAGGCTGAGTGGACTAAGCCTGCAGAATCTGGTGCTGCAAGTCCCGCATCGACTGCGCCATACCTGAGAGAACCTGAAGCATCTTGGTCTGGAGTTGCTGTTGATCAGTCCCAACTGATTGGCAGGGTAGCAGCTACAGTGGCTTCCAGACCTCCTGGTTGGCAGCATTACCAACCTGGGAACTCTCATCATTTTGTCGACTTCTAGTGCAACGTCCATTCTTATCTCCTGATAAATTAGTTGTAATTAATATCACTGTAAATTAATTGTTAGGCTTTCAAGCATAATTTCTGAGATTCCTTTAAATTTATAATTGTCTCTATGTCACTCTAGTGTTTGCTAAGGTGTCATTATGTATATGTCCCCAATGTCATAACCATGCTCTGATACCACTAAAGCTGTCACGCCCCAGACCCAAAATTTAAGCTAGGGTGACAACCCGCATGCCAGGCATGCAAGGCGTCTTGAACTTATCACATAAATCAATATAAAGCAAATTCCATATCCATGATTTATTACAAACCAGAATTATCTCTCTTGGGCTATCTGCCCTACACATAACAAATCTGAACTAAATCAATATAATAAAACTAAGTCTTCTTAATAGAACTCCTTCTATCTCAATTATCCATCTTCATTCCTGAGGCTCTGAAAAACATATGAGAATTTGTGAGCTCACACTCAATAAGTAAGCCTAATATAATTTCAAAATTTCATTTATCAGGCTATCATTAGGTTCATGTCATCAGATCAATTAGTTTGAAACTTAATTCAATAATCATTACATTGTTTATACTGTCATCATTTTCTTATGTGTCCCACGGCCTACAATACATCATGTGTAGCCATCTTAAATATCCCCTAAGAGGAAGGGTCCTGGTACCAGTATCTGTCATCTGTCATGTGATAATCTGTCATGTGAATGTGATAATCTGTCATGTGATAATCTCATGTGATAATCTGTCATGTAGAACCGCGGCGACACATAAATTTTACTGTCATTATCATGATTACATATAGTAACAATATTTTTTGCAAAACATATTACATTTAACTATAATTTCATAGTTTACAAATTAAATAATTTATAAAATTATAATACTGACTTACTTACCATAGTACACGAATTTCACTTGATAACTAAGCTAATGAACTCCTGGGAACCTACAAATCATTTTTCATTATTAAATTTCTAAAATCTGAATTATAAAATAATTCTTAAACTCTACCCAAACCACTTCACGGGCCCAACTTTGGGCTTGAATATCTCTCAATGTATACACCCAAATAGGGAAATAAAATTATTCTAGAAACTAAATCAATCCTGATTCGGGCCATATATTATTTTGTCATTCTCGGCCCGATACAGGGCCCAAAATACTGCTCAAACTGGGCTCAGAGACGGCCCAACAAGGCCCAAAATTGGACGGCCCAACGGCCCATTATTTCTTATTAACCCAGCTCCTCTGTTTTCAAAAGAAAAAGAGAGCTGAGATTCGCGCCGGCGGCCAGGGCCCGCCGGCCAAATTGAAGGCGGTCCGGCCGCCGTTGGCCGACCGTGGCCGGCCGCCGCCACGGCCAGCCTCCCCCACGCTTTCTCTCTCATCAATTTCAATCTAATTACATCTTCTCTTTGTCTCATCGCGGTGGCTCGAAATCACGCCAGCGACCTTGCCGACCCAATCCGGGGTGGTCCGACCTCCGTGGCCGGGCCAGAGCCGCCACCGCCTTGGCCGGCCTCCNCCCGACGCTGCTCCTCAACTAGCCACCAATCATAAGCCTCCCCCTGGAGAAGATAAGTAGCAAATTTGATCCGCTCCAACTCCTGGCTACCATGGGCCATAAAAGCCTTCTCCATATCTCGCACCCATCTCTCAGCATCAATAGGGTTGCTAGAACCAGAGAAAGGAGCAGGGGCAAACTTCTTGAAATCTGCAAAGCTACGGCCAATCCCTACCCAGGGTTGAGGTGGAGTAGGCTGGGTCAATGGTGTGAAATGAGTAGTAGGTACAGTGGACTAAATTTGTGGAGCAGGAGGGACAAATAGAGCCTGTGGCATAGTGGAAGCAGGCTGCATCTGCGGGAGAATAGGGGTAGGCTGACTCTGCGGAACAGTGGGAGTAGGCTGAGTCTGCGGAGCAGGAATGGCAGATTGAGAGGATAAAGCCTAATGAATTTGTTGTTGCATGTCCCGCATCGACTGTGCCATACCCGATAGAACCTAAAGCATCTCGGTCTGGAGTTGCTGATGATCAGTCCCAACAGGGTTGACAGGGGCAGCACCTCCAGTAGCATCCTGACCTCCTGGTTGACCAACATTTCCAACCTGGAGCCCTCATCATTTTGTTGGCTCCTAGTGCGAGCCATTACTATCTCCTGATAAATTAGTTATTATAAAAATTATGATCAAACTTTTCATATCAGGCTCCCAAAACATAAGGTTTGAAATTCATATAAAGTGATAATTGTCTCAATGTCAACCTATTTGTTTGCCTAGGGTGTCATCACGTATGTGATCCTAAGGTCAATAAACTAGGCTCTGATACCACTAAAGCTGTCACGTCCCAGACCCAAACATTGGGCTAGGGTGACAACCCGCCGCATGCCGGGCACGTAAGGCGTCTTAAAAATCTTGATATATGATTCAAATGGGCAATAAATATGAAAACCAACCATAATACAAAAGATAGTTATAAGTTTTGGGTTTCAAACCCTACACTCAAGTCATGCTAATAAAGTTGGGCTACAACAAGCCCTACACACAACCATAATAGGATTACACCAATGCAATGGTTCTTATTTTATTATTAGAAGCTCCATCAACTCCGAATATCCATCATCAACCCTGAGGCTCTGAAAAACATTGTGAAGGTTTAATGAGTTTACACTCAATAAGTAAGCCTATTATACAATCATATCATACTTGAATTATATTTAACATGCTATCAACATATGCATTTTGTCAACTTAACATAAATTGAACATTCGATAAGCATCAGGATATGCATTCTAGAAAACTCACTGTTTATGTAATTATAGATTTCCTATGTGTCCCACGGCCCTGCAATACCTCAATCAGAGCACATCCTCCAGATGTGTGGCCATAAAAATCAACAGAACACATTGTACGATGTGTGGGGCCATACCATAACAGAACACACTCTACGATGTATGTGGCCATATGAAAATCAATAGAACACATTGTAAGACATATGGGGCCATACCATAATAGAACACACTCTACGGTGTGTGTGACCATATCATAACAGAACACGTCTACAATGTGTGGGGCCATATCATAACAGAATACATCTCCAGTATGTGTGGCCATATCATAACAGAACACAGCTACAATGTGTGGGGCCATAGTAAAGGAGAACCGCGGCGACCCATATAAATCTATTTAACATTTTCATCACAATTACATCATGCATCTGTATCTCACATTACCTCACAGTGGTTTGCACAGTACTAGGAAATGCATATAGTCACCTCAATATAAACATATCGTACAGGCAATCACATTTCTAGCATAAACATCAATAAATCATTTCTTACAATATTACCAATCACTATAATCATATAATTGTTCATTTGTAATCCACAGTTCCATGCTACATAGACAATTCAGATAATTTCTATTTTCTTCTTATTTATAAAAATGCATGCAACTGTATATACTAAATTTATTAATTAAATAATTATTAAATTTGCATAATAGTCTTACTTACCTCCTACGCAAAATCCAAATGATGCACAACTAATCAGATGTCTAGGCACCTACAGGATCAATGTACATAATTAATTCACTGAAATCTAATTAATAAAATAACCCTTAAGACCCTACCCAGACTAGTTCACGGGCCCAACTTTGGGCTCGAATATCTTCCACTATACACACCCAATTGGGGAAGTAAAAATACCCCAAGAAACTAGAATTAACCCAGATTCTAGCCATATAATTTTCTTGCTAATCTTAGCCCATTACGGGGCCCAAAAACTAGTCCCAAAATTGCTCGTAGCACGGCCCAAAAGCCCAGACCAGGCCGGCCCAGCCGGCCCATGGCCAAACCTCCTTCTTCCCCTGCTCCCCTGTTTCGTCCGAAACAGGGGACACCATCCGGCCGGCGGCCAAGGCCGTCGCTGGCCTAATCCCATCCGGCCCGGCCACCGAGGCCGGGCCGGAGCCGGCCGCCGCCGCGGCCGGCCTCCTTCCCTATTCTTTCTCTCTCTATTTCTCTCCCTCTCTCCTTCTCTCTTCTTGCTCCTGCGTGAAATTTACTGTGCCGGCGTCGATTCCGGCCAAATTGGAGCCGGTCCGGCCGCCGTTGGCCGGACCAGAGCCGGCCGCCACCGCGACCAGCCTCCCCTCTCTCTCTCTCCTTAATTTTTTCTCTCTCCCTCTCTTTCTTTCTTTCTTGCTCCCATGCTGTGTGCTCGGTGCCGGCGGCACGGCCGGCCACCAAGGCCAGCCGGACCTCCACCGGACGCACGTCCGGCGCCGGTGGAGGTCACCGGCCAACTCTCAGGCCCTCTCTCTCTCTGGCTCTCTCTCTCTCTCTCTCCCAGCTCTTTCTCTCTCTCAGGCTCTCTCTCTCTGGCTCTCTCTCTCTCTCTGTGGCAGGGGGCATACCTAAGAATGATGCGTGCCAGGATGAAGGAAGGAGTCCTCCTCCTTCACATTTTAATCACCTGTGCGATGCCTCGGTTCGGGAGTTCCCAAAGACTTAACGCTTCACCTGGAGTGAAGCGTCAGTCAGGGAAAACCAACAGGCTAGAACTGGTTCATCTTAACCAAACCTGGTTCATCTAAACCGGGTTACTACACCCTCAGCAGAGTCGGGTTGCCCGACGACTCAAGCCATCTTCGATAGTCCGAGCTATCTTCATACCTCGGCAGCCCAAGCTATCTTGTACCTTGAAAAACCAAGTTGTCCCTTGCCTCAACCAGACCGAGGTACTCGAATACCTCCACGGAATCCGGCACGGGAGAGTTTAAATTGCAATAACTAAATAAGATTCCAAACGGGGAATCATGCCCAAAAGTGGCCTAAGGGCCATAGGGGTAGCTAGAACCTACGCAATCGCTGAATCCCAAGGCATCAACTAGCTCTCCTGGCCGTTGATCTTCTAACTGACAAGATATGGAGCCTACTGGCCTCATAATGAACTTGATTCAAATCTGTTTTAAATCTCAACAGCTTTCAGACCCCTCCAACGCGCCCAAGGAACCAGGTGATCGCTTATAAATACCATGGCCCTCAAATCTCTCTGGTAAACACGCATTCATTCACCTCTCATACTGAAAAACTCCATTGAAGCTCCCACAGAGCTTGGAGCTCCCGGAAGATAAACCCATTTGAGGGAACTCTTCTCTGAGAGTCTTCTCCTCACATCTGTTTGTTGTGAACCTCCACTGACTTGGGCATCGGAGGGTCCCTTGTGGAGGACAACCCCAAGGAAATCCTCTACATGCAGACTATCTTGCAGGTTCCACCCCAGGCGTCGAGATCAGCCTTTAGACCCGGAGCCAGAGCACACCCAAGTCGAAGAATAGATTTTTGCGGTAACAAATTGGCGCTAGAGGAAGGGCCTCAAGTCCCATAAACTTGTAATCAAGAGACAAGACTCAAAAACTAGAAGAAGCATCCTCTAATGGCCAATCGAAAGAGAGCCACATTCGAGGCTCAAGATCAGACCGCCTCTCAAAGGCCTAATCCAATTAGCGGTGTGGCACCTCCGCCACCACCGCCAGCTGAAACTCTTTCACCATCGGCAACAGTGGTAATGCTGGACCAGTTCCCACTCTGGTCCAGCAGGTCCAGGCATTGACCTAGTTGGTCCAGGGGCTCCAAGCGATTCCTGGCCCTATCGTTCCTGCTTCTCAGCCTCATGAAGAGGCCGCTACCCCTGCTATGCCAGCGATCTCTTCTTCCAATCCGACTGAAGCGGCGGATCATTGTCACTGGCCCACGAAAGCAAAGCCAGCGCTGTAGTGGGCTGGAGGGAAGAGCCCACTCAGATCCAAGTGGCTTCGTTTTGCCTCCTCGGTGTCTTCCCAGGACTCGACACCGCTACCGTCTTCTCATCGCCTGATCCCTCCTACCACTCTGGATGAAGGGATCAGACAACAGATGCAAGAAATGCGTCGAGAATGGCGTCAGGAGTTAGACGCCGCCAGACAAACCCCTCTGTCCCAACCAAAGTGGAACAGGGCATTCCCTTCTTTGAAAGGATCATAAGGGAAGTGATTCCTCCTCATGTCAAGCTCCCTACCATCGAGCCATACCACGGATCCACCAATCCCGATGACCACTTGAGCAGCTTCAGATCCATCATAATGTTCCACGGAGCATCGGATGCAATCCTGTGTCGAGCCTTCCCCTCCACTCTAAGGGATCTGCCCAAACCTGATTCAACACTTAAAGCCAGGTTCCATTGATTCTTTCGGTGAACTGAGCTGTTTACTCATCAGCCAGTGCATCAGTAGCTATCGCCAGCGACATAGATCCGATTTGCTCTCTGAGGTTAAGCAGAGAGAGGGGGAATCGTTGAAGAATTACCTTGGTCATTTCAACACGGCCCTCCTGAAAGTTGACCATCTCAACCATGTGGTAGCCATGTCTGCCTTGGCTGGAGGGGTATCAAAAAAGGAGACTTCTACTTAGCTCTAGAAGTTAATTACATGAAGAGCCTTTCAGACATGATGTCCCTGGCGGATAAATATGCCAGGGTTGAAGAATCAAGGAGGTCAGCTCGGGCCGAGCAGCTGAAGAAGGAGGCAAAGGGCTCGGACAAGCAATGGGCCCACCGCCGTGCAAGCCTACCTCGCCACCACAGAGCTCCTCCGCCGCCATCTCGAGACCAAACCCGGAGTCCAACTCGAAGGTTCGACCGCTACACTCCTCTCACTGCGCCAAGGGCACAAATCATGATGGAGATCAAGCGACAAATTCCCCGACTCCTCTCCGAGGCAATGCAACTTGGAGGGATGTGACCAAGTATTACCGCTTCCATCGAGATTATGGGCATGATAACGAGGACTGTTGCAGCTCCAGAATGAGATCAAGCGGTTGATCCAACGAGGAAGACTGGATCGGTTCAAGGGACCCCTGAGCTGAATAATGAAGGGGCATGCCAGCCCGAGCCTCGCTCGCTCCCACCACCAAATCCTCTGGTTATCAGCAATGTTAATGTGATAGCGGTGGTCGATTCCCCATCCTCCTGGCCAGGCGAAGAGGAAAACCCATCAAAGAAGGCTTGAGTTGATGAGCTCACTTTCTCTTATGAAGATCTTCGGGAGGTACAGTACCCCCATGATGATGCTCTGGTTGTATCCTTAAACATGAACAATTATGATGTACACCGCATTTTGATTAATAGTGGAAGTTCTATTAATGTTTCGTATTTTGATGCCTTTGCGAGATTAAAATTTCGAGCAGAAAGCCTCTGGGCCGTGGAGTCCACCCTAGTGGGCTTCACAGGTGGCTCCATAATCCCTGAGGGAGTCATTACTCTGACAGTCCGAGCCGGCACCTAGCCCCGCATGGCTACTGTGCTCATGGATTTCCTCATAACCAGCTTCGGTCTCCTTACAACACCATCCTTGGTAGGCCAGGGCAAATATCTCTCGAAGCTATTATTTCTATTCCCCATCTTGCCATGAAGTTTCCCACCGAATGGGGAGTGGGGGTTGTTCGGGGAAGTCAAATCATAGCTCGGCATTGCTTTGTCGCTAACCTTCAGTCCAGAAAGCCCAAGGTGGATGGGCTTGATGCTCGGGAGGACTTCGCCGAGCAACGAGGAGAGCCAGCCGAAGAATTGGAGGAAGTACCACTTGACGAATCTCGGCTTGACCGAACCATAAAGGTCGGGTCACAGCTGGAGGAAAAGCTTCGGCAAGAATTAATTGAATTCCTTCAGAAGAATGCTGATGTCTTTGCCTGGTCCGCATCAGATATGCCCGGAATCAGCCCAGACATCCTGGTTCACCGCCTCATTGTGGATGAGACATTTTGGCCAATTAAACAGAAGAAAAGGAGCTTCACCCCTGAGTGCTAAAAGGCTATCGAAGAAGAGGTGGACAAGCTCATCAAAACCAAATTCATCCTAGAAGTTAATTATCCCGATTGGCTGGCGAATGTGGTCATGGTAAAAAAATCAAATGGCAAATGGAGGATCTGCATTGACTTCACCGACCTCAACAAGGCCTGCCCAAAAGATAGCTTCTCTCTTCCATGGATCGATCAGCTCATGGATTCAACTTCGAGTCATCAAATGCTGACTTTTATGGATGCCTATTTGGGCTACAACTAGATCCGAATGGCATCCAAAGACGAGAAGAAAACTACCTTCATCACTGACTGAGGTATTTATTATTACCGAGTAATGCCCTTTGGATTAAAGAACGCAGGTGCCATTTACCAAAGGCTGGTCAATAAGTCTTCAAAGAGCAAATCAGCCGGAACATAGAGGTATATGTTGATGATATGCTGGTAAAGAGCAAGAAGGCATCCCAACATATTGAGAACCTCGCAGAGAGCTTCGCAACACTTTGAAAGTACCAGATGAAGCTCAATCTCACTAAATGTGCTTTCGGGGTCAACTTCGGAAAATTCCTAGGCTTCATGGTATCTCAACGAGGCATTGAAGCAAATCCCCAAAAGATCCAAGCCCTACGGCAGATGGCCCTCCCGGGATCAGTTAAGGACGTGCAATGCCTTACCAGAAGAGTAGCGGCCCTCAGCCGCTTTATTGCTCGGTCAGCCAAAAAGTGCCCCCCTTCTTCAAAGCCCTTCGGTTAGCCAAAAACTTCCAATGGACCCCAGATTGCCAGAAGTCCTTTGAAGATTTCAAGAAATACCTTGGCTCACCACCTCTCCTCAGCAGCCTGAAACCAGGAAAAATGCTGAATTTATACTTGGCGATCTCTAAAAACGTGTTGGCTCGGTGCTGATCAGAGAGGAGAACAAAGTCCAAAAGCCTATTTATTATGTCAGCAAATTACTCAAAGATGTCGAAACGAGGTACACTCGGGTCGAGAAAATGGTTTTGGCCCTGGAACATCGGTCCGAAAGCTGCGACCGTATTTCCAAGCACACACTGTCACTGTCCTGACCGACCAACCCATCAAGGCAATTATCCATCGTTCGAAAGCATCATGGAGAATGACCAAATGGGCTGTTGAACTGAGTGAACATGACATTCAATATCAACCTCGTCCAGCCATCAAGGCCCAAGTATTGGCAAATTTCCTCCTCGAATGCACCTTACCCAAGGATGGCTCCGCTTCGGACACCCCCGGACAACCAAAGCCCAGCGCCCCATGGTTACTTCACGCCGATGGATCCTCCAGCGTGGGCAGTTTCGGTGCTGGCCTGATCCTTACTAGTTCGGAGGGTGTAACTTTCGAATATGGCATCCGCTTCTCCTTTCCAGCTTCAAACAATGAAGCGAAGTATGAGGCCCTGCTCGTTGGACTCCAAATCGCCCACGAGCTTAAAGTTGAAAAACTAATTGGCTACACCAACTCTTAGTTGGTGACTGGCCAGTTGCAAGGAGAATTTGAAGCTCGAGAGCCGAACGTGATTCGGTATCTCTAAAAGGTGCGTGATCTATCCTCCTGTTTTGATGAATTTAAAATTATCCAAATCCTAAGAGCAGAAAATGCGCGCATCGACCTCCTATCCTGCATGGAGACTACAGAATCAATGGATCTTGAACGGAGATTTCACTTGGAAGTCTTGGAGAAACCCAGCATCTCTGATGCTAACGAGATGATGCAGGTCAATACCGAACCATCTTGGATTGATCCCCTGCACAAGTACCTTAAAGAAGGGCTATCCACTGATAGAAAAGAAGCAAGGAGGTTGAAAATGCGGTCATCTCATTATGTTCTAATTGATAATCGGCTGTATAAGCGATCCTTCTCCATGTCATTACTCAAATGCTTCTGACCATTGGAGGCCGATTATGCTCTTCGGAAGGTTTATGAAGGCATCTGTGGCAATCATCTTGGCGGTTGGGCCCTGTGCCACAAAGTGTTGCGTCAAGGATATTATTGGCTGACGATGCAGAAAGATGCCGATGACCGCGTCCGAGCCTATGATTCATGCCAGAGGCACTCAAATATCTAGAGGCTCCCCTTGGCATACATGACTTCCATATCATCCCCCTGGCCTTTCGCCAAATGGGGAATGGATATCCTTGGCTCTTTCCCCTTGCAACGGGGCAAAGGATGTTCTTATTTGTTGCAATTGATTATTTTACCAAGTAGGTTGAAGCTAAAGCAGTCACCCAAAAAATCAAAGCTCGAGCTAAAGACTTCGTATAGAGGTCTATCATCTGCCGATTTGGCCTTCCCCACACTATTATTACTGACAACGGGAAGCAGTTTGACAATCCTAAGTTCCAAAAATTCTGCGAGGATCATGGCATTCTTCATCGCCTAACATCGGTCGGACATCCTCAAGCCAATGGAGAGACTGAGGTAACCAACCAACTCTCTTGCAGGGAATTAAAGTTCGGATCAACTAGGCACGAGGCAGATGGGCCGAAGAGCTCCACCATGTGTTATGGGCCTATCGAACCAGTGAAAGGGTACCCACGGGACAAACCCCATTCAAGATGGCTTTTGGCACAGAAGCTATCATCCCTATGGAGGTTGGACTCCCCTCCCCTCATATGGAAGGTTATTCAGAGGAATCCAATGATGAGTAGCTCCGAACTAATCTTGATTTAGTAGAAGAAGTCAGGGAGAAAGCCCAAATTTGGATGGCCACCTACCAACAAAGAGTAGCCTGTTATCACTCCGCCAGAGTCAAAGGGAAGTCTTTCCTCCCAGGTGATCTAGTGCTTCGGAAGGCATCCGTCTCAAAGCCATTGGAGCAAGGAAAATTGTCCCCGAATTGAGAAAGTCCCTACCAAGTTACGGAGGTAATCATACCCGACACCTACAAACTCTAAGATTTGAATGAAAAATCTATTCTCTGATATGGAACTCGGATAATCTCCATGCATATCATCAGTAAAAGTATGCTCTTACTAAACTTACCCTGTTCATTAAATTAAATTTTACTTTTAGAGATTCGCAAAATCTCCATTTTTATGACTCTCCTTGAAAGTTGCAATGAGAAGCAGGTTTGCTATACATCGAAGCCTTGGCCGAGCCAAGTGATGTCTCCATACCTTGGCAGCATCAAGTAAAATATAATCTTGAAGCCTCAACCAAGCCGAGTGATATCTCCGTACCTTGGCAGCACCAAGTAAAATATAATCTTGAAGCCTCAGCCGAGCCGAGTGATGTCTCCGTACCTTGGCAGTGCCAAGTAAAATATAATCTTGAAGCCTCGGTCGAGCCGAGTGATGTCTCTGTACCTTGGCAGCACCAAGTAAAATATAATCTTGAAACCTCGGCCGAGCCGAGTGATGCCTCTGTACCTTGGCAGCGCCAAGTAAAATATAATCTTGAAGCCTCGGCCAAGCTGAGTGATGTCTCCGTACCTTGGCAGCACTAAGTAAAATATAATCTTGAAGCCTCGGTCGAGCCGAGTGATGTTTCTGTACCTTGGCAAGGCCAAGTAAAATATAATCTTGAAGCCTTGGCTGAGCCAAGTGATGTCTCCGTACCTTGGCAATGCCAAGTAAAATATAATCTTGAAGCCTCGTCGAGTTGAGTGATGTCTTCGTACCTTGGCAGCACCAAGTAAAATATAATCTTGAAGCCTCGACCGAGCCGAGTGATGTCTCCGTACCTTGGCAGCGCCAAGTAAAATATAATCTTGAAGCCCCAGCCGAGCTGAGTGATGTCTCCGTACCTTGGCAGCGCTAAGTAAAATATAATCTTGAAGCCTCGATCGAGCCGAGTGATGTCGCTGTACCTTGGCAGCGCCAAGTAAAATATAATCTTGAAGCCTCGGCCGAGCCCAGGCCTCCCTCTGACCTAAAAAAGATGAACATCACTGAAATGCCCAACAAAAATGAAGTAGCAAAAGCGCTGCTGGACTTGTAAACTATGCTACGATTCAGAAAGCATGATACGAGTAAGACAACTCTCAACACAGCCACATTGGAAAAAGAAATAAGTATTCGAAGAAGAAAGGGTAAGAATTTTCTTTATTAATAAAAAATTACAACCTCCTGAGAGGCATTATAAGTGCATCATAGCACATGAAATAAAGACGAATAAAATAAAAGCTCGGTTGAGCAACTTCAGTCGATAATGATGTTTCTGCATCCAACCCAAGAAATCAAAGAAACTAGATGACTCTGTTGAAGTCGTTGGTTGATAGCAAAGTCGGCCATCCATGGATCCCCTAGATGAATTAAGGGATCCAAACTGGGCTAGAGACCTGTGGATGCCGATGCTGAGGATGCCTCCTCCCCAAGTGGGATGCTGGGCTGCTAGCCACTGCCCAATAGCGTGGACACGAGAACAACAGACCAACACCACTCGCCTCCCTCCTCCCTCGAGAAAAGACCCCTCAGGCGGATGAACTGAGGGATCCAAATTGAGGAAGGAGGCGAAATTCATGTAAACCATGGGGGATACGTATGCTTTGCATTTCCTGTGGTCCCCATGGCAAGTGACAAAGGCCACACAGGAAGCGCATACGTGCGCTCCACATATGACCTCTGTGTGCCTCCTCGTGCGCTCTCCATATGACCTTCGAGATTCCTCCTTAAGGACTACTTGCTCTTCGACAGCTCCTCCATCACCCCAGCTATCTGGGACGAACCAGCTTTCAAAAGGGAAGCTTGATTTCTCCGCTCTCAACCTCAATGAAACAAGCGCCATGAAAGCCTCTATAACTCACAGAAGGAAGGGGTCTCGGGAGATGGCCCAACACAGTCTGCTCCCTCCTTTTTTATAGACAAACAAACCAGGAGCAACCATTAAAGTAGAGAGCCCTGAAATTCAAAATGCCCTGGCCGTGCTGCCACGTGGTAGGTCAGGCGAAAAGGGCGCATTCCGAAGCGCACCGAACATGCCTCCCAGGTCATGACAAAAGGCAGAAGATTTTCTTCTGATCTCGAATCAAGAGCTTTAAATGTAGAAAACCGTCTGTAGGTCCTTGAGATATGGGCAGGCCTAGGAGATCCTCCTTTGAAAATGATGCCATCCAATGACGGTTGAGTACTTAACACGTACGTTGCAACTTGCGTTGGAAAAGGCCAACGGGATAACTGCCTCAAGCAAAAAATGAAGCGTCCTTCGACAGGTTGTGAAGCTGTTTCGTCTACCTTGGCAGAAAGTAAGCCGACTTCTTATTTCAGATAGACCAAACTATCTGCCCAACCTCGGCCCCAACCGAGATAGTTTCACAGGTTTCGGTCATTTCGAACCAACTATCTTGTGCCTCGGAGAGCCGAGTTAACTTGCGCATATATAACAGATCGCCTTACTTTGGGCAAAGCTGAAATAACGTTCCATGTCAAAACTGAATGATTTCGCATGTCGACAGAATTAGTTAATCACTCAACCGGGCCTCGATTAAGTAGAACACTCAATTCGAAACTCCCAAGAGCAATCCAACCTAAAAACATGAATCGTTTATGATTTGTTCGCCGTCAGGAAAAACTTCTGACAAAAAAGATCGTCCAAAAATGATAAGACAAACAGAAGGAGACAAAAGATTCATTCATTGAAGTTTTAATCAAATTACAAGTCTAAAAAGCAAAAAATACATGAACAACCCTTAAGAATCAGGGTTCGAATTGTTTCCAAAGGTTCGCTCGGCGACATTCAGGGGAAGTGATTGGGTTCACCCACTTCAGATACGGTCGATATAGGAACTTCGAGTTCCTCGGCAATGGGCTGGGAACACCCCACTGAAGCCGAGCCCTTATTAGTGCCTAGAATCATCTCGAGGTCAACATCTGAGATCTCTTCATACTCAGCTTCTTCAGCTCTTGGGGTGTGAGTATCAAAAAGCTCAGCCTCAAGAAAAGATAAATCTAACTCGGGATATGCCTAGGAGATCTTCGACCGAGTTCCTCTTCATCGAACCGAAATGCATTGGCGCAGGCCGCTTTATGTTCCTCAGCAAATCGAGCAAAACTTTTGTACTCATCCACAACCGAGGAGATTCATCTGTTAGCTTCAACCAGCTGACTCCCAAGTTTGGAATTCATTTGGTGGCTCGAAGCCAACTCCGTCCGCAAAGCCTCGAACTGGTCCTGGACCTCAAGCTCGATTCTACCTATCTGTAAACACCGGATCATGTGAGATCATGACCAAAAGGGAAAACACTAGAAGTAAGCAAGCAAGAGGACGCTATACCTGAAGGAAAACTTGCTTTTCATATGCACATGATCTCAAGGTGGAAAGCATGTAATTCAATTTTAATATTCACATTGAATATAAATTAAAGTATATTAGCAAATCTAAAATTTAAGAGTATGTAAAAATAAGTTTAAAACAATACCTCTTGATGCGGAAGCTGTAGATGATGAACGTAGCAGATCCAATCTGCAGGAAGAAGTTCTTACTCATGCCTTGCAAGAAGTCGCACGCGCCGCTCCTCTATATCACACGCACGCCAGAAACCTTGAGACAAGGGATATGGAATCAGAAGGGATGGAGAACTCTTCTCCAAGAGAGGAGTCCCTCTCTGTTTGGACTTCTCTGATTTTTGGACTCTTCTTTCTCTGCTACTCTCTCTTTCAAAGTTGAGAAAAGTTTCTTAAATAAACTCATCATAAAATAATCCAAAACAACCTTTTGAATTTATTTTACGATACGATAATATCCGATCTTCGAAAGCGGATGGGTTACGGGCGTTCACGCGTTGTCAACGCGTAAAGAAAATTTTATAAAATAAATTTACGATTCATATCATCTCAATGGCAAGATCATAATTTAAACAAAGTTTCAAATTCACGTTTTTGGAATGGCAAAATCGTAATTTATACGAAGTTTTAAATTCACGGAATGGCAAAATCGTAATTTATACGAAGTTTTAAATTCATGCCATCTCAATGATAGAACCATAATTTAAATGAAAAGGCAGAATCATAATTTACATGAATGACAAATCGTACATTTTCTGAAGTTTTAAAGTCTCTTTGGCTGCCCGCAACTATAATAAAAAAATATTTAAAACATTTATAAATACGGAAATAATCAGATTAAATCCGTTTGAAGTTCAAATTGAAATCCGAAAGAACCCATGTGAAGATCTTGAACCATACTTCGCATTGGACTTATTTAATTTCCAATTTAAAGTAATTTATGATTTCAAAATTCATAAATAAACGATCAGAGGCTATATTGGATATCCGATTCAAACCACTTTGAAACCAGATCTAAACCACTCTATCGTCAAACCAACCATTGGTCTATGGTTCAAGTCCTATCCCACAATGGGTCTGAATAAATCCCAAAAATTTACTTAAGTTACAAACTAACTCAAGTTCATCCCCAGAATAAGTACTGCCGCTAATGCCCAGTGCTAGCTAGACATTGCTAGTACAAACTTGGTATTATCCATATGACCAAGTCCCACTTAGATCATGGATAAAGCCTGTCTTCAGGTCACCTGACTATGTGCGTGACTCCATAGGTTTGAATCTAAGTCGGTAGCATATGAACACTTTCTATACCAATGATGTGACTATCTAGCAATGGTACCCGATGTCCGAATAGACCGAATATATGCAAAGCAATATTCAGGAACCTAGGCTATGGTTACCATATAATTCATCCCCTTGTCCTAGTACTTAGGGCGAATACGGAGTTAACTGCCAACTCCGAGTAAATCACCCAAGTATGTTTCAATGCAATGAATCTTGTGACACCTCACAAAGATTACCTTGGCCAAGGTTTTGCTAAATTGAAACATAGTTCGAGCACTCTCTCTAACACTTAGAGTGGACAATCCCATCTTGACTCATCACTGACCCAATAAGTACTTGACTATACCCAGCAACCTTCCATCACTGGATTAGAAATCCGGGTGGTCCAGTGCCTAAGTACAGTGAGTTGATGCTTATCAAGTCAACATGATAATCTCATATCAAAGGGACACTTATACCCATTGCCTTTCTGTGAATTGCTCCAGGTAGTTGAGACTCAGCAGAGGTGAGTCACTGTTCAGTGAATGTACTCCTACACTCACCCGCATGTCATACCAGTGTTATACACTCCTTGGTTTAAGAGAACAAACCAACCCATATGGCACACAACGACCTACACTTGATTACATCGTCGTCCTAGGTAACAACGTATCATTTGGTCATGAACCGATTTAAGAGTTACTCAACAATTCCTCCATTGTCGAATACATGTAACTCTAAGGACTACAACATATTGGAATTCTACTAGAAGATGTAAACTATATGTTGTACTGCCAAAATAGACTTTTATTTATTGAATAAATCATGTACATTCACATCAACTCATAACCATCTATAAGCTAGATGATTGGCTATAGGACACATTTCCTAACAACTCCCACTTGAACTATAGCCAATCGGAACAGTATCTAATACCCATCTTCCACTTGTGTTCATTGAACTCCTTGATTCCGAGTGCTTTAGTCATTGGGTCAGCTAGGTTTTCCTTTTCGTCGATCTTCTGAAGGTAGATGTCACCTCGTTCCATGATCTCTCATACAAGGTGGTAGCGGCGCAACACATGCTTAGTTTGTTGATGCGACTTTGGCTCTTGGCTTGGGAAATTGCTTCCGTGCTGTCACAGTATACTAGGACAGGACTCTTCAGGGCAGGTACCACTCTCAGCTCCCAAGAACTTTCGTAGCCATACAGCTTCCTTTGCTGCATCTGATGCTGCAATATATTCAACCTCGCATACTGAATCCGCCACTATGTTCTGCTTGAAACTTTTCCAGCAGATCGCTCCTCCATTGAGGGTAAAGATAAATCCGGATATGCTTTTGTTGTCATCTCTATCTGACTGAAAACTAGAATCAGTGTACCCCACTAGTTTTAAGTCAGGTTCTCCATAAATGAGCCATTGGTCCTTAGTATTTCTCAAATACTTAAGGATGGTTTTTACCACCTTCCAATGTGCTTCACCTGGGTTAGACTGGTACCTACTCACTATCCCTAGTGAGTGTGCCATGTCTGGTCTTGTACATATCATAGCATACATGATAGAACCCACTGCGAGGCATACGAATTCTACTCATGTACTCTCTCTCCTCATGAGTTGTCACAAATCTTTCTTGGAGAGAGTAATTCCATGGCCTATCGAAGATAGCCCCTTTTGAATTATCCATGCTGAACCTCTTCAGCACGGTCTCAATGTACATGGACTGGAACAATCCCAGCAGCTTCGTAGATCTATCCCTATAGATCTTCATCCCTAGGATGTAAGAAGCTTCTCCCAGGTCTTTCATGGAGAACTGAGACAGCAACCAAACCTTTATTCCCTGTAGTGCAGGGATGTCATTCCCAATCAAGAGAATGTCATCCACATACAGTACAAGAAATACAACTATGGAACCATTTACCCACTTATACATGCAGGGTTCTTCTCCATTCTTAATGAAGCCATAAGTCTTGATACATTTATCAAAATGTTTATTCCAACTCCAAGAAGCTTGCTTGAGTCCATAGATGGACTTATGAAGCCTGCATACTTTTGACTCGTCTGTGGATGTGAACCCTTCAGGCTGTATCATATACACCTCATCTTCGAGCTCTCTATTTAGAAAAGCCGTTCGGACATCCATTTGCCAGATCTCATAGTCAAAATGTGCAGCTAGTGCAAGAATAATCCGAATGGACTTGAGCATTGCTACAGGGAAAAAGTCTCATCATAGTCAATACCATAACGCTGACAATATTCCTTAGCAACCAGACAGGCTTTATAGGTCTCCACCTTCCCATCTGCACCTTGTTTCCTCTTGAAAATCTATTTACACCCTATGGGTTTTACCCCTTCAGGTGGATCAACTAATGTCCATACACTATTAATCTCCATGGATTCCATTTCGGACTTCATGGCCTCTAGCCATTTCTTAGAGTCAGATCTCTGCAGCGCATCCATATAGGTGATTGGGTCCTCATCGTTCTCATCGAGTTCGATGGGATCCCGTCATGGATCAAGAAACCGAAGTATCTGTCTGGCTGATGTGGTACTCTACCAGATCTCCTTAATGGTACCTCAATGGGCTCCGGGTTTGAACCAATCAAAGCCGGTTCCATAGCGGTTTCTGAGTGTAAAGGTACTTCTCCTTATCGAACTTCATTAAGTTTAACATTAGCCTTAGCACTTCCAGTAAGATACTCCTTTTCTAAAAAGGTGGCTCTCATACTGATGAACAACTTTTGCTCTTCAGTGTGGTAGAAGTAGTATCCTTTAGACTCCTTAGGATATCCAACAAAAAGGCATTTGTCAGACCTTGGTCCTAGCTTGTCTGTCAACAATCTCTTGACATAAGCTGGACACCCCCAGACCCTAAGGTGTGTGAGCATCGGCTTATGCCCCGTCCATATCTCATATGGAGTTTTAGCAACAGATTTACTAGGACCCTGTTAAGAATGTAACAGGCCGACTCAAGTGCGTAGTCCCAAAAGGAGATAGGCAAACTAGCAAAGCCCATCATGGACCGAACCATATCTAATAGGGTTCGATTCCTCCTTTCAGACACACCATTTAACTGGGGTGTCCTTGGAGGTGTCCATTGAGAGAGAATCTCATTCTCCTTTAGATATGTCAAAAACTCATTAGAAAGATATTCACCTCCTCGATCTGACCGAAGAATTTTAATATTCTTTCCAGTTTATTTTTCTACCTCACTACTATATTGTTTGAACATTTCAAACGATTCAGATTTATGTCTCATTAGAAAGACATAACCGAACCTGGAGTGATCGTCTGTAAATGTAATGAAATAGCTAAACCCTCTCATAGAGGCAGTATTCATAGGTCCACAAACATCCGTATGTATGAGGCCTAGAATCTCTTTGGCTCTTTCACCTTTTCCAGTAAAAAGTGACTTGGTCATTTTCCCAAGAAGACAGGATTCACAAGTTTTAATTGATTCACAATCAATATCACTGAGGATGCCCTCTCTGACTAACCTGCTTATCCTGTTCTTGTTTATATGACCTAGCCTACAGTGCCAAAGGTATGAGTCATCGACATCATCTATTTTGGGGCATTTGTTTGGAGTGCATAATACATTAACAGGCTGTGATAGAAGGTAAATTCCATTGCTCAATTGTCCACTCATCACAGATACATCATTCACAATGATATTTAAAATATCTTTCTTTATTAAAAAATCATATCCTTCAATAGCCAACTGGCCTACAGAAATGATATTTAATAAAAATACAGGACAATAGTGACATGCACTAAGCAATATTTTATTAAATTCAAAATAAAGCTCCATGACTCCCAACGCCAGTACTGGAACTCGGCTTCCATCACCCACGTTTAGGAATCTTTCACCTTCTTTGAATCTTCTACTAATTCGAAGCCCCTGCAAAGAATTGCAAATATGAATTGGACTCCCGGTATCTAATACCCAATTAGTAGTATCACAGATAGAAAAATTACAATGTGTTATCATATAAATACTTGTCCAGCAACTCCTTGCTGGTTTTTCTTCTTAGGCCCGTTTGGATCCAGGGTTGCTATGTACTGGGGACAGTTCCTTTTCCAGTGACCCAGCTTCTTGCAGTAGAAGTACTCTGCCTGACTTTTGTCAACCCTTTTCTTCTTGGTCTGACTAGGCCCAGCATGTTGCACCTTCTTTCTTTTATTTTCTTCTTCATCCCTTTCTTAAGGTGATGACGACCTGCCCCCGAACCTCCCACCAAGTTCATGACTTCTTTTGAAGCTAGTGATCTTTCTCAAAAGTCTGCAGTAAACCTAGCAAACCATGATAGTTTACTGCAGGCTTCGTCATTCTATAATGACTGAGAAAGTCCAGGTAGGAGCTAGGCAGGGAGTTCAGTATGGCATCCTTCCCAAGTTGCTCATGCAAAGGAAATCCAAGTTTGCCCAGACGTTCTATCGTCTCGATCATGTATAGTACATGATCAGTGACAGAAGTCCCATCACGCATATGCGCGTTGAAGATGGCACTAGACATTTTGTACCTTTCAACATCGTCTGGCATCCCAAAAGTTTCCTTCAACATTTGGAGTATTTGTTCCAGTTGGGCCTCCTCAAATTTCCTACTGAACTTATCATTCATAGAAGCCAGCATTATGCAGCGCACTATGGTGCGGTCATTGGTCCACTTCAGATAAGTGTCCCTGACCAACCCCGCACATTAGGGGTTGGCTACTCAGGTGCAGGATCCATTATCACATAAAGGATCCTCTCGTGCTCTAGGACTATCCTAAGTCTTCGATACCAGCTATCGAAGTTTGGACCTGTCAGTTTATCACTGTCCAACAGTGACCGGAGCGACAGATTTGTAGACATTTCTGAAAGGAAAACCAAAAACTTATTAGTGTACATGATTTATTTAAACCTATAGACTTGGACTTATAGTCTAAGGCCCTCCCACTATTTTATTCAGGTTGGTAGCCCCTATCTCCAACCCGAGAAATTACTCCTAATTTCTTAGTCGGTACTAGAACCCAGTAGACTACATATGAGCCCGACTTTGGCCGGCCCACCCACATATATCTAAAGGTAGGTTCATAACCAATTGGTTCCCCAAACAATTTCTAGTAATTTATTTTTCCCAGGTTACACGCCAATCAACCTTTAGGCCTCCTATTGGGTGTCCTGGTTTGGTCCAACCATTAACATGACATGTTTAAGCTTCTAACCAAGGAATTGGTCAAGCCCGACTTTGGCCGGCCCACCTGACCATCATTGAGAGAGTTGCATTGAACCATCATAATATGAATGATAATTCCAAAAACCAGATGAGTACCAGGCCTTTGGGCCTCCAATAATCATCTTAGCCATTAGACTCATTATCACTCTCTTAATGGAAGGCTATGACCTAATTATCCCCATAATTTAGTCACTTTAGGGACCTAATAATTTTAGAGGGTTTGATTAATTTGTGACACATGAATGACATAGACCAATTTAAGTATTCTCCCACTAAACCATTTAGTTGGGTTCATTAATTTGGTCCATGGGTACCTAAATCAGTCAAACTGATTATCCTTAGGAAGCATGGGTTAGCTCAAGTCAATAGGCTAGTCTAATCAAGTGCTGGAACCACTTAGCCAGGCCGGCTTGATCAAAAGGCCGAGTTGCGCCATTAACCATCTTGCCTAGACACCAGCTGATAATCAACTAGCCAGGTGAGAGGTAGCCGCGACCTTGATCAGAACCTTTCTAGACACTAAGTGGTTGACCAGACCCAATTAAATTTGCCTAAAGACTTGGGTGTCCACTGAGCCCCAAATCAAGTCCATTTAGATGTATGGACTGATCAATCTAATCTAATTAGATGGATCTAAAGAAAAGACCTAACTCAACATTTGATTAGATTCAATTTTCTAATTTAGTCCAATTCATCTAACCTTAGGTCTAACCCAATTAGAGAACCTGATTCATGCTAACCCAATTAGCCCATGATTTATGATCATGTCTTAAGGTCTTTAATTCATAATTCTAGATCTTAAGTTAACCCCTTTTCAAATTTGAACCAATTTCAATTTTGAGTTCTGATTTTGAAACATTTTCAAAAAAATTTTATAAAACATTTTTACTTTCTTTCCTTTTTCTGTAATCTGACTTTTACGTAAAACAATTTTACTGTCATTAATAATTAAGATTTCATCAATTAAGATGTCTTAATGTTAATCTTATTAACATATCATCTTTAATTAATTTTGGATCTAATCAAAATTATCACAGAAATAAATTATTTGATTAAAACATATTTTAATCTTTCTTTCTTTTATTCTACATCCATTCATAGGTTCTTTCACAGTGGCACCCCTACACGTCATAGGAAACCTTTCTTGAATAAGAAACAGAGGCTGTGAAACCTCCCTATGACTGGACGGCCTGGTGAATATACCCAATCCAAGATATAATAGAACACAGCATGCAAGATCTACATTAGATCTACTTCTAAAACATATGTTTAATCATCATTAAATAACTTTAACATGCTCTCATCATGCAAAACATTTAAATCTACTATAGATCTAAACTAATCATAATAAGATCTACTTTAGATCTACATTAGATTATTTATGCATAATAATATCAGATCTACTATGCTAATACATGCATTCCTAAGCCTTAACCATAATACCATTTGAAGGGAAAACTTGCTTTTCATATGCACAGGATCTCAAGGTGGAAAGCATGTAATTCAATTTTAATATTCACATTGAATATAAATTAAAGCATATTAGCAAATCTAAAATTTAAGAGTATGTAAAAATAAGTTTAAAACAATACCTCTCGATGCGGAAGCTGTAGATGACGAACGTAACAGATCCGATCTGCAAGAGAAGTTCTTACTCGTGCCTTGCAAGAGCCGCACGTGCTGCTCCTCTATATCACATGCATGCCAGGAAACCTTGAGACAGGGATATGGAATCAGAAAGGATGGAAAACTCTTCTCCAAGAGAGGAGTCCCTCTCTATTTGGACTTCTCTGATTTTTGGACTATTCTTTCTCTGCTACTCTCTCTTTCGAAGTTAAAAAAGTTTCTTACATAAACTCATCATAAAAAACCCAAAACAACCTTTTGAATTTGTTTTATGATACGATAATATCCCATCTTCGAAAGTGGATGGGTTACGGGCGTTCACGCCTTGTCAACACGTAAAAAAATTTTATAAAATAAATTTACATATTCATATCATCTCAATGGCAAGATCGTAATTTAAACAAAGTTTAAATTTACGGATGGTAAAATCGTAATTTAAACAAAGTTTCAAATTCAATGGCAAAATTAATTTAAACAAAGTTTCAAATTCACGTCATCTTAATGGTAGAACCGTAATTTAAACAAAATGGAAGGATCATAATTTACATGAAATACAGAATCGTAAATTTTCTAAAGTTTTAAAGTCTCGTTGGCTTTATAAATACAAAAATAATCAGATTAAATACATTTGAAGTCCAAATTGAAATCCGAAAGAATCCATGCGAAGATCTCGAATCATACTTCGCATTGGACTTATTTAATTTTAAATTTAAAGTAATTTATAATTTTAAAATTCATAAATAAACGATTAGAGGCTATATTGGATATCCGATTCAAACCACTTTAAAACCAGATCTAAACCACTCTATCGTCAAACCAACCATTGGTCTATGGTTCAAGTCCTATCCCACAATGGGTCTGAATAAATCCCAAAAATTTACTTGAGTTACAAACTAACTTAAGTTCATCCCCAGAATAAGTACTACCACAATGCCCAGTGCTAGCTAGACATTGCTAGTACAAACTCGGTATTACCCATATGACCAAGTCCCACTTAGATCATGGATAAAGCCTGTCTCCAGGTCACCTGACTATGTGCGTGACTACATAGGTTCGAATCTAAGTCGGTAGCATAAGAACACTTCCTATACCAATCGATGTGACCATCTAGCAATGGTATCCGACTTCCGAATAGACCGAATATATGCACAGCAATATTCAGGAACCTAGGCTATGGTTACCGTATAATTCATCCCCTTGTCCTAGTACTCAGGGCGAATATGGAGTTAACTGCCAACTCCGAGTAAATCACCCAAGTATGTTTCAATGCAATGAATCTTGTGACACCTCACAAAGATTACCTTGGCCAAGGTTTTACTAAATTGAAACATAGTTCGAGCACTCTCTCTAACACTTAGAGTGGACAATCCCATCTTGACTCATCACTGACCCAATAAGTACTTGACTGCACCCAACAACCTTTCGTCACCGGATTAGAAATCCGGGTGGTCCAGTGCCTAAGTACAGTGAGTTGCTTATCAAGTCAACATGATAGTCTCATGTCAAAGGGACACTTATACCCATTGCCTTTCTGTGAGTTGCTCCAGGTAGTTGAGCACTCAGCAGAGGTGAGTCACTGTTTAGTGAATGTACTCCTACACTCACCCGCATGTCATACCAGTGTTATGCACTCCTTGGTTTAAGAGAACAAACCAACCCATATGGCACACAATGACCTACACTTGATTACGTCGTCATCCTAGGTAACAACGTATCATTTGGCTGCGAACAGATTTAAGAGTTACTTAACAATTCCTCCATTGTCAAATACATGTAACTCTAAGGACTACAACATATTGAATTCTACTGAAAGATAAACTATATGATGTACTGCCAAAATAGACTTTTATTTATTGAATAAATCATGTACATTCACATCAACTCATAACCGTCTATAAACTAGACGATTGGTTGTAGGACACATTTCCTAACAATACCTCTTCCTCTTGCCGAGCCATCTTTTCGCTCAGCTTGTGAACCTTTTCAAGGGCCTTCAATTTTGCCACTTTATTCTGCTGAAGACCCTCCTTGAGGTTGTTAATCCGAGATTGCTTATCCTCAATTTCCTGCCGAGATTAGTCAAGATCAGCGGTAAGTTTAGTGATTTGATCGTGCTGCCACTTCTGCCGATCTTTCCTATCAGCGAGCCTCATGTTCAGGCCGGCGAGCTGGTCTTGCTGCCATCGATGCCTATGCTCCTCCTCCTCGAGCCTTTTGCTCCAATTATTCTTTTCTTCGGCACCTCTCATCGAAATGCTGCCGCATGGCATTGACTTCCTCGGCATGCTTAAACTTGATTTGTGATAACTCTAAACAGGCCTTGTCCGATTGCTCGCGAAAGCCCTAGAGCTCTTTGACTTGAGTCTCGAGTCGAGAGGCCCTCTCGATGGTAGCTTGGTAGGACGTGTTCATCTTCTCGAGATCCTCTTGGATATATGACAAGGCCCTGGAAAGTCTGCTAGTTGAATCCACCCTTATCCAAAGATCGGTGGCCTCCCTCCTGGCCTGAGCACAGGCCCTATGGCCAGATTCAAGCGCCAACTCAGCGCCCTCGTAACTAAAGCATTCTGCAGAGAGAGTACAAATTAGAAAATACGGCCGAGCCAACCGACCAAGAATTATTACCCAGGTGCGATGACTTACTCGGGAGGCGTAGTTTGTAGTGATCTTCATGAGATCAGGGCTACTGATCTCGGGGAGAAGGTAGACATCCTTCGGCGCCCCGAACCGCCCAAAAGCCGCCTCAACAATATCTCCTATGGCAAGCTCATCTGCCGAGGAACCCTCTCCCATACACGACACAGACCGCATCAAGGCGGCAAACATGTCCTCCACCTTCGGACCAGGAATGAGAGAACCCACGGCAGAAGAACTGGCTTGAGGAGCTTCGACCTGAGGGGCCGCCATCCATTTGGCCTCCTCCACTAGAGCTAGAACCTGCGGGGCCTCAGGTGCTTTGGCCCCGACTGAAGGAACCTCAGCCCAAGCATCCCCCCATCGATGGTCCCTCTTCTTCTTCTTCCTCCTCCTCTGCAAGCACTGCTTCGTCCCCAGTGGACTCTATACCCAAACCTCGGCTTCCTCCATGGCACCCCCTGACGTCATGGGGGAGATCCCTTCAGTAGGGGGCACCTTGGTCTCCACTGACCTTTCCACAGGCGGCTCCATGCGAACTTCGGAAGCCGTGACTGCAAAAGCCTGCCACGCGGGGCCCCTGCAATTGCGGCCTGCTGGAAACGAGGCGTTCCCTCCTCATGTTGCAGCGAAAAAATGATGACAAAATGATGGCCCATCATTTATGAGATTATCATTGCCTGCCTTTCCGGATCCTCTCGAATGAGATTATTCATGAACTCTACTCCCTACATCCGAATTTACACTTCGGACTAGGGAGTGGGGGGCATGTGATGAGGGATAAAATTATCATTGCATTAATACCCGCATGCATCGATAATTGGGTCAAGTCCAATCCCAACGTCTTGTTGACCAGCTGTCACATCCACCAAGCAGTAAAGCCCAATCGCCCTCAGCGGAGTCGGGTCGCCCCAATGACTCGAGCATCTTCGGCAGCCCGAGCTATCATGTACCTTGGAAAATCAAGTTGTCCCTTGCCTCAACCAGACCGAGGTACTCGAATACCTCTGCGGAATTCGGCACGGGAGAGTTCAAATTTGCAATAACTAAATAAGATTCCGAACGGCGAATCATGCCCAAAAGTGGCCTAAGGGCCATAGGGGTAGCCTAGAACCTACGCGATCGCTGAATCCCAAGGCATCAACTAGCTCTCCTGGCCGTCGATCTTCTAACTGACAAGATACGGACCCTACTGGCCTCGTAACGAACTTGATTTGAATCCGTTTTGAATCTCAACAACTTTCAGACCCCTCGCAACACGTCCAAGGAACCAGGTGATCGTCTATAAATACCACGACCCTCAAATCTCTCAGGTAAGCATGCATTCATTTACCTCTCATACTGAAAAACTCCATTGAAGATCCCACAGAGCTCGGAGCTTTCGAAAGATAACCCATTTGAGGGAACTCTTCTGTGAGAGTCTTCTTCTCACATCTGTTTGTTGTGAACCTCACTGACTTGGGCATCGAAGAGTCCTTCGCGGAGGACAACCCTAAGAAAATCCTATGCGTGCGGACTGTCTTGCATGTTCCATCTCGGGCATCGAGATCGGCGTTTGGATGCAGAGCCAGAGCGCATCCGAGTCGAAGAACTGATTTCTACGGTAACAGTAATAAAACATGATTAGTCTCCATACCACACGAGTTGCAAGAGCAAGGGCAAAAGAATACATATAACCAACTCTTTCGATTTTGAAGCTCGTTAGTGTTGTCTTATTTTAAAGAGCCAGCTATACTATGATGAGTTCTTTTGGTGCAACAAAATTACAAAATTGTGGAGCTTATCTTTTCTCTACAAACTCAACTGTATTAAGTCAGCTCATGGCCCAACTTAATTACGATTGGATTCCCATGAATTGGATTACATTTACAATTTGGACATGATCTAAATTTTGGATTGGATTTGAATTATATATATGTTTTTGGTCTCAATCCAATCCAAACCCATTTTAGCCTAAGCCATAAACTTTAATTTTATAAATCTTATTTTTTTATCTAATTATTTTTATCAATTTATTAAATGAATGCTAATCCAAACAAACTCTTCTTTTTATCTTAACAATTAAATCTCCTCCCTTTTTTTAACTTAATTATATCTAAATATCTATATTTTATTATTTATTTTGATATATTTTTTTATAATATCTTTAAGTGTATGAATAAATATTTTAATAATTTATAAACATAAGAATAATCATTTACTTAGCTAGAATTAGAAGTTTTAAATAAAAATTTAAGCCTAAACTTACTTTTTTTAGCCTCATTTAAATTATTGAATAAATTTATACTTAATTATTAATTACTAGATTTTAGCTATAAAATAATAGTTAGATGTTTAGGTACATATATGACTTATTCTAGTTCTATTCCAAAGCTTGATATTGTGGGTTGGATTCAGATTACACTTGATCCAAGTAGATCCAAATGACCTATTGGATCTAAAAAATTTTTATCGACTGATTTAACTTGATTTGATAAGCAAAGAATTGGGCTTAGAGTTTAAAATCATGATTTAAATATAAAATTAGGTTAGATCAGGATTAAGTATGACTCAAACTAACCTCGATCCATTCATAGGCTATTTTTTCATTCAAAATTTATTTATCAAGAAAAAAATTGGAGGCATTTTAGATCACATATTGAGCAAGGATGAAAGAATGCTAACAATTCTTAATTTGCATGAGCACCAGATTATATGCGAAACCAGACTGTTTGGTTTTAGTTGTTTATATGATCCGTGATGATATAACCTTGGCTAGGTTAATCTAAATTGAACCGTTTCGATGTGTTGTTTAGACTTTATATCATATTAATCTTAAATAATTTATTTTAAAATTAATTCTATTTAACTTCTTTTAACTATAAAATTTTATATATTTATTTTAAATTTAAAAAATTAAAATTAATTATTTAATTTTAATTTAAATTGTAATTAGTTCTTACCATTAAATTGAGCATTAAAAAAAAAAGAAAAAATAATTATGTGATGTGATATGATCACTAAAATGCTAGATTTTTATAATAATAATAAATAAAAAGATATATTCTTTATTTAAAAATTAATTTTAAAAAATAGCATTATTTTTTTTAAATATTTACCTTTTAGTGACTTTTGATTCAAAATTTAAACGGTAAGGCTAAATGCAATTGAAATTGAAATTGGAATTGATGGCTGATCGTAAATTTAAGAACTCGAACGAACTCGTGTCTTTTGCCCATCTTCTTTCCCGTATTTACAATTTACGCCACTCCATTGCCCATCGCTCTCCTCCATACGCCGATTCGGGCTCCAACCTCCCTCCTGCGCCGTCTCGATCCCCACCGAGGTTGTTCTTCTCGTCTCTCGGGTGCGCTTCGATCTACGCTCGTTCGAAGTGATGGTAATCTCTCCGCCTTTCTTTCTTTACTGGTTTCCGATTCATTTTCGTGATCTCATGGTTTTGGTATCCAATGGGGCTAATCGAACTTTTTTCCAACCCTTCTATTCGATCATTGTTTTCTTGCGTTGACAGTGATGCTTGATATATGTTTTTTTCTCGTACTGTTAAAACGTTGGGGTGGGCCGAATTCGTTAGTGTTTTGCGTCTCTTTTGACGTCAATTTGGGACATTTGGGAAATTTTTGCCTTTTGTTTTTGTTTTAATATCGATCCTTTCCAACATAGCTGCAGTTGACGTTAAAGAAGGTAATTACGAGAGATGAATGGGAAAGGAAGCTCAAAGATATGACGATTCGGACGGTGGACATGGATAACCTGATAATGAATTTTCTTGTCACGGAGGGTTATGTTGAGGCTGCAGAAAAATTCCGAATGGAATCTGGGACCGAACGTATCCTTTGTTTATTTGGATTTGATATGATCCTCCAGATGCAATTTTTTCAGCGTCGAATCTTGTTGTAATGTTCTTATTTTTAATGTTATTCCTTATTGATGATTAGCAGACACAGATCTTGCAACAATAACTGATCGCAAGGCTGCGAAGGTGGCTGTGCAGTCTGGCAATGTGAAGGATGCAATCGAGAAAATCAATTATTTGAACCCAGTGGTATGTTTCATTTCTTGCCAACAATCTCCAATATCAATCTTTGTGTTCCTTTACAGGATGAGGAATGTGCATGTTGTGTTATTTTCGCAGTCCAGTAACATTGTATGCCCCATTTTCAATGTAATTGGAACTGGTTCTACCTTAACTTGTTTCACCCTAGACACTACCAGTAATTGCCGAAGAATATACTCAGGTGTTAGATTAGCATCATTCTTGTTGGCATGGAAACCTTCAAGAGTAATCACTACTAAGTGTATGTCTTCTGAGCCAATGAAGGACGTAATTGTGAACATGTTGTGCTTATCGCAACAAGAAAATCGTGTTTTATGTTGAGCTGAATTTTGTTGTTTCAATCTAATCCTAAGATTCAAAGTGACTGATTATTTGTCTTTAGGGATATTTTATTCAAACAAGCTGTTTTTGGGTTTCGACTTTAATGCTGCATTGTTTTTAACACTAAGTTGTATGTGTTATTAATTGGCCCCTTGCTTTACATGAGGAACCTTCTTACAAAGAAAGACCTAATGATTTTTAAATCATGCCTAGACTTGATATGTCCTAGCACATACTTTGAACCTAGGTGTGGATCCGAACCATTTTGAGTAGTTCTGTCTGCTTAGGTTGCAATTCAGATTCGGTTTGGGTGCAGTTTAGGTTGAAGTTAATTTAGGCAATTCAGACTGACCCAAGCCAGATATCATGTGGTAAGTTCTTGATTAATATGCTTGAGGCCAACTTGTTGATAGGTTTCTAGGACTAGTGTTAGTCTAAAGCCTCATTGCAATGGCTTGCAGGTTGATTACGTGTAATAGTTGCCCCTAGGATCAATTGACTGTTTTATCACAAAACATAAAGCAAACCTAATATTGAGAGAACCCCATGTATGAGACTACTCCAAATGTTAATGTCCTCACTTGCTAATCAACTTTTACACCCACTTTAAAGAAAGCCTAAGTTTTCTTCTTCTTTTTTTTGGCTGGTAGAGATTGTATCATGTCACGAAAACAATAACTTTTTACACCCACTTGAGCTATAGTTCAGTAACTTCAAAGCATATGATCTTTGGTTTCTAAGTATTTTTGGTGGTGTAGATAATGATTAACAGTTTTAGTATCTAATTTGGATAATCAATTGCTAGTGTGCTAAAATACATGTAAGACATATAAATTGAAATCCCATGTTATTCATCAAGATTATACATTTTATGGTTTCAAATTTAACATATTTTGATGCTTAGTTTGTAGCAAAACATTGTATCTTTTATTCTTGTATTCTTTTTCCTTTTTTTTGATAGAGATTGTGTCACGTTACGATCACTTCTACACCCACTTCAACCATAGTTAAGTAACTTCAAAATATATGAATTTTAGTTTCTAGGTATTTTTGATTGTGACGATGATGATTAATGGTCTAAGTATCTAATTTGGATAACCCATCATTTATTTTTAGAATCATTAAATGTTTTACTAAAAATATAGTGTAGTCCACCTCATTTACATATGTAGACGAGCATGTTCGTCTGCATATGCATGTGCATGCACGCATGCATGTGGCGGTAGGTTTTGGAGGCTTAGAGGCTTTTGTATCTGGAAAGGTATGTGGCCATTGTCTTTCTAGCCAGATTTATTAGCAATGAAAATGTTTAATTATGTCCTTTGGCATAAGTGTGGATGTGATCTACGAATTACAAAATACTTCACTGATATGCCTTCTTTTAGTCCTCATGGCTTCTTATAGTCCTCAGCTGGCAAGAGCTTATGGCCCCTCTAGTTGGAATGAGAGCCAGCTTTTGCAATAGCATTTTTCTTTATTTTCTTTTTCCTAGTTTTATTCCCAAAAAGGGTGAACGGTAGGGAACCAATTGGCAATGAGTCTCCACTTATCAATATGCATACTTCCCTCTCCACTTTCCGTAACTTTATTGTTGCCCATACTATTAATGACTATTAATTACAAGTTACATTGGTCACATCGATCCACATGTCCTTTAGTGTGTATCTCATGTACCAAGCTGTATATATTGCATATTATACTTATTATGCATTTTATATATGATCTGTATATATTGCATATTATACTTGTTATGCATTTTATATATGATTATCACATATATGCATAAATAGATGGATGTCTTTCAATCTATCTTCATAGAGTAGGGATCTTTGGGCTTAGTTAAGATCTTCTTTTAAGCCCTTTTTAGCTTGGTTGATCTAGATCAATTGCTGGGAGTGGACCATTTTGCTATGTCACCTTGGTTAGACAAATATGACCCACAAATAAGAAGCTTTAAGCTTAAGCCTTGCCTTGTCAGCTGATCATTCTTTTCTTTTGGCTTAGTTCCATGGTTTAGAAACAAGTTGCTTTAAAATTGACTTTGGAAAATAAATTTGTAGCACTCCACAAATTATGAGTGATCTTTGAATGGTTGGTTATTCATAATAGTCCTTAGGAGTGTCCTGACCTCCAAAACAAAGATTGTGATCATAAATGATCTGCTGAATAAATAAGAAAAAGATCAAGTTATTTCTAACAATTTAATCCAATACGCATAGTTTGACTTGGGCCTTGCGATCTCCATGACTTTTTTATAATTGTTTCATTAATTTTATTTAGCAAACTTGTAACTTGAAAATAGTTATATTTTAGATCATGCTATGATTTTAGTTGCCTGACTAGTTTAGATTTGAGACCATCAAGGTCCTACTTGGGCTGTTTGATAGCTTGCTATAAGATGACATACATTTGATTCAGGTTTCCAACCCACAGTATACATCTTGAGATAATTTAGGGAAAAAGTAATATGGTTTTGAATCTTCTTCTTGTTATCTGTGTTTGAATGATGCATGAATGAACTTATTTTATAGCTGTCAATATCATGAATAAATAAACAATAATTAAAAACGTCATTTTTGTTCCTTAACTGCATATGGCATGGGCATGATACATTATAAGCACAGGAGGATTTGTTGTTGAGAGATATTGAACATACTTCAAAGAGCGAAAAGAGACACGTGCTGCCATAACTTCAAATTAATCCATGCCCTAAATTTGTGAAATCTCTTGATATATTTATGAAAGCAAATTCCAAGGCATCTTCTGATTCAAATCAGTCCAGGTTTACACCACTTCCCTATTGTAAATACATGTTCGATGAGGAAAGTTGAAGTAGTTAAATAAGAGGTCTTTAATGCAATATTAGGAAACCAGAAATAATTGGAGTGACAGTAAAGAACCTTACTTGATCATCAGAACAACACATGATGCAGGTTTTTATATTTATTCTTCTTCAGTATGAAGCAAGATCTGAAATTTTCTTTGCCCTTTGCTGCATGTTGGAGGAGCCCTAGATAAACCATACGGTAAGCAAGGAGCAAGCTTAGCTTTCAGTCAGAGAAGCCCATGGAGTGGGGATCTCCACGATGTGCGATCTCCATACACAGTCCAACTTACACACTAATTTTTTTGGTTGGGGGTATGAACATGCGGTGGGTTCTCATCATGCAAACGCTAGTTGGAGAATATATTTAGACCCTTGGAAATGGGGGTTTACACCTGTTTTGTTCGAAGATTGGGAAAATCACAACAGACATTGGAAGAAAATGATAGTGGTGGTGCTTTTGATGATGGCAGTTAATGGTAGCCTCAGCTATGGTAGCAAAGCGGGTAAGATGAAGGTTAGCATGGGTAGATGGGGGAGTTAGTGATGTGAAACATATGAAAAAGAAAGAAATTAGGAAAGAAGAGGAACAGGAGGATTCTTTCTTGGCCCTGAAAGTTGCTGGCTTATAAGAAGTGGTCTCTAACACATCTACGAACTTTACTACTGGGCATAAACCATAGGTTTTCCATACCATAAATTTCTTATAAGACCGGCTTTTAGGCTATTTAACCTATGCAGTCTTGTATGATTAAGACATGAATAGCATGCTGTGGGATTTTGTCCTACACACAGGCCCTAAGATGCTTTTATATAATATTATACATCATGTAATCCTAGTCTGGCATCTTTGATTCAATGAGGTTGTAAAAATACTGTTGTTAAATTATATGCTATCTTTCTTTCCTCAGAGTTGGCTTTTGGTGCATTTTTGTAATTGTTTTAATATCATTTAGTCACCCTTAAACTTCGTTGGTTGCCATTGTTTGAGCTTTAAGCTATACTCAACTCAACTCATCTAAGCCTTTTCCCAACTACATGGGGAGCTTTAAGCTATAACAAGTATATATTGAAAAGGTGTTAGGCATCAATGCTCGAATTCATAAATGAACCTGAAATCTCTTTGGAAGCAAGGAATTTGCAGAAACAGGATGAACACAGGCCTAATATTCTTTTGAGGTTGATTAAAAGAGGGATTGGTTGCTTGGTGGTTTTCAAGAATTGGGTAAGTCTCTAGATACAATCATGAGGCAGTTTACAGGGAAATAATAACAACTAATAAAAGAAAAAAAAGACAATCCATATTTATTATGCTGCAAATGTTGATTCTGTAGGTTATTCAGTGCTGCAGTATCATGTTGGGATGACCCATGTGTTATTGGATATCAAGAGTGACAGTGACAAAGCCATGCAAGTAACTGAATGTCAAGCATAATAAAAATGTAAAACATTAAATTTAAAATAAAAGAAGATAACTAGAGGTATCACCATAGGAAAGTCAATATTCCTGGGGTTCTTGCTCCAAAACTTTATCATCAATAGGAGTCAGCATTATGATAATATGGAGTCAATCCTTTGGGCACAAAATCATAAATATACATATATGTATATATGTGTGTGTGTATGTATGTATGTATGTATGTATGCATATATGTTTCATAAACTCTTTAAGATTTAATTTAGGAAACTAGTAAAAGGGCAAAAATTTATAGGAGTCTACATGGGAAGGTCGAGGGTTCATAAACAATAATGCATAAGACAGGTTGTCAGTAACCTCTTAGTCTTGTATTACTCTATTCATTAGTGCATACTTCTGTTTTGACCTGAATTATGTTGGAGTGGAAGACTTTGCCTCTTTGTACATTCAGTTTGTCAAGAATGTCAATGTGATTCTTTAATTGCAATTTCACAAGATGGGACTTGCCCTATAATTTTACCAAAAATAAAAGTGCATAAATATAACAACTTTTCTTTTCTTTTTAATTGAAAAATCAGTCTGATCAAATTGGTATACTTTGCTGCTCGATGAGACAACAGGTCAGGTTCTACAGGATCAAACAACCTGTGGGACTTGTGATCAGTTTGATGATTTTATCCAGATTTCTAGATGATTTTACATGCAATTCAATCTTAATATATGGACCATGTGGATTATCTTGTGTTGGGCTTTCTTTAGAAATTTGATCACTGTCAAATATATAATACTGCCATCTGTATGTAGAAGTGGTGCAAAAGCAACAAAAAATTGTGTACCAGGGGAATGTCACCTTATTCCAGAATTTTGATATAATTTTACAGATATTGGATGCAAATCCCCAGCTATATTTCCATCTGCAACAACAGAGATTGATTGAGTTGATACGCAATGGAAAAGTAGATGAGGCTTTGGACTTTGCTCATGAGGAGATTGCACCCAGGATCGAGGAAAATGTAATTCATTTTTCAAAATTTTACTGCACATGTTTATTATTATCCACAGCATCAGAAGTGTTTCTGATTGGTCTCATGCCCCACTCTATTTCAGAAGCATTATATGCAAATTCTTATTTTTGGTCAACTAGCTGCATGGTCTTCTCCCTATACATGATTGTACTGAAGAATTATACAATGGTGTGGACTGCACAATATACCAGGATGGAAAGAATTTGAAGCTAGACATATACATGTCATCGAGATTGTAACGTATTTATTCCCTATTTATGGAATTGAAATTTGGTTTGTGCAGCAAAGTTTTTTGGAGGAATTGGGGAGGACAGTTGCTCTTGTGGCATTTAAAGATCCAAAAAACTGCCCTTACGGAGAGCTTTTAGATGAGTCGCAACGTTTGAAAACTGCAAGCGAGGTCAATGCTGCCATACTAGCAAGCCAAGGTCATGGAAAAGGTTGGTGATGTTTTCTCTCATCTCCAGATCTCCCCAAATGCTATTTTCAGATGAAAGGTTGGGGTGGGATTGTTATGGTACAATTTTCTTGGGTAGTATAATATTAAGAAGTTTTATGTTTTCTGAAAAGCTATGATAGAATGTCAACAAAAAAAAAAAAAAAAAGGAAAGAAAAAGATAACATATGATAGAACATTTAAAGAAGAAGAAGAAGAAGAAGAAGAAAACATATATTAGAACACTCCTTCAAGATATATGCAATTTGAAAAACACAAGAGTTGCACATATTTGAAGTCAAAGCATCTTCACATAATCTTGTCACAGTTTCATACAAACTTTTCCAAACAATGACTATGCTTTGCATTCAAGGTGCCTTTTTTATTTGATCTGGGGTGGAATTAGAAATTACAGTTTTTTATGGCAGAATAGTGTCGGTAGTGTCAACAAGTAAAAATATTCATGAAAACCTTATGAAAGCTTGTCCGTCAAAGTATAGATGCATTTTAAAGAACGTTTTAGTAAGACAAGTTTGAATTGTATTGTTCCTGGACATGATTATGCTCAACTGTTATGCTATTTGGCAGATCCAAAGCTTCCAAGCTTGCTGAAGTACCTGATATGGGCCCAAAAACAGTTGGATGAGAAGGCTGCTTATCCACGAATCAACAAACTATGCACAGCCATGCTCAAAGACCAACACATGCAAACATTAAGAGATTTCTTTGCTTGTAAGTAGGTTAGTTTCTCTGGTACCGTTTGTCATATATCAAGATGATGCTTGGAGGCTTTGAGCATTATGTGAATAGTTTCATTCAGGCCATGTTTGTTGCTTTCTAGAATTTAGATTCTTGATGTCTACATGGTGCAGAATGTTTCAATACATAGACAGGCACACACTGAGCTAGTTCTTTCCTATCGCTGAGAGAATGGATTTAGTTTTGGCATCCATATTTTGTTGTTATGTAATGATCTTGCATATCATGGCACCTATCTGATACCTATCGAAGGATGAGAAATTTTAAGGGAACATGCTTTGTATCACCCCCCATTGTTTTAGTTAATGATGATACCTGGTGCCTCCTGAAAGGGTACAATGAATCACTGTGATCGTTGCAGTACTCGGATACATTTGGAAGAATCTGAACCTGGGTCAGGCGCCCTGAGATTCATCCAGACCAATACAATACCAATGTATGAGTCTTCTTGCCTTTATGGTGGTGACCTTTCTTAGCTGTCTCCATCCATAGACTGGGAGAAAGTTAGGGAGGTGTATGAGGCATGATAAGGGGTCTTGCTACTCCATTATTTGCGCAGGTTGGTGATAAAAAAAAAAAAGTAAAGACCAACCTTTATCTTGGGGTTTGTGTGAATGCCAGTTTTCTTGTGATAGATAACGAGGGCCAAATAAGTGATGGAGATTTCATGCAGTGGAGATGAACACACGATAGTTCCCTTTGTTGTCATTAGTCAGGGCATAATCAAGAACAATCAAATGGTTGAACTCTACCAAACAAAATAAAGTCAGTGTCAAGCTGCTCATATTGATGGGCCAGCTATATATATATATATACCTTCGTTAGGGTGATTCTTATCTGCTTCCAAAAGGGCAAAATACATCAGCCATCATTTCCACTGCTTATAGTATTCTGATGGTAGCCTACATTACATCTCACCTAAAACACAAGAGGACATGAAGGAAATGAATGAAACAGTTCGATGATAATGGCATTACACAACAACTCAATTAATAAAATTTTGCCTATGTTCAATGAGTAAAGGTGATGATGATTCATGCAAATCTCCTAGGAAGTAGAAACCAATATAAGGAACGTGGTGCAATGTGGATGGAAATCTTGCAAGTTCGATTGCATAGTCTATAAGACGATATTAAACCAATTATGGGAGAACATGGAACCTGCCCCACCCACAATTCCACCTCTAGGGGCAATATGGGCATGAATGCTGCACTGTGACGTCCTGGTGCAAGCTCGGCCATGAGTAGCCCTACACCATGCGGAGACGCTGCGGAGACAAACTTAGAAGCCTATTCATTATGGGGTAGGGAACCAATATATATATATATATATATATATATATATATATATATATGTGAAGGCCATTAGTATCTTCAATTTGAGAACGCAATGCCAATATTTCTGGAAAATATATTAAAAAAACAATGACTTTCTAGAGTATATTTCCAATAAATATACTTTAAGTGCTTATTAGAAAGCTAGCATTGTGAAATCTTACTGGTATCGCTCACATTTGTTCTGATTTTGGAGAGTGCATGGTGCACCCAGCTTGCTGATTATGGACCTCAGCAATGCACTGAAAAGAAATTGTGCAAGAATGACTATGATGCATAACATCTAGATGCAGATAATGAATGATTTATTATTCTGTTCATAGTATGAATAGAATGTCAGCTAGTAATGATTCCGGTAATGAAAAAATGAAATGCTTTCCATCCTCAGAGAGCGCCAGTTCTCATTTGAAACATTTCTTCTCTTCAATTGACATGCGTTCCAAGAGCTCATTTGCTGACGAGCAACGCAAAAGCATTAGTGTTCTATGAATTCCAGCCAAGAAAAAATCATTACAGGAACTTAAATAGCAAGGAAGAAAAAATTATAATAACCTGCCCAATTTTAGTGGGTGTGATCATATATATCGGTGCTAGAGCACTGGATCCCATCAGAACTCGATAAGTTTAACATGTTGATTCGTTCTAGAAACAAGAAAAATTGAAGTCATTGGATTAATAATAATTCAATTTGTATTGTGAATTGTTGTGAGTCATCCTATTTGGGGTGTGTCTAATATGGGATGATCCAACCATGTTCAATGCTTTGGTGATAAGATCACCACTGCATCTAATTGCACCCTAATAATCCTACATATAAGTGTTCTTGATCACTCATCTCTAGAAACACCGGCCAACCTAGTAACCCTAAACCCATCTTTGGGAATGAATAATGATCTTGAATGGATTAAGAGTTAGAAACTGAAATGCCCCTCATTCATAGAAAAATGGGCATCCAATAAAAAATTGCTTTTCTATATTATATTATAACAAATAATGGATATTATATTATATATAACATTACATTATTATAATATTTTATTACTATAATATAATAATATGATAATAAATAATATTTAATATTTTATGATAATCTTATAATAAATAATACTATTGTTTATAATAAAATAATATCAAAACGAATCTCATCATATCTTATATTTTAATATCAATAATAATATAATATAATGCAACGCAATACTGTAGTATTATTTTCGTTTCGATAATTTAGTATAAATTATTGCGTAGCTATACTTTATATATTATAATAAATAATATGAAACCATGGTAGTTGCAGACATTTCAAGGGCAGCTTTAGTATTATATGATGAGAGTGATTTTGGATTTTTATGAAATAGATTAATTATGGATATCGAGAATCTTTAATAAATAAGACATAGCATATTAGATATAATGATTTTAGATTACCAAAGATCAATTTACTTAGAGATAAGTATTAATAATGATCTAGGATCGCCATGATCTCATCTAGGTTGCCAAATGCTCCTATTATATTGTAAGTCTATCTGGAATGGATATGGGATGAATTTCCTTTTAAAAAGAGCACTGTATCTATGACTGGCTTCCTTGTAAAATGGTTAGGCCGCACTCAAGTTGTTTTATGTACCTACGTACCATGCGAGCAATAATCGCAGCAAGCACCATCCAACTGATCTGTTGCGCTCAAACACACGACATTATGGTCATGTCTGACGGCAGGGTTATTAAGAATGAAACAGTAGAAGTAAATTTTTGGCATTGATATCCAAGTTCGTCCCAAAAGATACTGCATTCTTAAATTCATTATGGCTTCCATATAAGAACTCTTATCGTTTTGACATTTGTTTCAGAGTAGTTCCCAAGGTCCCAAGTGTGCTGCATGTATTTTACTGGAATTTTCTTACATTTGTAACTTAAGGGAAGATACCTGAGAGTGTAATCGAGCCTAGTTGATTCGACACAGGGCCAAGCTGGAGCTCGACTCAAACTCTAAAATTTAAAACTCAAAACTTTACTTGAGCTCGATCGAGTTTCTTATTTAGAGCTCGGGCTTGAGCTTGATAAAATACTCGATATACTCGAGCTCGATCCGACTCGACTTAAATTTTTGTGTAAAAATATAAAAAATAATTTTTAAATTAAAATAAAATATATTTTTAACTAAAAATTTAATGAAGTTTTATATAGTTAGGATAATATTATAAATATGTATAATTATAAGGATAAAATAGTAAAATTATGTAAGTTATTAAGCTTGTAAGCTTTTTGAGCCGAGTATTTTAATACTCGAACTCGACTCGATAATATACTTAAGTAGGGCGAGCTCGATAAGCAGCGAGCCAATTTTGAATATTTTTCAAATCAATTTCAAATTACTTGCAAGCTGTCTTGGCTCAGTCATGCCCTTAAGAGACCTCATAATGCAGTACAACACCTGCGCATTAAGATTTTCTGTGTCATGACCAAATTTTAATGGTCTAAAACCTCAAATCTGAATTAGGCAAAAGAAAATGCCTGGAAGGATTTCTAACAGCTATTAGAACAAGATTACATTAGGGGGAAAAAAGCTGAACTAGATTAGAAGCAAAACTTAGATGGCTCTGTAAAGTTTTCAGAACAGGAAGAAACAAAAAATAAAATTTTGAAACATATCGTGCCAGGCAAATTTCTTGGCGCTCAGCACGGCATGGCACCTATGAATACCATTTCTAAAAGATGCTTTTTATAAAAAATATAATTTTTGTTGCAGTTTTTTGTATTTGGGCAATGCATGGCATGTCTGCTGGGATGGCAAAAAGGCTTTGTTTCTTTTTTCTATTTTTTTTTCTTTTTTTGGAAAAAATTAGCATGAACATAGCACAGTGCCCTACTAGTAGCACTTAAATCCTAAAAAGGAATCATCAAACAAAAGAAGCCAAAATCTATGCCGCACAAAGTTGATTTGAGGTTTGCTAACACAACATTTCAAAATATAGTTTTTCTCCTTGTGGCTAACTTCCTGTCGGGATATGACCTTTATAAAGAAACCTAACATTTGGAGGGTGAGTTATTGATCATAAGATGTTTGTGGAAACTCTCGAGCAAAGAATTACAGCAATTTTTCTGAACATTTAATTGATTTTAAGAAGAAAATTAAGGGGAGAAGGCAATGCACTTTCTATAAGAATATAAAAGCACGTATAAGAATATAAGAACATACCTGATAGCTTCTTGTTGCCGCTGAAATCCGTCCTCCGACTCGGGCGCGGTCGATCTCCAGGAAGAGGGGGGCGGACCTGCAAAAGAAGCCCACGCGCGGAGGGACGCTGGGGGTGGTCCTCCGCGGAAGACCCTCCGACGCTCAAGTCAGTAGAGAAGAAATCGGCGATCAACCAGATAGTGAGGAGGTGGGTCTCTCCGGGAGACCTCTCCGGGGGCGGCCAATCGGAGGCTCCAAAGGGCAGGAGCGCCGACGAGCTACCGGCGAGAGCAGGAGAGTGAGAGTGGGGGTGTAAGCGCGCAAGCGTGCGTACAGGGTTGCGTACCTGAGGGAATCAGTGATTATGATATTTATAGACTGCCACCTGGATCGTGAGCGCCTTCTGGAAGGTCCGGAGGTTGTTAAGATATGGAGACGGACAGAATCAGGCCGTTGTGGGGCCGTTAGGGTCCGTACCCTGTTCGTTTTGGTATCGACGGCTGGGAGAGCTCCTTGGTGTCTCGAGATCGGGTTGAGTAGGCCTGGGGCGGTTACGATAGGCTTTAGGCCACGTTTCGATATGATTCCTTGCCCAGGATGCCGCTCAGGTAGGTTCGGGCTCTCCCGCGTCAGGTTCCGCGGAGGTAGGTGTTATGTTGTGGATCGCTCGAAGGGGCCGAGCTTTGGAAGCCCGGAGGAAGCCGAGCTACGGAAGCCCGGAGGAGGCCGAGCTACGGAAGCCCGAAAGGGGCCGAGCTACGGAAGCCCGAAGGAGGCCGAGCTACGGAAGCCCGGAGGAGGCCGAGCTATGGAAGCCCGGAGGAGGCCGAGCTACGGAAGCCCGGAAGGGGGGGCTCGAGGCGATCGGAGAGGGACGATCGATCGATGGCAAGGCCAGAAGAGCTTGGGATGGAAACTTATTATTAATTAATTAGGTGAATGCCATCCTAATAAATGTCAGTTTCTATGTACATCAAGGGGAAATTGAGCTGGCCGCGTTGGTGATCTGGCTTCTGCAGGGAGCAGCAAACATCGATCCTAAAATGAACGATCAATCGATCATGCATGGCAAGACAGCAGGGCACAGAAAAGAAAAAATAATAATACTTAATGTCATTAATTATACATTTAATATTTTAAAACTGTTGCCGCTGAAATCCGTCCTCCGACTCGGGCCTTTTCTCTGATTTCCTCTATCAGATCGAGGTTGGTGCGGAGTTGCTCGTTGCTCGCTTCCTCTGAGTAGCTCTCTACCGCAATGATGGGAGGCCTATTTCCACAGGAATGACAGCCTCTGTGCCAAAAGCCATTCGGAATGGGGTCTCACTGGTCGGGATTCTCGGGGTAGTTCGGTAGGCCCACAAGACATGATGTAGCTCGTCGGCCCATTTGCCTTGGGCTCTGGAGAGGCGAGCTTTAATCACCTGGAGGAGGGTTCTGTTAGTCACCTCGGCCGCCCCGTTGGCTTGCGGGTGCCCGACCGAAGTGAGGTGATGTCAGATCCCGTGCTCCTCGCAGAACTGACGAAATTTGGAGTTGTCGAACTGTTTGCCATTATCGGTGATTATAGTGTGGGGTAGGCCGATTCGGCAGATGACGGACCTCCACATAAAGTCTCGGGCCCGTGCCTCGGTAATTTGTGCAACCGCTTCTGCTTCAACCCATTTGGTGAAGTAGTCGATGGCGACAAGCAGGAATTTTTGCTGTCCCGTTGCAAGCGGGAATGGGCCGAGGATGTCCATCCCCCACTTGGCAAAGGGCCAAGCGGAGGATATAGAAACTAGCTCGGCGGAAGGGAGTCTCTGGATGTTTGAATGTCTTTGGCAGGGATCACAGGCTCGGACTAAATCGTCCGCGTCTCTTTGCATGGTCGGCCAGTAGTAGCCCTGTCGCAGTACCTTGTGACATAGGGATCGGCTTCCCAGATGGTTGCCGTAAATCCCTTCATGCACCTCACGCAGAGCGTAATCCGCTTCGGATGGGCGAAGGCATCTAAGCAGCGGCATGGAGAAAGACCGCTTGTAAAGTTGGTTGTCAATTACTACATAATGGGTGGCCTGCAGCCTCAGCTTCCTAGCCTCTCTTCGGTCGGGCGGAAGCGACCCCTCTTTGAGGTATCTGAGGATAGGGTCGAACCAGGATGGTTCGGCTTCGACTTGCATCACTCGGTCGGCTTCCATGATGCTCGGCTTTTCCAGGGTCTCCAGGTGGAATTTTTGCTCGGCATCCATTGTCTCCGTGGTCTCCAGTCGGGAGAGTAGGTCGGCACGGGCATTCTCAGATCTGGGGATCTGAATAATTTCAAATTCAGAAAAATGAGGAAGCAAGTTACGCACCTCCTGGAGATACCGAATCATATTTGGCTCCCGAGCTTCAAATTCTCCCCGAACATGGCCAGCCACCAACTGAGAGTCGGTGAAGGCGCTGAGCTTCTCCACCTTCAGGTTGCGGGCGATCCGGAGACCAGCCAGCAGAGCTTCATACTCGGCCTCGTTTTGGAAGCCGGGAAGGAGAATCGGACGCCGTACTCAAAGGCCATCCCCTCAGGACTGGTGAGCACCAGACCTGTGCCAGAGTAATGTGCATTGGACGACCCGTCGACGTGGAGGAGCCACCGGGCTCCAGACTTTGGCTCTTCCAGAGAGTCTGGGGTAGAACCGTCCTCCGGGATGGTGCACTCGAGGAGGAAGTCGGCTAGCACTTGAGCTTTGATGGCTGGGCGAGGCTGGAAGTGTATATCATGCTCGCTTAATTCGACGGCCCATTTGGCCATCCTCCCCGACGTCTCCGGACGATGGATCACCGCCCTGATAGGTTGGTCAGTCAGGACCGTTATAGCATGCGCTTGAAAGTACGGTCGTAGCTTTCGAACCGAGGTGATCAAGGCCAACACCATCTTTTCAATCCTGCTGTACCTCGTCTCCGCGTCACGGAGCAGCCTGCTCACATAGTAGATCGGTTTCTGGACCTTGCCTTCTTCTTTGACTAGCACCGAACAAACCGCGCTCTCTGAAACAGCCAGGTACAAGAATAGGGTCTCTCCTGGGGTTGGACTACTGAGGAGCGGAGGCGAGCCGAGGTACTTCTTGAGCTCTTGAAATGATTTCTGGCACTCGGGAGTCCACTGGAAGTTTTAGCCGATCAGAGAGTTTTGAAGAAGGGGAGGCATCTCTCGGCCGACCGCGCCACAAAGCGGTTAAGGGCCGCTATCCTCCCGGTTAGGCGCTGGACCTCTTTAATTGATGCTGGGGGCGTCATCTGTTGGAGAGCCTGAATCTTCTGGGGGTTAGCTTCGATACCTCGCTGGGAGACCATGAAGCCGAGGAACTTTCCCGAGTTGACGCCGAAGGCGCATTTGGTTGGGTTGAGTTTCATCCCATACTGGCACAACGTTACAAAGCTCTCCGAGAGATCCTCGACGTGCTGTGACGCCTCCCTGCTTTTGACCAGCATGTCGTCCACATATACCTCCATGTTCCGGCCGATCTGCTCCTTGAATACCTTGTTGACCAGCCGCTGGTAGGTCGCTCCTGCATTTTTGAGACCGAAAGGCATAACTCGGTAATAGTAGGTACCTCGGTCGGTTATGAAGGCGGTCTTCTCTTCATCTTCAGGGGCCATTCGGATCTGATTATAGCCGGAATAGGCGTCCATGAATGATAGCATTTGGTGGCCTGAGGTGGCGTCCACGAGCTGATCGATCCGAGGGAGGGGGAAGCTGTCCTTTGGGCAGGCCTTGTTGAGGTCGGTGAAGTCGATGCAGATCCTCCACTTGCCGTTCGACTTTTTCACCATGACGACATTTGATAGCCAGTTCGGGTAATTCACTTCCCGGACGAAGTTGGCCTTTATGAGTTTGTCGACCTCTTCTTCAATGGTTTTTTATCGCTCTGGGGCGAAGCTTCTTTTCTTCTGCTTGACAGGCCTGTGCCTCTCGTCCACGTTGAGATGGTGGACGAGAACCTTGGGGTCGATTCCCGGCATGTTGGAGGCGGTCCAGGCGAAGATATCGGCATTGCTCCGGAGGAACTTGATCAATCTGTGCCGAGGCTCTCCTTTGAGTAACGACCCGATCCTTATGGTTCGGTCGGGCCGAGCTTCGTCCAATGGTACTTCCTCTAATTCTTCTGCCGGTTCTCCCCGCTGTTCGGCGAAGTCTTCACGAGCGTCTAGCCCGTCAACTTCGGGCATTCTAGACTGAAGGCTCGTAACGAAACATTGCCGAGCCATGGCTTGACTTCCCCGAACCACACCAACTCCTTGCTCGGTAGGGAACTTCATAGATAGATGCGGGATGGAGACTACCGCCTCGAGAGACATTAAACCCGGCCTGCCGAATATGGCGTTATATGGGGACCTGAGGTCGGTTACCAAGAAATCTGTCTGAACAATGGCTACAAGGGGCCATGTTCCCGCGCGGACCGTCAGGGTGACGATTCCTTCTGGGACGATGACGTCGCCGGTGAATCCCATCAGGGTGGAATCCACGGCTCGAAGGTTTTCCATGAGCAATTTCATCCTGGCAAACATATCGAGGTACAAAACGTTTACCGAGCTTCCACTATCCACAAGGATTCGGCTTACATCGTAATTGTTCAAATTAAGGGATACAACTAGTGCGTCATCGTGGGGGAGCTGTATCCCAAGAAGGTCATCATCAGAAAAGGAGAGCTCGCCGGTGCGTTCCTTCTTCGGCACTGGTGCATCACTGTTGCCCCTGGAGCTCGATCCGCCAGCCTCCTCAATCATGTTGATACGGCCAACCACAGGCGGATTTGGTGGAGGAGGGAGTTGTGGGAGCTCGGGCTGGCGGTCACCTCCTTGCTGCTGCGGCTCGGGTGCCCTCCTAAACTGATCTAGCCGTCCCCGCCGAATCAACCTCTCTATTTCATTCTTCAGCTGCCAGCATTCTTCAGTGTCATGACCATGCTCCCTATGGTAGCGGCAGTACTTAGCGGGATCCCTTCGAGTCGGGTTCCCTCGGAGAGGTACTGGCCAGGGAAGTTGGCGCTCTATCTCCATGAGGATCTGCGCGCGGGGCACAGTCAGCGGAGTATAGCGATCGAATCGCCTGGGAGGACTTCGGGAGCGATTCCTTGGCGCTAGAGGAAGGGCCTCAAGTCCCGTTAAAACTTGAAGAAAGGAGACAAGGATCCCGATCCGGAGAAGAACCTCTCTGATGGCCAACCGGAGGAGAGCAACCTCTGATGCCCAAGATCAGGTCGCCTCCCAGAGGCCTGATCCGACTGGCGCCACAGCGCCACAACCCCCACCTGTCGAGACTCCGTCGTCGCCTGCTATTCCGGTGACCCAGGACCAGTTCGCTACACTGGTCCAGCAAGTCCAGGCCCTTACCCATCTGGTACAGGAGCGCCTTGCGGCTCCTCCTGCTTCTCATCTTCAGAAGGGAGCGACGATTTCTTCTTCGCCGGCAACCTCCTCCTCTGATCCGCATGAATCAGCGGATCCCCCACATCGCCCCAGGGGGGACAAACCGGTCCCTCGAACCGGTTATGATAGAGATCCTCCCAGATCTCGGCGAGCCCGCTCCCTCTCTCCGGCGACGTCTCACCATGATTCAACGCCATCCTTGCGGTTCTCGCGCCCAGCCCCTCCTCTAACCGGTGAGGAGGAGATCTGCCGTCAGATCCAAGAGATGCGTCAGGAGCTGGACGCCGCCAAGCAGACCCATCTGCCCCAGCCCAAAGCAGAGCAGGGCATCCCTTTCTCTAAGGGAATCATGGAGGAAGTGATTCCCTCCCATGTTAAGCTACCAACCGTCGAGCCCTATCACGGCTCCACTGATCCGGACGACCATCTCAGTAGCTTCCGGTCAATAATGATGTTCCACGGAGCATCTGATGCGATCCTCTGTCGAGCCTTCCCATCCACCCTCAGAGGATCCGCCCGAACCTGGTTCAACGCCCTGAAACCAGGTTCCATTGATTCATTCGACGAGCTGAGCCACCTCTTTATTGGCCAGTTCGTCAGCAGCCGCCGCCATCGACAAAGATCCGACTCCCTCTCCGAAGTTAAGCAGAGAGAGGGGGAGTCCTTGAGGAACTACCTTGGCCGTTTCAACAAGGCCATGTTGGAGGTGGACCACCTTAATCATGAGGTGGCTATGTCCACCCTGGCGGGGGGAGTTTCGAAGGAGAGCGACTTCTATCTGGCAATGGAGGTCAGCTACCCCCCATGTCTATCTGATATGATGGCCCTTGCGGATAAGTACGCTAGGGTCGAGGAGTCGCGGAGAGTGGCCCGTGCTGAGCAAGCAAAAAAGAAGCAAGAGCCCAAAGTTCCCGACAGACACCGCCCTGTCCGTCGGCCAAGTCCGCCTCGCCGCCCAAGAGTCCCTCCACTGCCGCCAAGGAATCGCTCCCGAAGTCCTCCCAGGCGATTCGATCGCTATACTCCGCTGACTGTGCCCCGCGCGCAGATCCTCATGGAGATAGAGCACCAGCTTCCCGGCCAGTACCTCTCCGAGGGAACCCGACTCGAAGGGATCCCGCTAAGTACTGCCGCTACCATAGGGAGCATGGTCATGATACTGAAGAATGCTGGCAGCTGAAGAATGAAATAGAGAGGTTGATTCGGCGGGGACGGCTAGATCAGTTTAGGAGGGCACCGAGCCGCAGCAGCAAGGAGGTGACCGCCAGCCCGAGCTCCCACAACTCCCTCCTCCACCAAATCCGCCTGTGGTTGGCCGTATCAACATGATTGAGGAGGCTGGCGGATCGAGCTCCAGGGGCAACAGTGATGCACCAGTGCCGAAGAAGGCACGCACCGGCGAGCTCTCCTTTTCTGATGATGACCTCCTTGGGATACAGCTCCCCCACGATGATGCACTAGTTGTATCCCTTAATTTGAACAATTACGATGTAAGCCGAATCCTTGTGGATAGTGGAAGCTCGGTAAACATTTTGTACCTCGGTGTGTTTGCCAGGATGAAATTACTCATGGAAAACCTTCGAGCCGTGGATTCCACCCTGATGGGATTCACCGGCGACGTCATCGTCCCAGAAGGAATCATCACCCTGACGGTCCGTGCAGGAACATGGCCCCTTGTAGCCATTGTTCAGACAGATTTCTTGGTAACCGACCTCAGGTCCCCATATAACGCCATATTTGGCAGGCCGGGTTTAATGTCTCTCAAGGTGGTAGTCTCCATCCCGCATCTATCTATGAAGTTCCCTACCGAGCAAGGAGTTGGTGTGGTTCGGGGAAGTCAAGCCATGGCTCGGCAATGTTTCGTTACGAGCCTTCAGTCTAGAATGCCCGAAGTTGACGGGCTAGACGCTCGTGAAGACTTCGCCGAACAGCGGGGAGAACCGGCAGAAGAATTGGAGGAAGTACCATTGGACGAAGCTCGGCCCGACCGAACCATAAGGATCGGGTCGTTACTCAAAGGAGAGCCTCGGCACAGATTGATCAAGTTCCTCCGGAGCAATGCCGATATCTTCGCCTGGACCGCCTCCGACATGCCGGGAATCGACCCCAAGGTTCTCGTCCACCATCTCAACGTGGACGAGAGGCACAGGCCTGTCAAGAAGAAGAAAAGAAGCTTCGCCCCAGAGCGATAAAAAGCCATTGAAGAAGAGTCGACAAACTCATAAAGGCCAACTTCGTCCGGGAAGTGAATTACCCGAACTGGCTATCAAATGTCGTCATGGTGAAAAAGTCGAACGGCAAGTGGAGGATCTGCATCGACTTCACCGACCTCAACAAGGCCTGCCCAAAGGACAGCTTCCCCCTCCCTCGGATCGATCAGCTCGTGGACGCCACCTCAGGCCACCAAATGCTATCATTCATGGACGCCTATTCCGGCTATAATCAGATCCGAATGGCCCCTGAAGATGAAGAGAAGACTGCCTTCATAACCGACCGAGGTACCTACTGTTACCGAGTTATGCCTTTCGGTCTCAAAAATGCAGGAGCGACCTACCAGCGGCTGGTCAACAAGGTGTTCAAGGAGCAGATCGGCCAGAACATGGAGGTATATGTGGACGACATGCTGGTCAAAAGCAGGGAGGCGTCACAGCACATCGAGGATCTCTCGGAGAGCTTTGTAACGTTGCGCCAGTATGGGATGAAACTCAACCCAACCAAATGCGCCTTCAGCGTCAACTCGGGAAAGTTCCTCGGCTTCATGGTCTCCCAGCGAGGTATCGAAGCTAACCCCCAGAAGATTCAGGCTCTCCAACAGATGACGCCCCCAGCATCAATTAAAGAGGTCCAGCGCCTAACCGGGAGGATAGCGGCCCTTAACCGCTTTGTGGCGCGGTCGGCCGAGAGATGTCTCCCCTTCTTCAAAACTCTCCGATCGGCTAAAAACTTCCAGTGGACTCCCGAGTGCCAGAAATCATTTCAAGAGCTCAAGAAGTACCTCGGCTCGCCTCCGCTCCTCAGTAGTCCAACCCCAGGAGAGACCCTATTCTTGTACCTGGCTGTTTCGGAGAGCGCGGTTTGTTCGGTGCTAGTCAAAGAAGAAGGCAAGGTCCAGAAACCGATCTACTATGTGAGCAGGCTGCTCCGTGATGCGGAGACGAGGTACAGCAGGATTGAAAAGATGGTGTTGGCCTTGATCACCTCGGTTCGAAAGCTACGATCGTACTTTCAAGCGCATGCTATAACGGTCCTGACTGACCAACCTATCAGGGCGGTGATCCATCGTCCGGAGACGTCGGGGAGGTGGCCAAATGGGCCGTCGAATTAAGCGAGCATGATATACACTTCCAGCCACGCCCAGCCATCAAAGCTCAAGTGCTAGCTGACTTCCTCCTCGAGTGCACCATCCCGGAGGACGGTTCTACCCCAGACTCTCTGGAAGAGCCAAAGTCTGGAGCCCGGTGGCTCCTCCACGTCGACGGGTCGTCCAATGCACATTACTCCGGCGCAAGTCTGGTGCTCACCAGTCCTGAGGGGATGGCCTTTGAGTACGGCGTCCGATTCTCCTTCCCGGCTTCCAACAACGAGGCCGAGTATGAAGCTCTGCTGGCTGATCTCCGGATCGCCCGCAACCTGAAGGTGGAGAAGCTCAGCGCCTTCACCGACTCTCAGTTGGTGGCTGGCCATGTTCGGGGAGAATTTGAAGCTCGGGAGCCAAATATGATTCGGTATCTCCAGGAGGTGCGTAACTTGCTTCCTCATTTTTCTAAATTTGAAATTATTCAGATCCCCAGATCTGAGAATGCCCGTGCCGACCTACTCTCCCGACTGGCGACCACGGAGACAATGGATGCCGAGCAAAAATTCCACCTGGAGACCCTGAAAAAGCCGAGCATCATGGAAGCCGACCGAGTGATGCAAGTCGAAGCCGAACCATCCTGGTTCGACCCTATCCTCAGATACCTCAAAGAGGGGTCGCTTCCGCCCGACCGAAGAGAGGCTAGGAAGCTGAGGCTGCAGGCCACCCATTATGTAGTAATTGACAACCAACTTTACAAGCGGTCTTTCTCCATGCCGCTGCTTAGATGCCTTCGCCCATCCGAAGCGGATTACGCTCTGCGTGAGGTGCATGAAGGGATTTACGGCAACCATTTGGGAAGCCGATCCCTATGTCACAAGGTACTGCGACAGGGCTACTACTGGCCGACCATGCAAAGAGACGCGGACGATTTAGTCCGAGCCTGTGATCCCTGCCAAAGACATTCAAACATCCAGAGACTCCCTTCCGCCGAGCTAGTTTCTATATCCTCCGCTTGGCCCTTTGCCAAGTGGGGGATGGACATCCTCGGCCCATTCCCGCTTGCAACGGGACAGCAAAAATTCCTGCTTGTCGCCATCGACTACTTCACCAAATGGGTTGAAGCGGAAGCGGTCGCACAAATTACCGAGGCACGGGCCCGAGACTTTATGTGGAGGTCCGTCATCTGCCGATTCGGCCTACCCCACACTATAATCACCGATAATGGCAAACAGTTCGACAACTCCAAATTTCGTCAGTTCTGCGAGGAGCACGGGATCTGACATCACCTCACTTCGGTCGGGCACCCGCAAGCCAACGGGGCGGCCGAGGTGACTAACAGAACCCTCCTCCAGGTGATTAAAGCTCGCCTCTCCAGAGCCCAAGGCAAATGGGCCGACGAGCTACATCATGTCTTGTGGGCTTACCGAACTACCCCGAGAATCCCGACCAGTGAGACCCCATTCCGAATGGCTTTTGGCACAGAGGCTGTCATTCCTGTGGAAATAGGCCTCCCATCATTGCGGGTAGAGAGCTACTCAGAGGAAGCGAGCAACGAGCAACTCCGCACCAACCTCGATCTGATAGAGAAATCAGAGAAAAGGCCCGAGTCGGAGGACGGATTTCAGCGGCAACAGTTTTAAAATATTAAATGTATAATTAATGACATTAAGTATTATTATTATTTTTCTTTTCTATGCCCTGCTGTCTTGCCATGCATGATCGATTGATCGTTCATTTTAGGATCGATGTTTGCTGCTCCCTGCAGAAGCCAGATCACCAACGCGGCCAGCTCAATTTCCCCTTGACGTACATAGAAACTAACATTTATTAGGATGGCATTCTCCTAATTAATTAATAATAAGTTTCCATCCCAAGCTCTTCTGGCCTTGCCATCGATCGATCGTCCCTCTCCGATCGCCTCGAGCCCCCCCTTTCGGGCTTCCGTAGCTCGGCCTCCTCCGGGCTTCCATAGCTCGGCCTTCCTCCGTAGCTCGGCCTCCTCCGGGCCTCCGTAGCTCGGCCTCCTCCGGGCCTCCGTAGCTCGGCCCCTTCCGGGCCTCCGTAGCTCGGCCTCCTCCGGGCTTCCGTAGCTCGGCCTCCTCCGGGCTTCCAAAGCTCGGCCCCTTCGAGCGATCCACAACATAACACCTACCTCCACGTAACCTGACGCGGGAGAGCCCGAACCTACCTGAGTGGCATCCTGGGCAAGGAATCATATCGAAACGTGGCCTAAAGCCTATCGTAACCCCCCAGGCCTACTCAACCCGATCTCGAGACACCAAGGAGCTCTCCCAGCTGTCGATACCAAAACGAACAGGGTACGGACCCTAACGGCCCCACAACGGCCTGATTCTATCCGTCTCTGTATCTTAACAACCTCCGGACCTTCCAGAAGGCGCTCACAATCCAGGTGGCAGTCTATAAATATCATAATCGCTGATTCCCTCAGGTACGCAACCCTGTACGCATGCTTGCGCGCTTACACCCCCACTCTCACTCTCCTGCTCTCGCCGGTAGCTCGTCGGCGCTCCTGCCCTTTAGAGCCTCCGATTGGCCGCCCCTGGAGAGGTCTCCCGGAGAGACCCACCTCCTCACTATCTGGTTGATCGCCGATTTCTTCTCCACTGACTTGAGCGTCGGAGGGTCTTCCGCGGAGGACCACCCCCAGCGTCCCTCCGCGCGTGGGCTTCTTTTGCAGATCCGCCCCCCTCTTCCTGGAGATCGACCGCGCTCGAGTCGGAGGACGGATTTCAACGGCAACACTTCTAAAATGTAAGGAATACATAGGCATCACATATTGTTAAAGTTGAAAACAAACTTCATTGGATTTTTACCTGAACCCTTCAAAAAGTCTGAGTCATCTACTTGTTGGGCCCATGGCCCATTTATTCAAATATATACTTTTTCTTTTATTCTCTTTTGGTTTTAGGTGGTTAGCCATTAGGTGAGAAAACAAAAAGTGTTGTGGAAAATTACGAAGGAGGAGGAGACTTTTTGGGAGAACTCAGAAATTCGTGAGATATTTCTCACGCTTTCGGATCATGTCCAGGCAATGCTTTCTGTAGGAGAAGACGTGTGTTTCTATGGAAGCTTTGGAAGTGCAGCGAAGCATCATCCTTTTTCTGAGCGATAGATTTCAAGAGAAGAAGAAGAAGAAATGAAAGAAAATAAGGAGGTAACACAGGAAACCGTGTCTTGGTAACATAATCCTTATATCCCTATTATTCTCTTGTGATTGTTTCTCAAGTCCAGATAAAAGATTTTGAGATTTGGATATTTATTATTTTATAGTAGATCTTCTTCTCTGGCTTGCCCGTGGTTTTTTTTCCTTTATCTTGGAGGAATTTTTCACATAAATCTTGGTATTTCTGTGATTGTGTGGTTTGTGCATTTTATTTATTATTCCGCTGTGTATTACGGTCTGCTAGTATTTGCTCGTATACGGATTCTTTTTCATCAACTGGTATCAGAGCCTGGTTCAGCAAGAAGTAATTTGGAGATCTTCAAGAGTTGAAACAAGTTCAACAAGGTCTCATCAAGGTACCTCTTAATTTTCTAAAATTTATTTTTGTGCTATTTTTGTTTTGGTTGAGATCTCGCCATGGTTAGTAGCATAAAAATATATTTTAAAAAGTTTGATGGGAAGGAAAGTTTCTTCTCCATATGAAAATTCTGGGTAGAGACCTTCTTGTGCAGTAGGCTTTGGAGGAAAGGTCAGATAGGAAGACAGATAAGCAGTGAATATCGTTGGAGAAGAAGACATGTTTAATGATCAGGGGATGTCTGGCGGATTCAGTCCTTTATTCAGTGCTGGAGGAGAAGATCCCAAAGGGACTCTAGTCGAAGTTACAAGCCCTCTACATGGGGAAGAACATGTGCAACAAGTTGATATTGAAGAAGCGTCTCTATAGCCTTCGGATGTCAGAAGGTGGAGATGTGCTAGGCCACATCCAGGTGTTTGATCAAATGAGCAATGAATTGCTGAATGTTAGGGTCAAGATGGAGGAGGAAGATAAGGCACTTTTGCTATTGTGTTCGCTGCCTACATCACATGACTCATTGGTCACGACACTGCTTTAAGGGAAGGAGACATGATTCTATGAAGATATTATCTCGGTACTTCGAACGAATGAGCAAAGGGAGAAGACGACTAAGAAAGTAGTTCCCCAAGAGGGTCTATCAGTTGGGGAAAGGTCAGGCAGAGGCAGGAACATGAGCAAGCCTAGGGGATGGTTACAGTCTAATAAGGCTATGTGCTACAAGTGTGGTGAGGTAGGACATTTTAAAAGGGATTATCCTAAGTGAAAAAAGAAAGAAAAGGAAGGATCTGAGTCTGTGAGTACAGTTGCAGGCCAGAAGGTAGAGGATGATCTCTTGGTGGTATCAGATGGTTATAGGCACAGTACAGAGATGTGGACCTTGGATTCAACCTATTCTCAGCATTATACTCCCAACCGGTCGTGGTTCAACTTCAGCATTTACACAGAGGTTGATAAGGGGTGTGTGACTCTTGAAGATGATCACCCTTGCAAGATGGCAAGGATTGGTACAGTGAGGGTGAGGATGTTTGATGGCATGGTGCGCATTCTTACCAGCATGAAGCATGTCTCAGAACTCAAGAAAAATCTGGTGTCACTGGGGTACTTGGAGCAGACAGGATACAGCTTCAGCAGTCATGCCAGGAGTGGAGTTCTGAACATCTCCAATGGAGCTATGGTGGTGATGAGAGGGAGAAGGCTCTCCAATGGAGCTATGGTGGTGATGAGAGGGAGAAGGCTAGAGAACAACCTATACAGGTTGAAGGACTCTGTGGTGACAGAAAAATCTGAGATAACCGCTTTGGAACATGATCCTTGGAATGTGTACAAAATGTGGCATTATCGCGTAGGCTACATGGGAGATAGGGGGATGAAAGAACTGAGCAAGAGAGAACATATTCTTTTCTTTCAATCCTCTCTCATCACAGGACGGCAACCCTATCTTCTCTTTCTCCTCCTCCCTCTCTCTTTCTTCTTCCTTTTCCAGCCAAAATCGGGGCTTCGTGGGATATCTCCGAGAAAAGGTCCTCTTCGTATCTTCTCTTTCTCCTTTTCCCTCTCTCTTTCTTCTTCCTTTTCCTGCCGGAGCCAAAACCGGGGCTTCGTGGGATATCTCCCAGGAAAGGTCTTCTTCGTAAGACGTGAGAAGCCCAAGCGGAAGAGCTCGTGGACTGTGAGAGGAGGAGACGCAGCCTGTATTCCTCCCAGGAATACGCAAAGACTCGTTTCTCACGGGGACACATAGGAGGGGAGGTGTGCAGCTTGCGATGGTCTTCGTTGGTCAACAAGGAGCCTCCGTGAGAGCCAGGAACGAGCCTCCACGGCTTCGGTTGAGGGCCAGGCTTTCTTTCATGGAATCCCAAAATCAGCCACCGGCTTAGTGGAATTCATGACGTGGAGCGGGCAATACGTGAAGACGTAGAGACTTCATGGAAGCCTCACGTGCCCGTGAAGGAAGGGAGAAAGTGGAACACACGAAAGGAGAAGCCGTTGACCCATCTTCATGAAGGGCTTCTTCACGTGAAGACACAGGAGTGATTCCAAGACTTTGTGGGGGTGATTCCAAGAAGAAGCAGAATATTCTCACGGGAGTTTCATATAGCAGAGGAAGGGTATTCCAGCAAGAATAGAAAAATAGGATTAAAAATCTTTTGAAAAGTAAAAAGGGTTAGGATAATTTAAACTTCGGTTCAAAGGATTTAAAGACAGAAACTAATCTGATCATTGATAGAAGAATAAAATCTTTGGTTTTTGTTCAACAAAAAATTCCATTGCTACTAACAGGACTAAACCCCAACACTAGTACATTTAGGCAGCCCTTGTCAAAAGCATAATGCAACCAATAAGAAATTCTTATATGTACAAAAAGGAAAAAGATTGGCAGCAAAATAATGATAATGTTGAATAATATTAATAAAAATAATAAAACAACAAAATAACAGGCAGCAAAATATTACAATAATAAAAAAAATAACAAAATAGTCAATAAACAAGAACTAGTTTAACAATATGAAACATCATAAACATTGATAAACTAATTCCTCCATACGACATCACAAAAAAAATCAACATAAGGCAAACAAAGGAAAAATAATCAGTGTAAGAGTTTAGATAAAATTATACACAACTTCTAAGTAGGGTATTGCTCTTACTTGCTGGTCCAATTAGCCCATTAGCATACCGAAATCATGTGTCCCATAAACTCGAGTGGAGGTTAATTAATAGCAAGTAAACTTGAGTCATAAGCACATAAACTCATTTCTATCCCATCCGAAGGACTATTTTTGAGGTATTACAATGGTATTACAAGTAAGGGTGGCTTCACACCATAGCGAAACTTTACTACTGTTGTCCAGATATAGCAACCTAAGAGGGGGGTGAATTGGGTTTTAAAAATTATTTAACAAATATATGCACTTAATAGAAATCAGAATTTAATTGCAAGTGACGTAAGGTGAAGTGAAGAGATAATAGAGACAATCAAACAATCACAAATACAAAAAGGTTTATAGTGCTTCGGTGCCAAACCTAGCACCTACATCCACTTCTTAAGAATCCCTTGGAAATTTTCACTATCAACCTAGTTAACCTGGTAGCAACTATTTCAGGCATAAGGGAGCCTTACATCTAGCCTTCCGGACTAGTCTCTTATTTTCTAGGCACAAGGAAGCTTTATACAACCTAGCCTTTCGGGCTAGCTTCTTGTTTCCAGGCAGACAGGGGCCTTTCAATCAAACACAAGAATAGCAAAGTTTAATTACAAGAAGCTCCTAAAATGAGCAAATAGAACAATGAAAGATCATTTTACAAATTTTGAAGATTCTAGCTTCTTCCATGAAATGAGCTTTGAGGAATGCTTCTTGTGGTCGTTGGAGCTTTGGATGATGCCTTCAATAAATTTAAGCTTCTCCTTGTAAGCTCTTGACTGCACCGGATTTCTTTTTTAAATACTCTCAACCAATTGAATAAATACTCCAATAACTCTTATAATGATTCTCAAATAAAAGCTTAACTATTACACTTCTTTTGTTACAATAACTTCTCATAAAGATTTTTAATAAGATTTTTACTCTATTTTTTACATGATTTTTTTTTCTACTTTTCACTTTCTAATCTCCTGCAAAAAATACTGTTACAAAAAGTATATATACACCCATTTCAAAAATTTGCTCGATTTGGAGGTCCTTCGGTCCAGGGAAAAAAAAAGGAGACCATGAAAGAATTTCTAGTCGGCTGGAAGCAAAGGACTTTCGGCCACTTCCAAGAAGAAATAAAGGCCCAGTCGGCTGGATCACGGTCCAGTCGGCTGGAAGCAAGAAGTCCACTGTCCTTCCCAAGAGAAAAATGAAGACTCAGTCGGCTGGAAGGAATTTCCAGTCGGCTGAAGACAAGAAGCTCACGGTTCTTTCCAAAAAAAAAAAAAAAATTTCCATTCCAGTTGGCTGGAAACAAGTGGCTTACGGCCTTTTTCAGGAGAAGCTAAGATCCAGTCGACTGGATCAAATTCCAGTAGGCTGGGACTTCAAAGAAAAACATTCAAAGAAGCCATTCAATCGGCTGGAAACCAAAAGACCTTTTCCAAAAAGCCTCAGATGGTTAGGAGCCAAAAAAAAACTCGACTCCAGTTGGCTGGGGAGTTGACTGAAGTGTTATTCCAAAGCTTCAGTCAACTAGGGAGATGGCTGAATTGAATTTCCAAAGCAATAGTCAACTGGGGAGATGGCTGAATCCAAAGAGGTCCATGTAGTTTTAGAAAATGGATGCTTTAGAATAAAATTTTGGCATGAGGATTCATCCAAAGAACATTTTAGCCATTTAAAAAATGAATGAACATTTGAAATACAAATTCATTGGCTCATTTGAGAATATATTTTTTGATTAAGGAATCAAGACTATAGTAGTCTTATACTTTGAAAAACAACTTTAGCACATGAATTCAATCAAAGATAAATATTCTTTTGAAAGCATAAGTCCATTGAAACATAAATTCTTTATAAGAGAATGGACACTCTTGAAAATATTTAGTCTTGAAAAATATAACCATATTACCTTCATTTTATCTTTGTAATACTTTTGTTTTGATTTGTAGAGTAATCCAATTTGAAGTAGCATCATCTTCTTGATGATTCACTTAAAATTTATTTAACTCAACCACAAAATCATTAGTACCATACTTAATTATTTTGTACTCATCAAAATCAATGAGGTCAACAACTACCATCCCATAAGTAGCTCTTTCTTTATGCCAACCAACTTTTACATACTCGAATCAGCTTTGATATCATTCATAATGCTCGAAGCCTATTTGCTGGCATAATTAATCCATTAGCATGCTGAAATCATATAGGCCAGAAATTCGAGTGAAAGTTAATTGATAATAGATGAGCTTGAGTCATAAGTATATAATACATTTTTATCCTTTTCAATGTGGCATTATTTTTGAGATATTTATAAGTGCCCTCTTGTGCGCAGTCTTCTTTTTCTTTTAGATAAAGTATTCTTCTTTTAATGATTGAAATGATGAGACATAAAAATTCACTCTCCTAAAGTAATGCCTAATGCCCAACATGGTAGAATAAGTTATTCTCAAATGGGGAAATGAAACCAAGAAGTGCCGGTCCAGATGATTAACTTTATGACCATACTAATAGCGTCCAACTTTGTGGCAAGAGCTCCTATTAATGCCCACAAAAACTAATTGCGAAAAGCTTGCATCTGGTGAAGATGAAAAGAGAGCTATTTTGAAGCAGATTGGAGCGGCACAGCTGCTAAAGGATTTTCTTTGATTGGCCCATTTCAAAGATATAAAGCAGACATGATTTTAGGAGTTTTACAATGTTATGTGATGAGATGACACTAGAGATAACAGCATGACCTTTGTTTTATTTCTACTTAAAGGAAACCCAAGTTAAAGTTGATAAATCTTACCAGTGCGAGGGCCAGCCACTTGTCATTTTAAGCCTTTCTAAATGGACCCCTACAATTGCATCAAAATAAACAATATGAAACATTTGTATTAAGAATGAAGCATCAAAAATCCATGGTAAACCAGGCCTCAAAACACATCGGTGGGTAGCACCTTCTGTCCTCTGTACGTGAAATTGTAAATTACATTGTCAACAGGTGGCATGTCGTCAGATCTTGGAAAGCATCTGTCACGAGTTAAATTTTGAGCATTCATAGATGAAAAATTTCTTGACTCTTCTCTCAGAATTATTTTCCTCTGGAATGAAATATGCATACCAGCAAAAGCATAAAAGCTGGTGGCTTATTGTTTTGCCAGGGCTTTACTGACTCTACGGTAGGCAAGTTGAACAATGCCACCTAGAAACGTTTGGTAGCAAGTAATCACTACCACAAAAAGTTAAATAGACTACATTAGGTTTTAGAAAAAAGACTACGTTTTTAGTAAAAAAAATAGTTAATATTTTAGACTACATTTTTATAATTTTTCACAAATTAAAAGACTACATCTTTTATTAAAAATATAGTCTTATATTGTCTTATAATATAAAATTACTATATTTTTAATTAAGATGTAGTCTTATATTATCTTATAATATAAAATATTATATTTTTAATTAAGATATAGTCTTATATTATATTATAATATAAAAGGCTATATTATTAATTAAGATGTAGTCTAATATAAAACTAAAAATTTACCTTTTTTCTCTCCTCCTAATTCACTTCTCCTCTTTTTCTAAATAAAACCCTCGATACCCAAACTCAAATTTCATTCTTCCATCCACGGTTTTGTTTTGGATTAGGGTTTCATTTGCGGAGACTCCACCACCATGCGAGATTAAGGTTGCGGAGATTTCACCACCACTAAGGTTTTGTTTACAAAGACTTCACCACCACGCAGGATTAGGGTTTTGTTTGCTATCTTTTCATCAGGCTGATCCAACTACAAGTAATCTTTCACATTTTTTTTAACCTACATATTGATCTAACAGAGAGAGAGGGTGAGAGGGCAGTGCCGCGATGGTTTGGCGCATGGGAGAGGGCCATCAGATGGCCCTTTCGGCTCTCGTGTTTGGCTTGGGCCTGTCGGCTGCTTGCCGACTCACCGAGCCTGGGCCATGGGCTGCAGCCCCCATCGATATTCATGCAGCATCCAGTGAGGTTCGGTCAGCCGTGCCGCCGCTCAGAAAGAAGGGGCGTTACGAGAGCCTAATCGGCTCCCGCATTTGGCTTGGGCCCGATAGCATGCCCATCGGCCCGCCGAGCCCAGGCCATGGGCGACATCCCCCATCGGTGTCCGTGCGACGTCTGATAGGGTTTGGCCAACTGAAGGAGGTGACCGTGCCACCGCTCAGGAAGAAGGGGCATTATAGGACTTGAACCGGCTTCCGCGTTTAGCTTGGGCCCAGCGGCGTATGAATTAGATTCTAGTGTACTTAACTGCTAGTAGATCAGACATATTGTTTAGCGTTTGTATATGTGCTAGATTTTAAGCTAATCCTAAAGAATCTTACCTAATTACGGTTAAAAGAATTCTTAAATATTTAAATGGTACTAAGAACTTAGAATAATGGTATGATAAACAATCTAGCAAAGACTTAATAGGTTACATTGATTCTGATTTGCTAGATATAAATTGGATAGAAAATTTATTAATGAAACTTGCTAATTTCTAGGGATTAACTTAACCTCTTGGTTTAACAAGAAACAAACTTCAGTAGCATTATCCATAGCTGAGGCTGAGTATATTGCAGCTAAAAGTTGTTGTGCTCAAATCTTATGGATTAAGCAACAACTAGAAGATTATGGTATCAAACTTAATGGCATTCCTATAAAATGTGATAATACTAGTGCCATAAATTTAACTAAAAATTCTATCTAATACTTTAGGATAAAACACATAGAAATTAGACATCACTTCATTAGAGATCATGTTAATAATGGTGATGTTGTACTTGAGCATGTGTGTACTGATAAACAACTCGCTGATATTTTTACAAAGCCTTTAGATGAATCTAAGTTTTGCAAAATTAGAAGGGAACTTGGTATGCTAAACCCTTCAATTTAGTGAGATGCATTGTTTGATTTTTATACTCTTTTATACTTATGATCTTTGCATGAAACTTGATCCATATGAAATCTTATTGACTTATCTTTAGGATCCTTATTTTCTTTGAATTTTCAACATCATCTATGAATTATTCTACCTTGATATTTGAATGCTTATTTCTTTTTATGTATTTTAAACCCTGAATAATTGAAAAACTCCCTTGGAACCCCTCGCTGGCCAACTAGCTGGCCAGCCAACTTCTGACACAAAAGTTGGTTGCCCAACTTTTTTTTGGGCAGCTAATTTTTTGTTGGGCATGCAACTTCGCCCAACTTCTTTTTGGACAGCTAATTTTTGTTGGGTGCCTAGTTAGACACCCAACAAGGGAATCTTGCTTGTTTAAAGCATGAAATTGGTTCATTTCATTTTATTCCACTTCATTTCATCCTTTCTCTAAATACTCAACCTCCCATTTCCTCTCCCGAGACCAAAAACCTTCTTCAAAGCTCTCACATATCTTCCATTTCCATCTAGATCATGGCTCCAAAATGTGACTACCTCATGGAGCTTCTTTCTCCCAAGGAAATGAAGGTGCTCCCTCTCAATCTTCAACTTCCTTATTCACTAGAGGTAGATCTGTTGCACTTGGTAGACTAGTAAATTTTAGATCTCTTGCCAATGAAAACTTTCAAATTGGTATTTTATTAGAAAGGCAAGGTTATGGTTATATGCTTAGAACAAAAGTGTGAGCCCCGGATCCTCACCATGTGAGGATCCATCTTCTTGGACCGGAGGAGGGGGAGGCGCCGCAGCCGTACCGCACACGGGCGGCTCCCCAGCCTTGCCGGTCAAAGAGGGCGGCACCCCTCTTCACACGAGCGGCAGGGGAGGATTGGTCCTCCCCTTGCCACTATAAATGGGGAGCGAGAGGGGAGCCTCTCCCTCCATCAGTCACCATCATTCCCATGGTATTTTTCCCCCCTTCTTCTACGATTTTTTTTTTCTGTGGCAGTGAGACAGAGAGCGGGTGAACGGGAGGAATTTCTCCCATTACCGTGCCCGGCCGCTCGAGGCAGCCGGAGGAGCGGGGAGGGGTGGTGACCGGCCGCTCGAGGCGGCCGGAGAAGGCATTGGAGGGCCGCCGGGCGGCCCTCCCTTCTTTTGGAGCCAAGCCGCTCCGCGGCTTGGTTCGGGCCCGGCGGAGTGCCCGCCGGCTCGCCGGGCCCGGGCTGCTGTCGGCGGCCTCCACCGGCGCTGTCGGCGGCCTCCACCGGCCTCCACCGGGCTGCTGTCGGCGGCCTCCACCGGCACATGCTTCCCCTGTTTCAAACGAAACAGGGGAGGCGGGAGTGATGGGGGGGAGCGGGCCGATTCGGGCCGTTCCCCCATTTTGGGCCCTATTGGGCCGTTCCGCAAGTCATTTTTGGGCCACGATTTGAACCCTGTATTGGGCCAAAAATAGAAAAATAAAAGTATGCCCCAGATCAGTGTTGATTCTAGTTTCTGGGGATATTTTTATTTTCCCATTTGGGCTTATGTATTGGGAGATATTTAAGCCCCAAGTTGACCCCGGGATTAAAATTGGGTAAAGCTAAAAGCTATTTTGATATGCTACTTTTAGGGACTAAAAATTGAGAAATTGATGCTGTAGGTACCCAGGTGCTTAAATAGCCGAATTACATCTTTGGATTAGTGCCAGAAGGTAAGTAAGTCATTTATCATAATTTTCATAAATTATTAAAATATGAAAATTATGTATTTAATTGTTATATTATTATATATTGCATTATTTGAAAAATAAGAAAATGAATTGGTATTATTATTTATAAATGAGCCTTTGCTATGATTAGTTTATTATTTATTATATTTTATAAATAATTGGGTATCTATGTGGATAACTGATCAATTGGCATGACTTTGAAATTGTTAAAGGTTTTATAAATATACATGTGTATGTGACATGTTTTTATGAAAAGTATATGGATTGCATTTTTGCAACGATACATGCTATTTAGCAAATGATACTTTGTGTATATGATGATATGTCCCACTATGATCTGCTATGATATGGTATGATGTGATATGTTGCATGACTCACTTGGCACCGGGACCCAACTCCATAGGGGGGTATATGGAGCACACACATCCAGGAGGTGTGCTGTGACAGGATATGGCAATATTATGCCACATGGCACCGGGACCCATCTCCATAGGGGGGTATATGGAGAATACACTCTTGGGGTGTGTTGTAGCCGGATATGGAAGGATGTGAGTGCATGACACTGGTTCCAGGACCCTGACTCCTAGGGGATATTTAGGGAGGATACACCCGAGGGGGTGTTACACCCGAGGGGGTGTTCTGTGTACATAGTGTGGCCGTGGACATTGGTATAAAAATACATTTTTACATGCTATTTACAGTGGGTTTATCTTGAAATTGTATATTCTTGATATACTATATATGACAACTGCTTCCAAAATCTATTTTGAGCATATGATGCATGTTTTGATAACATGGTAAATGTATCTGAAATATGGGAGCTTGGCAGATATTTATTGTGGAAAAATTTAGTTTATAAAAGCATGAAGTGATTAAATTACATTATAGTTGGCTTACTTATTGAGTGTGAGCTCATTTAAATCTCACAATGTTTTTCAGAGCCACAGAACTGAAGATGGGGATATGGGGTAGTTGAAGCAGCTATCAGAGTGACTTAGATCCAGTACTTTGTTGTAACCCCATTGAGTTATGTAATTTGGCATGTAGTCTAAAACGTATGATTATGGTTTGTATTAAGAACCATTTAAATTGGACGAATTATAATTATTACCCCTTCTTGTATTAAATGTTATATTTCGGAACGCCTTGCATGCCGGCATGCGGCGGGTTGCCACCTCTAGATCCAATATAGGGTCTGGGGCGTGACAGCTTATGTGGTATCAGAGCCTAGGTTTAACCTTAGGGAGAAACACCAATGACACTAGGCAGAACATTAGGATTACATTGGGAGGGTGATAACTTTATTAAAAATAATATATTTTGGAAGCTTGAATTTTGTGGTTTATAAGGTTATTGACTGGGACCTAACTCTGGCAGGAGTTAAGGATGCCACGTCGCACTAGGAGTCTGCGGCCTATTGGGAACTCCCAGGCTGGTGACTCGGGCCAGCAGGGAGGCCAGCAAGCTTCCGGAGGCTCTGGTCCGTTAATTTGGCTAACAATGATCAACCGCAATTTCAAGCCCAGTTGCTTCAGACTCTGGCGGGAATGTCACAGGCTATGCAAGCCATGCAGCAACAGATTCAGCAAATCCAGCCTGCTCGGCCTGCCTCTCCCGCTCCGCAGCCTGCTCAGTCGGCTCCATCCCAACCCTGGCGGGGAGGGGGCCGGAGCTTTGCTGAGTTCAAGAGCTTGGCCCCTGCTCCCTTTTGTGGATCTACTAACCCTGCCGATGCTGAAAAATGGATGAGGGAGATGGAGAAAGCCTTTGCAGCTCATGGTAGCCAAGAGGAGGAGCGAATCAGATTCGCTACCTACCTCCTTCAGGGGGAGGCATATGATTGGTGGCTACTTGTGGAGCAGCGAATGGATGGACGGACTGTTTCCTGGGGAGAGTTTAAGGAAGTCTTCTATGACAAATACTTTCCCAATAGTGTACAGAGGCAGATGCAGTCGGAGTTTGTCAAACTGGAGCAAGGAAATCTCTCTGTGGCGCAGTATGAAGCCGAGTTTACCCGGTTGGCTCGGTTTGCTCCAGACATAGCCGCCACTGAGAGAGCCAAGATTATCAAGTTCACCGAGGGACTGAGGCCTAGACTGATGCAAGCAGTCAATGCCTTTGAACTCTCCACATTCAGTGCTGTGGTGAACAAGGCCCTGGTGATTGAGAGAGATATGGGTGTGGTCCATAAGCAGTGGGAGCAGCAACAGAGGAAGAAGAAGGGGCCTCCTTCTGGCCAGTCTTCAGGACAGGCCAAGAAGAAAGGTCCTTATCAGGCCCCCTCAGGACCAAAGAGTACGAAAACTCGTTGCCCTCAATGCGAAACTCCCACCCAGGCAAGTGGTGCCGCGGGACGGCTGGTGCCTGCTTCATATGTGGGCAGGTGGGTCACAAGATGGCCACTTATCCCCTGCGGAGGGATCAGCAGCCTCCTGCGGATCAGGGCAGAGGCCAGCAGCAGCAGCCTAGGACCCAGGGTAGAGTCTTTACTCTCACACAACAGGATGCTGCCGCTTCCAACTCCGTTGTGACAGGTATGCCTGTTACTAAGTACTCGTTTAAGATTACTTCATTCATATGCAATGAGATGCATTGATCATGAATGATAAAAGTATTGTTAAACCTCATGACATCTAAGATAAACTAAATTTTGTGACCAGGTATAATTAAAGTAGGCAATGCTTATGCTCAATTCTTAGTAGATCCGGGTGCCACGCATTCATTTGTATCTGGCACATATCTCGCTAAGGATGAATCTTTGACACCCGTTCCCCTAGAGCAGGAGTTGTGCATTGCTCTCCCAAATGGTGATGTTATGAGGGTAGACTCAGTATGCAGATCTTGCCTGATTAACATGGGGGATAGGAGATTGAAGGCCGATCTAATCATCCTCCCACTAAAATCATTCGATGTTATCCTTGGGATGGACTGGTTGGCCTCCTATCATGCTTCAGTAGACTGTTTTAGGAAGATGGTGATCTTCAAAATTCCTAATCAACCTGAATTCAGTTTTACTGGAAGTCAGGAGCATCTGGCCTCGGTGTTCGTGTCAGCACTACAGGCCGTGAAGTATTTGAAGAAGGGTAGCCAAGGGTTCCTTGCTATGGTCAAAGATCTTCAGCGGGATGAGGTCAAGTTGGAGGATATTCCAGTGGCTCAGGATTTTCCCAATGTATTCCCAGATGATTTGACCGAATTACCCCCAGATTGGGAGGTTGAGTTCACTATTGATTTGGCCCCTGGCACTGGACCTATATCCAAGGCCCCATATCGTATGGCCCCAGCTGAGCTAAAAGAGTTGAAGAGCCAATTGCAGGAGCTCCTTGACCGGGGATTCATCAGACCTAGTGTATCTCCTTGGGGTGCTCCAGTTTTATTTGTCAAAAAGAAAGATGGAAGTCTTCGGCTCTGCATTGATTACCAAGAAATCAATAGGGTAACAGTGCGGAACAGGTATCCTCTGCCAAGGATTGATGATCTATTTGATCAACTCCAAGGAGCTCGGGTATTCTCGAAGATTGATCTTCGATCAGGATACCATCAACTCAAGGTCAAGGCTGGGGATGTGCTTAAGACAGCATTCAGGACTAGGTATGGCCACTACGAGTTCTTGGTAATGCCGTTTGGGTTGACTAATGCCCCGGCAGCATTCATGGACTTGATGAACAGAATCTTTAAGCCATACTTGGACCAGTTTGTGGTGGTGTTCATTGATGACATCCTGGTGTATTCTAAAAACCAGGAGGAGCATATGGACCACCTGAAGATTGTTCTGCAACTCTTCGGGAGAAAAAGCTTTATGCCAAGTTGCAGAAGTGTGACTTCTGGTTGAGCCAAGTATCATTCTTGGGTCATATAATATCTAAAGATGGCATATCTGTGGATCCAAAGAAGATTGAGGCAGTTGTTAACTGGTGTAGCCTTCCAATGTGTCTGAAATAAGAAGTTTCGTGGGGCTGGCTGGATATTATCGCAGATTTGTGGAAGGCTTCTCTCGCATTGCTCTACCCCTGACTCGCTTGACCCAAAAACAAGCAAAGTTTGATTGGACTGAGGAGTGTGAGAGAAGTTTTCAGGAGCTGAAGCAACGACTAATATCAGCCCCCATCCTTACCCTTCCGTCAGGATCTGGAGGATTCACCCTATTCACGGATGCTTCTCGGAAGGGATTGGGATGTGTTCTGATGAAAAATGAGAAGGTGATAGCCTATGCCTCCCGACAGTTAAAGCCATACGAGCAAAACTATCCTACCCATGACCTGGAGTTGGCCGCCGTGATTTTTGCCTTGAAGATTTGGCGGCATTATCTGTATGGAGAGGCATGTGATGTGTATACAGACCACAAAAGTCTGAAATACATCTTCACTCAGAAGGAGTTAAATTTAAGACAGAGGAGGTGGATGGAGCTACTAAAAGATTATGACCTGAACCTGCACTATCATCCAGGGAAGGCCAATGTGGTAGCTGATGCTTTGAGTAGGAAGTCCTCCTCGGAGTTAGCTTCTATGATCACTTCTCAACCTCACATCTGGAGGGACCTTGAGAAGTTGGAGGTTGGATTGTGAGTACAACGGTCCGATGGACTTGTGGCAGCACTTGTACTCCAACCCACTTTAATAGACAGGATCAAGTCCTCCCAGAAAGAAGACCTGGACCTGCAAAAGATTAAAGAAGCTGTGAAGTCAGGGGTTCAAAATGAATTTGCTATAATGGAGGATGGATCCCTGAGATTTGATGGCAGGCTCTATGTGCCAAATGCGGTGAAACTAAGAGCAGAAATTCTGAGGGAGGCCCACTACTCTCCCTATACAGTGCACCCAGGAGGCACCAAGATGTACAGAGACCTAAAAGAAAATTTTTGGTGGAAGGGAATGAAAAGAGAGATTGCTCAGTATGTGGCCAAATGTTTAATATGTCAGCAAGTAAAGGCTGAACATCAAAGGCCTGCGGGACCTCTTCAATCTCTGATGATTCCACAGTGGAAATGGGAAAAGATTACTATGGACTTCGTGACTGGTCTGCCTAAGACCCCTAGGAACAATGATGCGGTGTGGGTCATTGTAGACAGATTGACGAAGTCAGCCCATTTCCTGCCATTCAGAGTTGGGATTTCCAGTGAGAGATTAGCCAACATGTATATTGAACAAATTGTGAGGCTTCATGGTGTCCCCGTATCTATTGTATCAGATCGGGATACTAGGTTTGTGTTCCAATTTTGGAAGAGTCTTCATAGGGCTCTGGGGACCAAATTGAACTTCAGCACAGCCTTTCATCCTCAGACAGATGGGCAGTCTGAGAGGACCATACAGACCCTGGAGGACATGTTGCGAGCCTGTGTGATGGACTTGGGTGGTGCTTGAGACAACCACTTATCTTTAGTAGAATTTGCTTACAATAATAGTTACCAAGCCAGTATCCAGATGGCTCCATTTGAGGCCTTGTATGGTAGAAAATACAGATCCTCCTTATGTTGGGATGATGTGGGAGAGAGAAGATTGTTGGGCCCTGAACTGATTCGGCAGACAGTAGAGAAGGTGCAGTTGATTAAGGAACGACTCCGTACAGCTCAGAGCCGACAGAAGAGCTATGCAGATATGAGAAGAAGGGAGCTAGAATTTCAGGTTGGAGACCATGTCTTTCTAAAGATATCACCAACCAAAAATGTGATGAGATTTGGGATTAAAGGTAAATTGAGTCCACGATACATTGGGCCATTTGAGATTCTGAGTAAAGTAGGGGAGGTGGCTTATAGCCTGGCATTACCTCCAGTGCTCTCTGGGGTACACAATGTATTTCATGTATCTATGTTGAGAAAGTACATTTCTGACCCCAGCCATGTGATACAGTTTGAGCCCATGCAGTTAAGAAATGATCTGACATATGAAGAGCATCCTGTGCGTATTGTGGACCGCAAGGACCAAGTCTTAAGATGGCGTAGCATTCCCTATGTCAAGGTTCAGTGGAGTAACCATTCTGAGAGGGAGGCTACTTGGGAGCTAGAGGAGGAAGTGAAAAAGAAATATCCATACCTATTTGTATCTTAGTATATGTAAATAAAAAGATAATAATTCTTATGATCAAAGCTTTGGATTCTAAATGTTATATGATGTACACCAATTTCGAGGCCAAAATTTTATAAGAAGGGAAGAATGTGAGCCCCGGATCCTCACCATGTGAGGATCCGTCTTCTTGGACCGAAGGAGGGGGAGGCGCCGCAGCCGTACCGCACACGGACGGCTCCCCAGCCTTGCCGGTCAAAGAAGGCGGCACCCCTCTTCACACGAGCGGCAGGGGAGGATTGGTCCTCCCCTTGCCACTATAAATGGGGAGGGAGAGGGGAGCCTCTCCCTCCATCAGTCACCATCATTCCCATGGTATTTTCCCCCCCCTTCTTCTACGATTTTTTTTCTGTGGCAGTGAGACAGAGAGCGGGTGAACGGGAGGAATTTCTCCCGTTACCGTGCCCGGCCGCTCGAGGCGGCCGGAGGAGCGGGGAGGGGTGGTGACCGGCCGCTCGAGGCGGCCGGAGAAGGCATTGGAGGGCCGCCGGGTGGCCCTCCCTTCTTTTGGAGCCAAGCTGCTCCGCGGCTTGGTTCGGGCCCAGCGGAGTGCCCGCCGGCTCGCCGGGCCCGGGCTGCTGTCGGCGGCCTCCACCGGCGCTGGGGCAGCGTCCGGTGGAGGTCCGGCAGGCCGTGATGGCCGGTCGAGCCACCGGCACGGGTGGCAGCCATGGCGGGCAACGGAAGAGAGAGATAGGAATAGAGGAAGAGAGAGAGGGGGAGGAGCTCGGCCATAGCGGCGGCTGGCTCCGGGCCAGTCGGCGATGGCCGGGCCCCTCCAGGAAGTGGCCGGCGGTGGTCCCGGCTGCCGGCACATGCTTCCCCTGTTTCGAACGAAACAGGGGAGGCGGGAGTGATGGGGGGAGCGGGCCGATTCGGGCCGTTCCCCCATTTTGGGCCCTATTGGGCCGTTCCGCGAGCTATTTTTGGGCCGTGATTTGAACCCTGTATTGGGCCAAAAATGGAAAAATAAAAGTATGCCCCAGATCAGTGTTGATTCTAGTTTCTGGGGGTATTTTTATTTTCCCATTTGGGCTTATGTATTGGGAGATATTTAAGCCCCAAGTTGACCCCGGGATTAAAATTGGGTAGAGCTAAAAGCTATTTTGATATGCTACTTTTGGGGACTAAAAATTGGGAAATTGATGCTGTAGGTACCCAGGTGCTTAAATAGCCGAATTACATCTTTGGATTAGCGCCAGGAGGTAAGTAAGTCATTTATCATAATTTTCATAAATTATTAAAATATGAAAATTATGTATTTAATTGTTATATTATTATATATTGCATTATTTGAAAAATAAAAAAATAAATTGGTATTATTATTTGTAAATGAGCCTTTGCTATGATTAGTTTATTATTTATTATATTTTATAAATAATTGGGTATCTATGTGGACAACTGATCAATTGGCATGACTTTGAAATTGTTAAAGGTTTTATAAATATACATGTGTATGTGACATGTTTTTATGAAAAGTATATGGATTGCATTTTTGCAACGATACATGCTATTTAGCAAATGATACTTTGTGTATATGATGATATGTCCCACTATGGTCCGCTATGATATGGTATGATGTGATATGTTGCATGACTCACTTGGCACCGGGACCCAACTCCATAGGGGGGTATATGGAGCACACACATCCAGGAGGTGTGCTGTGACAGGATATGGCAATATTATGCCACATGGCACCGGGACCCATCTCCATAGGGGGTTATATGGAGAATACACTCTTGGGGTGTGTTGTAGCCGGATATGGTAGGATGTGAGTGCATGACACTGGTTCCAGGACCCTGACTCCTAGGGGATATTTAGGGAGGATACACCCGAGGAGGGTGTTACACCCGAGGGGGGTGTTCTGTGTACATAGTGTGTGGCCGTGGGACATTGGTATAAAAATATATTTTTACATGCTATTTACAGTGGGTTTATCTTGAAATTGTATATTCTTGATATACTATATATGGCAACTGCTTCCAAAATCTATTTTGAGCATATGATGCATGTTTTGATAACATGGTAAATGTATCTGAAATATGGGAGCTTGGCAGATATTTATTGTGGAAAAATTTAGTTTATAAAAGCATGAAGTGATTAAATTACATTATAGTTGGCTTACTTATTGAGTGTGAGCTCATTTAAATCTCACAATATTTTTCAGAGCCACAGAACTGAAGATGGGGATATGGGATAGTTGAAGCAGCTATCAGAGTGACTTAGATCCAGTACTTTGTTGTAACCCCATTGAGTTATGTAATTTTGGCATGTAGTCTAAAACGTATGATTATGGTTTATTTTAAGAACCATTTAAATTGGACGAATTATAATTATTACCCCTTCTTGTATTAAATGTTATATTTCGGAACGCCTTGCATGCCCGGCATGCGGCGGGTTGCCACCTCTAGATCCAATATAGGGTCTGGGGCGTGACAAAAAGTATCCGTATATCATTAACATGTTAGAGAATTCTATCACTATCTTAGTTTTGGTGGTGGCATAATAACCTCTAGTGTTAAGGGAGTAAAGATTAGTCTTGATATAGACATTCTAGGAGCCATTCTAAAAGTCCCAACTGTCGGTTCCTTTGAAGATTCAGATGAAAATAAATAGTGTAGAATAGTAACTGTTGTCGGTACTGAGGAGGCCACGAAGTATGATAAAATCTTTGGAAGACATCTTAATCCTGAAATGCAGTTGCGACACCACATCTCGTCTAGAATTTTGTGACCTAGGAGTGGTAGCTTTGATTATGTTACTGATAGAGACCTTACCATTATGTATCATCTTGTTAGCCAAATTCCTATGAATATTCTTGAATTGATGTGCAATGTGATGAGAGAAGCTATGGGTAGACCTAGAACGGCCCTACCCTATGGCCTTCTTCTTACCCATGTGTTCAAACATTTTGGTGTCAAGCTTAAGGGAGAAGTGTAACTAAACTTAGCTATACAGACTACTATGATGAGCGCACCCTTGGTCGTATGGGTTTAGTGAAAATAGATGGCCAATGAACAAGGAGCAAGGAGAAGGTGCAAGAAACTGTTGCACCTGCTCAGGAGGAGGAACCCTCTTCATTCCAAGCTTATCATCCTTCACCTCCTGCATATCCATCTGAATTTAATGTTGATGAATGCATGAATGTTGATCCATCTTCTTATGATCCAAATACATCATCTGCACCAGAATCCCATCCACCATCCACTCAAACAAATCCTACTCTCTTAAATAATGAAGTTATAGAACATTTGGTTAATAGAATTTCTGAAGTTGTATCCCTCAAAAGCTCCGGGGGGAGTTCATCGTCCTCTACTGATACTTTTTTGGTCCCCCATGCCTCATCTATCTATGCTTGTCTTGATGATTTGAGAAATCAAATGGAAGCATTGGAGCACCAAGTCGAGATACTTAATGAAAGGACGCTTTATAGGAATAAGGAATTGGATGTTCGAAAGATTTTTGAAAGATTATTCGGTTGCGGGATGACTTAAATATTTTAATCGAATCAACTAATTTTGCGGGTTTTGAAATGGCATCAACCAGGCACAAAGCTCACAATGCAGAAGAAAAATTAGCATCTCTCACGAATATCATCCACCACACCCACAGTTTGATCTAAGAGATGTATCATGTTGTGCAGCAGTCCTAGCAAGATATTCTTCATAGTCCTGCTCCGCATCTATTTGCTTGGCCTTCAGTACATCGCAGGACATCCAGCTCTTCACCCTCCCAACCAGACTTCAACCAATGATCCTCTATTTCTCTTTGGTTTGTATGATGTTATGACTCTATGTATTGGCTTATATGATTTGTATTAGTTTGGCTTGTATGATGCTTATGACTCTATTGGCTTGTATGGTTTGTATTAGTTTGGCTTGTATTATGCTTATGGATTTATATAATATGTATATATCAACTACTTGATCTATGCGAGATTGCATCCCTTATGGTATTTATCTATTTTATTCCTTGAAGAAAAAGACATATAGTAAAAATATGCATATTCTTTTATCTTCTTTTTGATTAATGATAAAAAGAAGGAGAATAGGTAAAGGCATATATTCTGATTTTACAATCATACTTTCTGTTTTTGGGTAATTTGAAAAACATATGTTATGATTTGACACACACAGTGTATTTGAAAAAGGAAAGAAATATTTTATGGTACATATTTTTGAAACTTTGTCTTTGACTTCAACTTGCTAAGGAATGATAAGATCTGAAATATTCTTTATATATTGTATACTTAATGGTTTTGCCATCATCAAAAAGGGAAAGATTGTTGATCTCATATTGATTTTGATGAATACAAAATGATTAAGTATAGTACTAAAAATTTTGTTGAGATAATGATTTCAGAGAATCCATCATGAAGGAAGGTGTCACTTCAAATTAAGGTATCCCATATATCAAAGGTAATACAGGTAAAGAGATATGATGGTGAATGAGTTTTAAGGCAAAAATAATTTCAAAGAAATTTTTGTTAATAAACTTAAATTCCAAACTACACAAGTAATTTCATGTTTTAGATTGCTTCTATTTTTCAAAACGTACCGAATTGGCTTTTGACATTCTTCATGTAAAACTTATTTTCTGAAGCATCCATGTCTATCTGAATTTTTATTAATTTATCTTACATTGGACTTAAATATTTTACTAAATTTTTAAGCAGACAATCACTTGTTAGAATTTTTTCTAACACTCTTATGAAGCAAAAATCCCATTTAGAATTGGAGTTACGAAGCAAAATTCCCAATATCCCTATTGAAATTGGAGTTAGGCGCCCAATTGGGTGCCCAACCAGTGAGAATTTGGAGTTAGATGCCCAGTTGGGCGCCAACTAAGGCAAAAAGGGAGTTGGGCGCTTAATTGGGGGGCCCAACACAAAGTTAGGCATCCAATTGGGCACCCAACTAAAGCCATACATTAGTTAGGCACCTAATTGGGCGCCTAACTCAGGGAATCTTTTCGTTAGGTACCCAATTGGATGCCCAACGAGTGAATTTTATAACGTTAGGTGCCTAATTAGGCGCCCAACGAGTCTTACGCTCTCTAATTTTTTTTTGACTCTTCTTGGAAAAGAGTTTTTCCATTGTTGCTCGTCATTTCTCTCTATCTGAAGCTTTTAATGCAACCATTATTTTGCAACATCGACGACTTGGAGCTTGCTCACTGATTGTTGTTTTTAATGCCACCATTTTTCTCTGACGAACGCAAAATCATTTTCAAACTAGCCATTCTTTGTCTAAAGACTTTATCTTTTAGCTTTCAAAGATGACATTCTTTTCAGTAAAAATTTCTTCTTCTATGGCTTGGGGATTATTTTTTCAAACTAGTCGCCTGCTCTCTTCAATGCCACAGTTCTTCTCTGGTGAATGAAAATTTTTTCCATGGCTTGGTGACTACTTTTCAAAGCTTGCCGCCTGATCGTTTAATGCCACCATCTGACTCATAAAGACTGCAATTTTTTTCTTACAGCTTGGTGTGGGTTTTTCAAATAATGACTGTTGGCCATCAAATCTTGCACATCATTTTTCAATGCATGCTTTTAATGCCCACTATGTCTCCAAACGGCTATGTTCTAGACTTTGCCTATAAATAGGCCCTTGATATGAGCTTTCAAGGCATTCGAGAGAGAACAAAAGGGAGAAGGAAAGGCATATGCAATTCCATTCAAAGAGAGATTTTGAAAAAAATTGGCTGAGTGCCATATTGAGTGAGCCACTTCAAGAGCATTCAATTCTTCATCAGTGGAAGTGACGTTAAAGCTCCAACCATATCCTGAAGAGTATTCTAGCTTCATCAAAGGCTTCATTCATTCCTCCAAGGAAGAATCCATCTTATGGAGTATTCTTCAAAATTTGTAAAGTATTTCTTTTGAATATCTGCTTATCTAAGGAGCTTCCTGTATACACTCTTGAAATTATTATGTTATGTGTTTAAGTTTCACGGTGGTGAAAGTTGTGAGGGTAGAGATCTACTTGTGAGATTAGTGTAAGGCTTCCTTGTGCCTAGAAACAATAGACTAGCCCGGAAGGCTAGGTGTAAAGGCTTTCTTGTGTCTGTAAACAAGTTGCTAGCTAGGTTGGCTAGGATGGTTAGTGAAAATTTCGAAGGGATTCTTGGGGAGTAGATGTAGGTGCTGGATTTAGCATCGAACCACTATAAATTATTTGTGTTTGTATGATTTAAATTTCTATGGTGCTTGGACATTCTCTCTACACTTCACATCACTTTTCATGAAATTCTAAAATTGACAAAGGGCACATATTTGCTAATTAATATTTTAAAAGAATCCAATTCATCCTCCCTCTTGGGTTGCAATATCTGGGCAACAAGTGGTATCAGAGCAAGTGCTTTTGTTTCTAAGCCTTAAAAAGATTTGAGCCAAAGATCATGGCAGCCCAAGTGAGTTCTCTATTAAGTGAGGGGCAATCCACAAATAGACCATCTCTATTTAATGACACTAATTACACTTATTGGAAAGCTAGAATAAAAATCTCTATCTAAGCACCTGACTATGATTTATGGAATATCATATTGTATGGTCCTCACACATCCACAATAAGATCAAATGGTGTGAAAATTTTCAAACTGAAAACGAAATGGGATGAACATAATAAGAAGATGTCTCAGCTCAATTCTAAAGCCATGAATGTTCTATATTGTTTATTGGATGCTAAGGAGTTTAATCACATTTTCACTTGCTGTTTTGCTAAAGAAATATGAGATATATTAGAAGTTATCTATAAGGGTACTAATCAAGTTAAAGAATCCAAAATAAATATGCTTGTGTATAAATATGAATTGTTTAAAATGGATTCTACTGAAAAAATTACTGATATGTTTACAAGGTTTACCGATATCATTAATGGGTTAAAAAGCCTTGGAAAATCTTATACTAACGGTGAACTTGTTAAAAAAATTTTAAGATCTTTGCCTAGGTCTTGGGAGGCTAAAGTCACTGCAATATAAGAAGCCAAGGACCCTAACACTCTATCATTAGAAGAATTGGTTGGGTCATTAATGATTCATGAGCTACAACAGTGACAACATCTTGATGAAGATGAGTCAAAGAAGAAAAGAATAATGGCACTGAAGATTGCTACACTAAATGAAGAAATTGAGGAAAGCACTAGTGATAGTGAGGAGGATGAGAAGATGGCACTTATCACTAAAAAAATTAAGAAATTTATGAGGAAGAAAAAATTTGAAGGGGACAATTTGTGAAAGGGGAGCATGGTAAAGAAAAGAATAAATATCAGCCCCTTATATGTTATGAATGTAAAAAACTAGGTCATTTTAAATCCGAATGCCCTCTATTGAAGAAAGGTCCTAAGAAATTCAAAAAAAAAAAAGCAATGATTACCACTTGGAGTGATAGTGACGAATCAAGCTCCGAGGAAGATGAAAAGAATGAGGAAGCCAACCTATGCTTCATGGCAGACAATGAAGAGGTAAGCCCTAGTTTCCTAGATGATTTTACTTTTGAATAATTGCATAGTGCATTTTATGAATTAGTTGATGATTTTGCTAACTTAAGTTCTAAATTCAAGGAATTGAAAAATTAAGTCAAAAACTTAAGTTTTGAAAAACAAAAACTTTCAAAGGAAAATGAATATTTGCTTCAAGAAAATAAAGACTTGAAAAATAAAGTAGATAGATTAAAACCTATAGTAGAAAAGTTTACTATGAGCTCAAATAAATTAAAAATGATTCTTAATAGTTAAAGAGCAATTTACAACAAAGCCGGTCTTGGATATGATACTATAAAGAGACAAAAATTCTTAAAAAATATTTTATGAATGGTAGTTATTCTGCAAAAATTACATATTTTAAATATGGAAAACCTGATCACAAGCATATTCATGTTACACACATAATGTTAAGAAGATATGTGTTCCAAAAGGAACCGTGCTGATTAACCCCAAAGGATCCAAGAAAGCTTGGGTACCTAAGACGAAGACTTGACATTATGGATGCAGGTATGTCTTGCAACGCGAGCAACTAAAAGAAAATAGTATTTAGACAGTGGGTGTTCAAGACACATGACTAGTGATGAATCCCAATTTATCACTTTGGAAGCAAAAGATGGAGTAGTTACCTTTGGTGATAATGGCCAAGGTAAAATTGTTGGCATTAGTAAAATTGATATAACTTCTCATGCATTTATTGAGAATGTCTTGCTTGTAAATGGTTTGAAACATAATTTGTTAAGTATTAGTCAATTGTGTAATAAAGGTTTCAAAGTTATTTTTGAATCATCTTTTTGCATTGTGATGCAGCATAAGGGCAGGGGTGATTATGTGATCAATAAATTGATAAAATTAATTTTTTAAAGTATTTTAGAAGATAGTTAATTCACTCAAAAATAAGAGAAAGAGTAAGATAGCAGATTATGTGATGTAGAAAGTAATGGTTCAGAAACAAAACTTTTAGAAAAATGAAGAAGCATACCAAGATAGTCTAGAATTGAGAAACTCCAGAGAAGATATGCTCATAGACTTTCATAGAATTAGAATCACAGAGTAAATAAAAGGTTGATTTATCCGGACGATGATGTGCTCCTAGTGTTAGTAGATCTCTCGCTAGTAAGCAGGATTTTTGAATGAGAAAACTATCTTTCACGTGAGATTCCTTGATCTCGATTCAGGAAAAAAGAAGGCATCCTCGGCTTGGAGATGACTCAAGAAAGGGGCAGCGGGTTTGGAGATGAATCAAGAGGGAGGGGCAGCTTTGAAGATGGATCAAAAGAAAGGGCGGCGGCTTTGGAGATGGATTAAGGGAGAGGGCGGCGGTTAGGGTTTTAAGTATGGATGCCTAGAATTTAGGGGAAGGTGGTTGGTGATCAGTTATAAGATGGTGATATGAGGATTAGGGTTTATTTGGTGAAACTTGGTAGAGAAGATGGACTAGACTAGGGTTTGGTGGTAAGAACACTTTGGCCTCACTCCTAACTCCCTCATGAAAGATCAATTGCTCAAGGCAACAGAAATAGAACTTGAATGAAAGTTCTCAAAACTTTTTTTTATTCATTCATATCCTCTTTCATCATTTCAAAAGAAGGATTTTATAGACCTCAGGTAAGTTCAACAATTAGAGTACTAAATGATAGGAATTACAAAATATAGTAGAATATTTATCATCGTAGAGCAAAGATTCTTCTTCCCTTCGTCTGGTTCGGCCAAAATGGTAGCAGCAAGATGTGGTTCCAATTGTGGAGGCAAGGGACTACAAGCAAAGAAGGAAGCTTTGGAATGACATCCTTCTTTCTTTTCTTTTGTCAACAAGGTTCATATGGGGTGCAAGATCCTTTCTAGAATGGTTAAGATGCTGATCTTTATTTCTATTAAAGCATAGCAGGGGACCATCGAATTTCTTCATCATGGGGCGCCCAAGGTTGTCAAAATTATTGGTGACGATATGGAGGGACAAGATTAATTCTACGTCATCAATCCTGGTGTAAACGGATCCAATCCATGCAGAGCTTCAAGGGTAGGGTATGAATAAGGTTGGAGAAGATCGGATGGTTGTCTAATACTGCCTAATCTGGGACCTCTTCTGAATATCTTCAGTAGGGTCTCAACAAGAGTAATATACTTCCCTTGAATTATTACAGGACTCAAATAAAATAAAAATGCATGACCTAGATATTGGACTAAACCAAACTTGACTGACTCAGTAATAGACTAGACTCGACCAACTAGGAAAAATACTAGACTTCTAGGGTTCAGATATCCAAATGGAACCATGCAATCTTTTTTTCACTCTTGCTCTTGCACCAATTCTCCCGAGGTAGAAGGAACTCGATCCCATCTAGTAAGGGTTGGTTCGACTCTGGTACTCCTCTAGCAGGTCCAGATCCAAGCTTTGCAAATATTTTCTAGAAATCCATGAGTTCTTAGATTTGGGCCGACCTTGCCAACGAACCAAGTATCACTGGTAACCTCTGTTTTGGGTTGAGATAGCTTGGTCATCTAGAATTTGCTCAATCCTATCCTTTTGCTTAGACCAAATAGTAGGTGGACACATAGGTATGGGCTCACTGTCAAAGGAAGGGTTAGGTCCGAAAGCCTCACTAGGTATCATCGTTGGCTCCCTATACTCTACTAAGTCTGAAACATTAAAAGTAGAGCTAATGCCTAACTCAGGAGGTAACTCTAGCATATAGGCATTGGTTCCTACTTTCTTCATCACCCTAAAAGGACTAGCTCCACAAGCATATAACTTTCTAATGGCTTCCGAAAGAAACCGCTCAGGCCTTAACCTAACCATGACATAATCTCCTTCTACAAACTCTTGGACTCATTTTTGAAAATTAGTCAATCATTTATATGTTTCATTACTTAAGTTAATTTTTGCATTAATCTCCCTATGCAAGTCCTTAATATGTTGTGCAAATGATGCTGTAGACTCGGAGACTCATGTATGATCAGATAATGAAATTAGGTCAAATGGCTTGTTTGACTTGTACCCATAGACAATTTTGAATTGGCTCTTCCCAGTGGACTTATTAACCAAAGAATTGTAGGCAAACTCAACTCTAGGTAGCAACAAATCTCAATTCCTGGTATTTTTTCCTACAAGGCATCTCAGAAGATTTCCTAGACTAAGGTTCATTACCTCTATCTAGCCATCGGTTTGGGGATGGTAAGCTATGGAAAAGTTCAACTTAGTCCCAAACTTAAGCTAGAGGATCTTCAAAAATAGCTAGTGAACCGAACATCCCTATCTGAAACTATTATCTTAGGTAAGCCATGGAGTCTAACGATCTTGTCAAAGAATAGTTGGGCTACCTTAGATGCATCGAAGGTCCGAGAACAAGACAAAAAATGGGCCATCTTAAAGAACCTATCGATCACTACACAAATTGAATCATGTTTTCTTTGGGTCCTAGGTAATATTAACACAAAATTCATACTCAAATCTTGCCAAGGGCGCTCGGATATGGGCAAAGAGGTGTAAAGGCTAGTGTTTTGTTTTTGCTATTTGGCAACAGTGCAGGTTCTACACCTGGCCACAATTTGTGTTACGTCCCTTTTTAAACTAGGCCAAAAGAATTGGTCTTCTATAGCTAAGATCATTTTATCCTTATCAAAATGACCAGCTAGTCCTCCCGCGTGGGTCTTCCAAACTAGGAATTCTCTTAACAAGGATGAAGAGCCTATGGTGCCGAAACAAATAACCATCTAAGAGGGTATACTCACTATACTTACTAGATGGTCCCTAGGTCAAAGTCTAGTGAATGTCCTTAAAATCAGGGTATGACTCATACTCTTCCTTTAGTTGCTCAAACCCTATAACCTTAGTTCTAACAAAATTCAGGAGTAGGGATCAATGACTAAGGGCATCTGCCACCTTATTCTGGCTCTATGTTTTAATACAAAAGTATAGGCCTGGAGATGTATTATACCCATTTTGTGTGCCTAGAGTTAAGCTTCTTTTGAGAATTTAGGAACCTAAGGGCCTCGTGATCAGAAAATAATACAAATTCCTGCGCTAGCAAGTAGTGTTTCCAATACCTCAAAGCTTGCACTACCGCATAAATTTTTTTATCATAGGTAGAATACCTAAGCTTAGCATCATTGAACTTCTTGCTGAAGAATGCTACTGGAATGGTTCTCTTGGCTTAGGACTCCTATCCCTACACCTGAGGCATCACAGGCAACTGCAAACACTTTAAAAAATTTGGATAATTTCAAAATGGGTGTCTGGGTCATTTTGTCCTTAAGTTCTAGGAAGGCTCTATTGGCGGCTTTGGTCCATTCAAAATCTCTCTTCCTAATACAATCGGTAATGGGTGGGACTATCGTACTAAACCCCCTAATGAATCTCCTATAGAAGGTAGCTAGGCCATGGAAACTACGAACTTTGTGGACACTAGTAGGCATTGGCCACTCGACTATGGACTTGATCTTCTCTGGGTCAGCCAACACTCCTTCAGGGGTCACAACAAATCCTAAGAAGCAACTCTATGAGTCAAGAAATCATACCTTTTGAGATTAGCATAGAGATTATCATTTCTAAGGGTGTGACATACTTGCCTAAGGTGGTCTAAATGGTCTTTCTTGGTCTTACTGTAAATCAGGATGTCATCAAAATAGACTACAATAAATTTTTCTATGAATATCCTAAGAACTTGGGTCATGATCCTCATAAATGTACTCGGTGCATTGGATAAGCCAAAAGGCATCACTACCCACTCATATAGGCCATCTTTTGTTTTAAACACGGTCTTTTACTCATTCCCGGGTCTAATTCTAATATGATGATAACCACTCTTAAGATCAATCTTCGAGAATATGGTTGCATTGGCCATCATGTCTAACATGTCATCTAGACGGGGTATGAAGAATGTATATTTGATGGTAATCTTATTGATAGCTCGACTGTCTATGCACATCCTCCATGTACCATCTTTCTTAGGGGTTAATAGGGCTAGAATAGCATAAGGACTCAAACTTTCCCTAATAAATCCTTTCTTAAGTAACTCTCTAACCTATTTCTACAACTCTAGATATTCAGCTGGATTCATCCTATAGTGGGGCAGGTTGGACAAAGTGGCTTTCGGGATTAGGTCAATGGCATGCTGAATATCCCTAAGGGATGGAAGGTGGTCAGGAAGGTCTTCGGGAAAGACATCTTTGAACTCTTCTAAAATTTTTCTAACTTTCTGAGGGTGCTCTACAGGGATCGGATCTTGGGTTTTCCTAGCTATCAACATCCAAATGGGTGAACCTTTATTGATTTTTCGTTCTAATTTCTTAGCATTAATTAGGTTCAATCCAGGCATCTTCTCTTTTAATTGACTTGAACCCCTCTTGATGTCATCCTTAGGTGGGGTAGGGTAAACCATAATTTTCTTTCCATGATAATTAAAGGAACACGAATTTGATCAACCAAAAAGGGTCACATCATGGTCGAACAACCAAGGCCTACCTAGAATGAGATTGCTTACTCCCATGGGTAAGACATCACACCATATCTTTTCCTGATAAAATTAAAACTAGATTTGGACTAGGCATCTCATCTTGATAGGTATGAAGGTAGAATCTATCCATGACACCTTATAGGGGTTAGGATGTGGAATAGGTGTTAATCCTAAAGTCCTGACTGCACTGGATGAAATGGCATTAACACAACTTTCACTATCTATGATGAATTTGCAAACCTTAGCCCTACTTTAAAAAAAGTCTATAGGATGTTAGTCCTACGCCAATCCTCTTGAACTTTGGTTTAAGACAGGATGCACCTCATAACTCCTAATAGGTCAAGTTCTATGGATTCCTCTCCTCCCTTATACTCCTTAACTAAATTCAATCCAGGCTCATGATTTTCTTTCTCGTATTCCTTACTAGGCTCATGATTTTCTTTCTCAAACTCACCTATGTGTAAGGACCTGGCAGGACATTGACTAGCGAAGTGGCCTATCTTATGACAACTAAAATATGCTGAGTTAGAAACAGGGGTCCTATAGGTTTTGGGTGCCTTACCCTTATCATTTGATATGTTCATTGGGGTGCCTAGGTTGGGTTTACTATTTGGGCTTGACTGGGTCCTGGTCTCTGGGTTGGGGTATTAGTCCTAGAAGCTTCTAATCTATGAAACATGGGTTATCTCTGGAACCTCTCAAAATTTCTAGCAACTTGGTAAGCTTGCTCCAGATCATTGACTTCTCTCAAATATTGTTCTCTCTGAATATCTTCCCTTAGACTAGCTCTAAACCTAGACAAGATGGCCTCTTTCGACTCAACAATGTGACATCTCAGGATAAATTCATCAAATTTCTCAATGTACTTAAAAATGGTTATGTTGCCTTGGCTTAACCTTTGCCATTGGTTTAAGAGTTTCTGTTGGTAGGACATGGGTGCATACTTATCTCTTAGTCTAACCTTCATGACTCTTCATGTGATTATGAAAACATCACCTCTCCGTCTAATCAACATCTTAATATTTTCTTAGTATAACCTAGCTTGTCGAACTAATCTAAGTTTGGCAAATTTATATTTTCTCTCCTCGGTCATCTCGTACCACTCAAAATATTGATCTATATCACCTTTCCAATCGACAAATACCTTGGGGTCTAAACTTTCATCAAAAGTGGGTGCCTCTAATATGATATTCCTAAGAATTCTCTCATATAGGTCCACAATATTAGGATTGGGTCCCCTATGATAGTACTCTGGATCACAGTTTGGGGCTCTTTGAGGGTCTAACTCAGGCTCATCGTGGTCTCATGACTCTTCTCTAGGGTCTCACTCAGTCATTCAATAGGGTCAACTGTTCAGTAATAGTCTTAAGCATGGCTCCAAAATCATTATCCATGGGTGGGTCTAATGGTGATTGATTCTGACTTGGTTGGTATGGGGCTCCTGATCTGGTGGTCATACATGACTCAAGCAAGCACACAAATGACTCAAGACTAGCTCATACTATAGTTTACTAGACCTAGCAGTCCAAGTAAAGTGAGTCAACTAAGTCACAACCACGATAACAAGTATGCTATCCACTGGTCAGGTAGGAAGTGGGAGTATGGAAGGCCCCCCTACTTTCGTAGGGACCCAATTAAGAAACCACAACACCACTTGATCGTTTGACTCTTGACCCTCAGTTTTGAACATCAGCTTTTAGACACAAATGTTGACTTGGGTGCAACTAGTTTTCCCAAGTTAAGTTGAACTGAACTCGTGGGTGTCTCTCATGCTCAATTAAGTACTACTCGATTTTAAAATTAAGGCTTAGGTTCACAATGCAGATTGGTGGTTTTTTGGGCCAAAAAAAGGTGATAAAATCCCTACCTTATCTTAGATGTTCGATGCCCTTAAATAAGTTAAAGAAGATGAATACTCAAGACACGAATTAGCATGTCGGATCCTCAACCATAAAGAGTCACGTTTGGACTTGGATCATTGCTTTCATGGGTCATAGATATATTTGCATATATCTGCTCAAGAGGCATGACACTTTAGTGTTCAAGATGCAATAATACAATTTTTTTTATGTGCAGAATTCAGCAGGGTTTTGATCTCAGCACCAGCAGGTTGCAGAAAATCTCAAAAAAATAACAGTAGAAATTTAATCATGAAATTTATATGCACATAACAAAGGCATGGTAAATTATCAAAAATAATTTTAATTTGAAATAATCATATTCTGATAGGTCTCATAACAGAGAAAGTTTGCAGATCGTGTGCAGAAATTACAGCAAAACATAAATCTAGTGTGCGATGCAAAATATGTCAAACCTTGCTTTAATATCAAGATTGATGCAGCATAGGAGATTATGTAGTCAATGAATTGATGAAAATTAATTTTTTAAGTATTTTAGAAGATGGCTAATTTATCCAAAAATAAGAGAAAGAGTAAGAGAGCATATTATGTGATGTAGAAAGTAGCGGTTCAGAAACAAAACTTTTAGAAAAAAGAAGAAGCGTACCAAGATAGTCTTGAATTGAGAAACTCTAGAGAAGACATGCTCATGAACTTTCACAGAATTAGAATCATGTGCTCCTAGTGTTAGTAGAAGATCTCTCACTAGCGGGCAGGATTTTTGGACGAGAAAACTATCTTTCACGTGAGGTTTCTTGATATCGATTTAGGGGTAAAGAAGGTGTCCTCAGCTTTAGAGATGAATTAAGAGAGGGATGGTGGCTTTGAAGATGAATCAAGATAGGGCGGCGTCTTTGGAGATGAATCAAGAGAGAGGGTGGCAGCTTTGGAGATGGATCAAGGGAGAGGGCGACGGCTTTGAAGATGGATCAAGGGAGAGGATGACAGCTAGGGTTTCAAGTATGGATGCTTAGAATTTAGAGGAAGGGGGTTGATGATCGATTATGAGATGGTGATATGAGGATTAGGGTTTGTTTGGTGAAACTTGGTAGAGGAGATGGACTAGACTAGGGTTTGGTAGCAAGAACACTTCAGCCTCACGCTTAACTCCCTCACAGAGGATCAATTGCTCAAGGCAACGAAAATAGAACTTGGATGAAAGTTCTCAAAACTTTTTTTTTATTCATTCATATCCTCCTTTATCATTTTAAGAGAAGGGTTTTATAGATCTCTTATGCCATTACAAGGTAAGTTCAACAATTAGAGTACTAAATGATAGGATTATAAAATATGGTTGAATATTTATCATCGTAGAGCAAAAATTCTTCTTTCCTTCATCTGGTTCAACCAAAATGACATCAGTAAGATGTGGTTCCAATTGTAGAGGCAAGAGACCACAAGCAAAGAAGAAAGCTTTGGGATGACATCCTTCTTTCTTTTCTTTTATTAACAAGGTCCATATGGAGCGTAAGATCCTTTCTAGAATAGTTGAGATGCTGATCTTTATTCTCATTAAAGCAAGCAGGAGACCACCAAATTTCTTCCTCATGGGGTGCCCAAGATTGCCAAAATTGTTGGTGGCAATATGGAGGGACAAGATTGATTCCACGACATCAATCCTGATATAGACGGATTCAATCCATGCATAGCTCTAAGGATAGGGTATGAATAAGGTTGGAGAAGATCGGATAGTTATTCAATACTGCCTAATCTAGGGCCTCTTTTGAATATCTTCTGCAGGGTCTCAACAAGAGTAATATACTTCCCTTGAATTATTATAGGACTCAAATAAAATAAAAATGCATGACCTAGACATTGGACTAAACCAAACTTGACTAACTCAGTAATAGACTGGACTCGACCAACTTGGAAAAATAATGAACTTCTAGGGTTCAAAGATTCTAATGGAACCCTGCAACCTTTTTCTCACTCCTGATCCTGCACCATATTGTTACTAATCCTGCTGATAATTGCATGAAACTTATTGGACATAGGCATGGTAATGTTTATATTATTGATTTGAATGACCAAAATTTTGATTGTCTAGTTGCCATGAATATTAAAATTGATAAAACTAGATGGTTATGGCATCGTAGGCTTGCACATGTTAGCATGGACCTGCTATCAAAATTAATCAAAAAGGATTTAGTCAAAAGGTTTGCCAAAATTAAATTTTGAAAAAGATAAGATTTATGATGCATGTCAATTTGAAAAACAAACTAGAGTTTCATTCAAGTCCAAAAATATGATTTCAAGCTCTAAACCTTTAGAACTTTTGTATATGGATTTATTTGGACCGACTAGAACCACAAGTTTAGGCGGTAAACATTATGGTTTTATGATTATCTATTTCAAAGATCTAGTAACCCAAGAGGGTGGGTGAATTGAGTTTCCTAAAAATTTAATCAACTATCAAGTATGTGCACTTATATTTCTTTTGCAATGAAAAACGTGTAGTGAAGTGAATCTAATAAGCATAGAATCATAGAAAGATATCACAATCAAACACAATTTGTAGTGGTTTAGTACCAACCCTGCACCTACATTCACTCCTCAAGAATACCTTGGATATTTTCACTAATCACCACTAGCCTACCTGGCTAAAACACTTATTTTCAGGCACAAGCAAGCCTTACAAATACAATTCTGGGTAGACCTTTACCCAATCATGTTTCATAACTGTGAAACAAATCAAAGCACAAGTAATAGAATATTTTTAATACAAGATGCTCATAACAAATGAGCAGATTAAACAATAAAAATACTTAGCAACTTGAAGAGCTTAACCCGAAGTGGCTTCCAACTTTAATGGTGCAGCAACAAAAGAGAAGCCTTTAAGGAAGCTTTGAATGCTCTTCAAAAAGGGTAGATGAAGCTTTAATCATCAACTTCAATAATCAGCAATCAATGAACTCCGGTGACTTGAAAATAATCAAAGTAATACTCCAATACTCTTCTAACAAATCTCTCTTTCAAATGATTTTTCTCTCAATATTTTTCACTGATAATTTTTTGGTTTTTCTTTTTCAAAATCACTTTCTTTTGAAACACTCCACTCAAAAATTGGTAGCCCAAACATGGAAAGGAACCAGCCATGAAGAAGAAAAATTGGTATGCCAATTAATAAAGTAGCATGCCAGATTTTTAGAGCACCAGGAGCCAGCCGAGGGACCAAGAAAATTAGCATGCCAAACATTGAAACCAGCATTCCAACTTTTGAAGCAAGGGAGCCAACCGAAGCATAAATAGAATTAGCATGCCAAGGTATAAAACCGGCATTCCAATTTGGAGCAATAGGGAATCAGCCACAGCATAAAGAAAATTAGCATGCCAAACATTGAAACCAGCATTCTAACTTTTGAAGCAAGGGAGCCAGCCGAAGCATAAATAGAATTAGCATGCTAAGGTATAAAACTGGCATTCCATTTGAAGCAACAGGAGGCATAAAGAAAATTAGCATGCCAAACATTGAAACCGACATTCCAACTTTTGAAGCAAGGGAGCCAGCCCAAGCATAAATACAATTAGCATGCCAAGGTATAAAACTGGCATTCCAATTTAGAGCAATAGGGAATCAGCCGAAGCATAAAGAAAATTAGCATGCCAAGGTATAAAACCAGCATTTCAATTTGAAGTAACGGGGGCAAACTAAGAGAAACATGAATTAGCATGCCAGGTTTTAGAACTGGCATACCAACTTTTGAAGTAACAGGGCATTACCAAAATTCAAACATATGGAACCAGCTGAATGAAGTAACACAATAACATGCCAACATATTAAGTGCCAGGGAGCCAGCCGTTAGATAATAAATATTGGCAAGCTAAGTAAGCCAGCAACCAAAGGCAAACCAAGGGCAACATAATTTGGTATTCCAAATCAAAAGATTAGCAACCCAAGATTCAAGAAATAGGCATCTAATCAAAAGGCAAACCAAATATAGACAGCTTAAGGACAAAATCCATTATTAATTCAAAAGATTATAGAATTATAAATTAAAACTTGTAAGATAATTGAATCCAGTTCAAAATAATGCAAATATAATTAAACTTTAAAGTCATTTTGTAGAATGAACTGTAGAACATAAATATATAAAAATCATCCAGTGAGTTTAACATTAAAGATCATTTAAGAATAATATAATGATAGCAAGCATATTTATACAATACCTACATTACCTTATATTATGAATCATAATGTACCTTGGGCTAAAGGAAGTGTATTGTTTCATGATGAATAACCTGAAATTGATTGAACTTGATAAATACAATATTAACACAATACTTAATTTTGTTGTGTTTTATCGAAATCAATATGAGGTCAACAATCTTTTTCTTTTTATGATGACAAAACTATTAAGTATTTAATAAGAGATAAGTAATTCTTCAATTGAAGCATTCCTTATAATTTTGAAGCATAAGATAGTGCGTGCTGAAATATATATGTATAGTGTGTCGAAACTTTGATTTTCAAAACATTTAGACTATAATTTTCAATAGATACCTTGCAAAACTCCTCCTTTGATTTTGAAATAATGAACTTTTCAAAAGTATGCATTCCATTTTTTTATTTAATTTTTCAAAACAAGTTTCAAAACATTAAAAATCAGAATGTATGCTTTTCATTTCTTCCCCTTTTTATGATTAATCAAAAAGAAGGTGAAAGAGTATGCATTTATCACTATATGTCTTTTCTTCAAGGAATGAATTAAGTATAGCAAGTAATGATAAGTATAAAATTTTTGACATTAAGTTATTATAAAGTGCAAATAAAATTATATAAGTCTTACAAACTATACAAACCAGTCATTGATAAATTAGAAGCCAATAAAAGTATTGGTCCACAATAGTAAGCAGGAATTAAACAAGCCAAAAGAAATAACAGTAAATAAAGGTTCCGAGGTAACAAAGGCAAGCATCCATAAGTAACATCAGTCAATGATTTCAACATGAGAGGATGAAGAAGATCCATGAGCATGTCTAGAAAGACGAGATAATGACAATGAGGGACAGATCGACGAGTGGAGTCTTCTACCTCCGGAGATAACTGAGAGACGAAATTGGCAATCTTTTGTTATATAATGCGACAATCAGCATGAGCAGGGTATGATAGTCAAGAGCAGAATGAGCCTTCTCAGTTTGCAAGTGAAAAGAAGCTATCTCATTACATGCAATGCTAGCACTTTCCAACAAAGAATTTACATCGATTTTTAGCTAGCTCAACTCAGCAAAGAACTTAGAAATGTCCACTATCTCACCATATCTGAATGCCTTTCCCTTTATGACATCCACATTAAGCTGTAAATCATGCAAACTCGCTTTGATGTCATTTAAGTTAGCATACATTGAAGATATGTGGGGAACCATAGAAGTTTTAGAAGAACAGAAAGATGAACTATTGATAGATCCACCAAGAGAAACAATATCAGAAATCCTATGAACCAAAGTATCCATGTCATAGGGTCCATTTTGGTAACCATAGGATGACTTGGTTGGAAAGGATTCTTAGTAGATGATGGAACATTGGGCAGATTTGAGTCAGTAGGGTTGTTAGCAAAAGAAGGATTGATATTAATTGAAGGATTGGGGTCCAAGGGTATAAAAGCTTATTCAACAAACATAAGAATAATTTGTAGGATAATCCTGGGGTTCAGTAAACATAGAAGTAAAATTCTGAGGTGCATTTTTCTAGCACTCTCTCACATGTTTTACTTACTAAATTTGGCTTTTATTTTGATGTTCTCACCACTTTTACCGTTTTCCACTCTGTCTTCTAGGATTCTTAATCAGACTCAAGGAACAACCAAGAATCAACAGAAATTCAAGTTGACAATTCAACCAACCAACCACAAGAGTAAAAAAAAAGTTAAAAAAAGAAACTTCAAAAGGAAGCAAAAGACATGCCAAAGAAATAATTGGAATGCAAAAAGAAATAAGAACAAACAAAGCAAATTTGTTTAAGCAAGAAAATAATTCGCCATGAATAAAGGCATTTCAAAAGAAATACAACAAATAAGTAGATTTGTTTAAGAAAGGAAACAACTTGCCTTCAGTTAACTTCCTAGAATGCTCAAATTCAAAATTTATGCTAGAATATCGTAAAACAGAATGCACCTCAATGAAGCAACTTTTCAACTCCTTTTATGGCTGTTCAACTTCCTTTTTCTTTTTTTTTTTTTTTTTTGATTCCTTCTTTCTTTTCTTTACTTCTTTTCTTTCTCTTTTTTTTTTTTGATAAGTTCACACACTACCCACTTTACTTAGGCGAAGGTGTTCGATTACTCGATGGAAAACCAATGTTTAAACTTTTTTTTATCTCAAATTCAATACTACATGATTAAGATCATAAAAACAAAAGAAACATAATAGAACAAAGAACATGGAAACAAAGAACAAGATAACACGAAATAAGATTTAACCTTTTGACGTTAATTTTTTTAAAATATCAAGAAAATAAGAATTAAAAGTATAGTCAAACTTGCCTTAGAGCCAAAGCTCTGATACCAACTGATATAAACCTCATCGATAATGTGATAAAACCCGATACCATATCTGTAATCGAACCCCAAAAACTTCAAGCGAGCCCTGACCTGTTACCTAGCAAGATAAGAATCAAGGACTACGGATAGGAAGATGCCACACCTAGAATCTCAAGAACGCTGAAGAACTCTAGATGATAAGTCGGTTGTTTGAACGCCACAAGAATTAACTTTTCAAGAGTCTTCTCAAGAAAATTAGAAGAATACAAAATCTCAAAACTCTTTCATAATAATCTTATAATAATTTACAATAAAACCAAAAGGATTTACAATATATAGAAATCGAGTCAAAGTACATAATGGCATTTTTCAAGCTAAAATTAATCCTCAAAATAGCTAAAAATATTCAAAACTAAAAGATAAGGCAACAAGAAATGTCATCCCTCAAAAGGTGCCCATAAATTATATATACAAAGCCCGCAAATAGGAAGGTATGCCGAGATTGCGAATTTGACAAGTTAGCCTCTAAGAATGGCTAGAAAATGTGCACCCATAAATAGGAAAGTATGCTGAGATTACAATCTGACAAGTTGGCCTCCAAGAATAGCTAAAAAACATTTGCCCATAAATAGAAAAGTATGCTGAGATTATAATATGACAAGTTGGCCTTCAAAATGAATAGAAAATATGCTCATCTCAAAGAAAATCATCTAGAGCCTTAATCACGTTGACCAAATACTCTTGGATTTATTTTGGACTCTTATTTAGTCTCCATATATAAGCCACTTTGCCAACTTGCTGAACTTGCCCACTTGAATTGTCTGGCTCTAAGCCTTTTAATTGGCCCGCTTGAAAGAAACAAAGGATCACGAGAATGCTAATTATGCTTGAGTGTAGCTCTATTTGCATCATGTTCTCCTCTCTCTCTCTCTCATCTGCCCTATTCTCTTAGGTGGTTGGACAATTTGCAATTCTCTTAGGTGGTTGGACAATTTGCAGGATACAACAAATGCAGATTTAGTGAGGTAGGATCACAAATATGGATCACAAAAGAGGACAAAAAGATTAAGAAGATACTTAGATAAAAGTAGTCATTTTATCTATAAAAAATGTATATAGCATGTTGTTCTATAATTATATATTTTAGTTGATAATTAAAAGGAGCTATTAATTCCTTATTTTTGTCTTTCCCTGTTGTAACTCAGATTCATGTTTTCCCACTTTTGTATAGATCCAAACAGTTATGAAAACTGCACTTCTAGTTGTCATTGGAATTCTCATACCATGAACAAAACAAATAGTACAAACCATCTCTAATATAAGTAATGTATTTCCAAAGGTATGAACAAGTTAAAACACAATGTACTTAAGTCAATAACTAAAGAGATGAGAAATAGTCTAAATGACTAAACAGGTAAATAAAAATATTGCTTTTAAAAGACTTTGTTTAAATACTTGATAGTTGATGCTAAGGTTTTTAATTGCTTATGGTTGCGTTATCATGATTTTTTCATGGAATGGGATGCACCACTATCCTACGATCCTGATGCTTGGAACAAATAGGGTCCCAAGATGCCTTGATTGGAACGCTAGGATGACGACGGAATGGTCCTATTCTAACACCACAATATCATGCTAGCATTCTGAAATCATGATAATAAATATTTGTACATATTTCATGTTAAGGCAAGCAGTGGATGTGTCATGATAAAATGTTATCATATTTCAAAGTTTTGAGTTGCTGCTTACTAATAAATAAACCCTAAATATATAGGACACATGATACCTATCCCACCTTTCAAAATTTTGCTGGCACATAATAGTATACATAAACAAAGGGCATTGTGAGAAATCATTCATGCATAAAAGTAAATTTGATTAAACCCAAAAGAGTTTAACAAACTAGAAGATATACTAAAGTACCATTTTGCTTACTTAGGAAAGAACGAAACATGAGAACTGAAGCTCACCAACTGCAAGAATAATTTAATACATGAGCATTGTAGATTATCAAATAATTAAGCCTAAAGAGGGGAAAAAAAGATCATTTTTAAGGATCTTCCATTCCCTCAATGCGAAAATAAGAAATACATACCATTTGTGAAATGCGAAGGAGTAAAAGTAATGGATCAACGGAAATAGACACTTGGCAACAAATAATCATATTTTTTTTCATTATTGGATAACCCTGGTATGTGGATTCATGATTGAAAAATATGAATTAAAACATGAATTAAATTTCCTTGCCCATCCTTCATCATCCCCATATAATATTTCATGAAGCTGCACAAGAAACAAAGAAAGAGTCAAACATATATTTAACTAATGATACAAGAAAGATTAGGTAACTAATGATACATAAAGTCATGCATAGTGATGCATAAAGTTTTTGACCAATGACCATCTGAAAACTGTATAAAGCCAACCTCCTTCAATAATTGCTTTGTATCATTGTTGTAAGGACTGCATGTTGCATACTTAAATTTGATGTCAAAAATCTAAAGCATAGTGAAGTTAAGATCGAATTTGGCTGGATAAAGTTAGAAAACTTGTTCTAACAATTTCTTATTGGATCATTTAAACTTTTGGCTAACTAAAACATTCAAGGTTTTGAAAGAGTTGAAAACTAACCTAACAAGCAGAGTTAACCCTCATGATATAAAAGTTCCCATTAGGGATTGTTTTATTCATTTTGGTTACAATTTCTTCATCTTAATTACTTTAGCTGAAATAGTTTTCATCCAATATCACATAAAAACACCAGTTCTGATTAATTTAATTGATAGCTGGATCATTTCTTTGCTTACTAAATCTTTATTTGACTATTTTCTTTTCTTCTTTTTTTAAAAAATTCTTACTATATATATATATATTCTATGGTATTGTACGCAAATTTATGCCCATATTTATCCACATGCACTAATTGCTAATTTCATCTCTTTTTACATTGTCTTCCAAGGTTAACCATGGACTTGCCAATAAACATTTCATGTGCATAAAAGAAGCATCATAAAATACTTTCCCAACTTTAAAGAGGCAATGCATAGGTGGGAATGTATGCATTTGATAAAATAATAAGGATCAAGATTGTTTCAATTACTTTCCATCCTTCACTTGTATCTTTAATGCCACAATTAAAAAAAAATCAATGAAATACCATGAGTCAATGATAAAAAATTAAATAATAATTAATACTTATTATTTCTCAATAAATGTACTCATAAAAAAATAAAACATTATCATTATAAAGTACATATTCTAATTAATTGGCTAGCGCTTGAATTTCATATCTACTATTCAATGCATCACACAATCAAAATAAGAATAGCAATGATAGTTCAAATTAAATAATTTATTATTAGTTCATATGGTAAGGATTATATTCAGCAAGCATTCTAAAAGTATACAATAAGTAGTATTCATAGGCATGCTTTCCAACCGTAATGGGACAACCACAAGTAATATGCTTTACCTTATAATGAGACAAGTCACTTTCCTGTTCATGATGAAATGCAATCATATATGAGCCCATGATAAACCAAACCATATTAATATGATTAAATGCTCATACCTTTATTCAAGATATTTTAAATGTATGTGCAATTTCTAACACTAAACTAACCATGGGCATATTTTCATCCATGGTGGGGCAATAATAGATATGGCTAATCTAAATATATCTCATCCAACCATTTAGTTATCCAAGTTTCAATTTTATTAGTTATTTGCACCGATTATACTCATAATAAAAATAAAAAATTTTGTCATATTTCATAAACCAAAATCATCAATACTATCATGAGTACAAATAGATCAAAAATTGCTCATCTATATAGGTCAGCATGCAAGAAGATTCATAACTCTACCAGCAACAAAGCCTCGAGCCTACCAAGGTTGTCAATCTTCCCTAATATGTCTTAACATATCCAATTAACTTAATATTATTATTTAAAATAATTATAAAAGCTAATCACATCATGAAATCAAGGATTAATTTGCCTGTAATTAACTACCCAATAATCATAACTGATTTAATGGATCATTTACTAATTTTCTTCAATTTCTTTAATTTCTTTTTGATTTTTAAAACCAATCCTAGACCTAAGGTTTTCCTTATTACCTAAAACTAATCTACACTATGCCTAAGGTTTAAAGAAATAAAAGCTGGGAATTTACCTTCACCAAGGGATTAAGTTTGAAGTTCTTTAACCAAACTTCTTCTCGAATGATCATACCCCTACAAGTTTAGTGACAGATATAGAGGATATGATAAAGCGGTGAAACTTTGGATTCAAGGGAGGGAATTAACGAAAGTGGACTAATTTCATCTCTTTTTTACATTGTCTTCCAAGGTTAACCATGGACTTGCCAATAAACATTTCATGTGCATAAAAGGAGCATCTTAAAATACTTTCCCAACTTTAAAGAGGCAATGCATAGGTGGGATATATGCATTTGATAAAATAATAAGGATCAAGATTGTTTCAATTACTTTCCATACTTCACTTGTATCTTTAATGCCACAATTAAAAATAAATTAATGAAATATCATGAGTCAATGATAAAAAATTAAATAATAATTAATACTTATTATTTCTCAATAAATGTACTCATAAAAAAATAAAACATTATCATGATAAAGTACATATTCTAATTAATCGCTTGAATTTCGTATCTACTATCCAATGCATCACACAATCAAAATAAGAATGGCAATGATAGTTCAAATTAAATAATATATTATTAGTTCATATGGTAAGGATTATATTCAGCAAGCATTCTAAAAGTATACAATAAGTAGTATTCACAAGCATGCTTTCCAACCATAATGGGACAACCACAAGTAATATGCTTTACCTTATAATGAGACAAGTCACTTTCCTGTTCATGATGAAATGCAATCATATATGAGCCATGATAAACCAAACCATATTAATATGATTAAATGCTCATACCTTTATTCAAGATATTTTTAAATATATGTGCAATTTCTAACACTAAACTAACCATGGGCATATTTTCATCCATGGTGGGCAATAATAGATATGGCTAATCTAAATATATCTCATCCAACCATTTAGTTATCCAAGTTTCAATTTTATTAGTTGTTTGCACCCATTATACTCATAATAAAAATGAAAAATTTTGTCATATTTCATAAACCAAAATCATCAATACTATCATGAGTACAAATGATCAAAAATTGCTCATCTATATAGGTCAGCATGCAAAAAGATTCATAACTCTACCAGCAGCAAAGCTTCGAGCCTACCAAGGTTGTCAATCTTCCCTAATATGTCTTAACATATCCAATTAACTTAATATTATTATTTAGAATAATTATAAAAGCTAATCTCATCACCATAATCATAACTGATTTAATGGATCATTTACTAATTTTCTTCAATTTTTTAACTTCTTTTTAATTTTTAAAACCAATCCTAGACCTAAGGTTTTCCTATTACCTAAAACTAATCTATTGCCTAAGGTTTAAAGAAATAAAAGCTGGGAATTTACCTTCAATAAGGGATTAAGTTTGAAGTTCTTTAACCAAACTTCTTCTCGAATGATCATACCCCTACAAGTTTAGTGACAGATATAGAGGATATGATAAAGCGGTGAAACTTTGTATTCAAGGGAGGGAATTACCGAAAGTGGACTAATTTCATCTCTTTTACATTGTCTTCCAAGGTTAACCATGGACTTGCCAATAAACATTTCATGTGCATAAAGAAGCATCATAAAATACTTTCCCAACTTTAAAGAGGCAATGCATAGGTGGGATGTATGCATTTGATAAAATAATAAGGATCAAGATTGTTTCAATTACTTTCCATCCTTCACTTGTATCTTTAATGCCACAATTAAAATAAATTAATGAAATATCATGAGTCAATGATAAAAAATTAAATAATAATTAATACTTATTTTCTCAATAAATGTACTCATAAAAATAAAAACATAATCATGATAAAGTACATATTCTAATTAATCGGCTAGTGCTTGAATTTCATATCTACTATTCAATGCATCACACAATCAAAATAAGAATGGCAATGATAGTTCAAATTAAATAATTTATTATTAGTTCATATGGTAAGGATTATATTCAGCAAGCATTCTAAAAGTATACAATAAGTAGTATTCACAGGCATGCTTTCCAACCATAATGGGACAACCAAAAGTAATATGCTTTACCTTATAATGAGACAAGTCACTTTCCTGTTCATGATGAAATGCAATCATATATGAGCCCATGATAAACCAAACCATATTAATATGATTAAATGCTCATACCTTTATTCAGATATTTTTAAATGTATGTGCAATTTCTAACACTAAACTAACCATGGGCATATTTTCATCCATGGTGGGCAATAATAGATATGGCTAATCTAAATATATCTCATCCAACCATTTAGTTATCCAAGTTTCAATATTATTAGTTGTTTGCACCCATTATACTCATAATAAAAATAAAAAATTTTGTCATATTTCATAAACCAAAATTATCAATACTATCATGAGTACAAATAGATCAAAATTGCTCATCTATATAGGTAAGCATGCAAGAAGATTCATAACTCTACCAGCAGCAAAGCCTCGAGCCTACCAAGGTTGTCAATCTACCCTAATATGTCTTAACATATCCAATTAACTTAATATTATTATTTAGCATAATTATAAAAGCTAATCTCATCATGAAATCAAGGATTAATTTGCCTGTAATTAACTACCCCATAATCATAACTGATTTAATGGATCATTTACTAATTTTCTTTAATTTTTTTAATTTCTTTTTTGATTTTTGAAACCAATCCTAGACCTAAGGTTTTCCTTATTACCTAAAACTAATCTACACTATTGCCTAAGGTTTAAAGAAATAAAAGCTGGGAATTTACCTTCACCAAGGGATTAAGTTTGAAGTTCTTTAACCAAACTTCTTCTCGAATGATCATACCCCTACAAGTTTAGTGACAGATATAGTGGATATGATAAAGCGGTGAAACTTTGGATTCAAGGGAGGGAATTACCGAAAGTGGAGGGACTAGAGAAAAAGGAGAGCGAGTATGTGGGAGACGATGACCAACGACAAGATACATAGGGTCCTAAGGCACTTGGTTAAAGGCAATAAGCAACTGTTGCATAAGGATTAAAATGCCCTAAGTCCATCTGCTAGTTTAATTAATTTTTTAGTAGGTCAAAACTATATGTTCTAAAATTCGAGTGGAAGTTAATTGATAGTATATAAACTTAAGCTATAAACTAACTCGCATGCCACAAGTAGATTAGAATCTACTCTGAGCTGAAGCATGATGCTACAAGTGTGGCTCCTTTCCTCTTACCAAAAACTATTCTGAACCAGATCGTTGGTACTCTATGGTTTCACGCTATAGCAAGACTCCACCACCATCATGAATAGCACTTATTTCCTATTCATCAACTTTGCACGTTCAAATCAACTTTAATATCATTTGTAATACTTTATGCCCATTTTTTAGTCTAATTAACCTGTTAATAGGCCAAAACCATGTATCCCTGAAAGCTTGAGTGAAAGTTTATTGATAGTAGGTGAACATGAGATATAAGCACTTCAAACTTTTCATTTTCATCCGATATGTAATTATTTTTTGAGTATATTATAAGAATAACAATGGAGAAAATAAGAGGCAAGGGTGAGAGATAGCAGAGACAACATCACTTAAATCTAATTAAAGTGACACATCGCTTGGCCACTCACCAAATTGCTCTAACTAAAACTCTTATCTCTGATACCATGAAGAAAATTTCACACTTAACTAAGGGTAAATAAAATGGGATGATTGCATGCGGGAAAAGATCAACTAGCCCAAGATCATCTTAAACACACCATAATTCAGTCGATGCATAAGAAAAATAAAACTGAAAACAATACAAGACTTTACTAATAAGAAAAAGACTTCCAAAATCCAAAGGGATATCTGGCCAAGGAGTAGGCACTTGCAAACCAAAATAAGGAAAACCCTTAATGTTATGTCATGTCATCCACTGACTAAATTACGTATAAATAATCAAGTTCAAGCCCTACCATAGTTTGTCTTAAAATATAATCTCAAGCCCTACTATAGTTAGTCCTATATCAATTGGACCCTTCAATAGAGCCTCTAGCATCTGTGCACAACACTTTACATGGATACCGATATGACACTTAGACAAGAAAAATGCTTGGATATTGAAAAGATCTAGACACTTATGTGCACCTAACTTTATATAATATAGGTTATAGTAAAGAGGGTCACCTCATCAACTTACTACAAAGCAAGGGTTGATAAGTTGAACCGACTCATATGACATTATTAGATGGTAACCAAAGAATTCTCATCTAATTGTCATCAAAGAACAAAGAATACATAATCAAAAAGCTTTTAAACAATAAAAAACATATATAATGCACAATAAAGCAAGGTCAAGAACCAAACATGATTATCGCACTAAAAAAAACTATTTTAGAATAACATTTACGAGCTATTTAGCTCAAAACTAAATAAAAATGTCAAGTAGCTTTATCCTTGCAGGTTAGAATGTATGGGTCATGAATGTTAAAGCAAAACATCATTATTGAATTTGTTAATGAATATTTGTTAAAACCATTTTGTAACATGATGTGCACAATAGATAATTTTTCAATTACATCATTCCCATGTTTAATATTCCACTAAGATGAGGACAAAAGAGGCATTAACTCGGTCGTGAGGGTAACATACAAGACTAAAAAACTTTTCACTGCAAAGGAACTACTTCTTTACCATCTCAAGCTTGTATATCTAGATTTCATATATATGTGAAAATATAATTATATACCTAGATTATGTGGAGAACAAGAAAAAATTTTGAACCATCTGCAACAATGAAAGTAAAACCTAGAATTCTCTCAGCCTAACAATGGTTAAGATCAACATCCCTAGATAATCCTAGGATCTAACTCTACAAAGGCTAACTTCTATGCCATGATTAATGAAGACTAGACATTCATGCTAACATGCACATTCTGCTATACATTTTTGTTCCCGCATCTTTTCACTTCTTTACATAACTATATTCTTCACCATATTCATCTCCATAGATTTCTTTTCAAAAGAGTAAATATAGATGCCATGTCTTGTTGACTTGCAAGCTAACACTGAGGTTAAGGAAAGTTCAAATGATGAACTATAAAGTGAATCGGGTAGCATACTTGAAAAGCATGGAGTTCAATAAAGCAATCTATTACCAAGGACTTGGCCTTGATTTTTATATTGTTATAGTCAAGCATTACTAATAAAAGGTATCATTCATGTTACGAAAAGGAAATCTAGTGGGATAGAAATTCCTAAAACTAAAAAGACTATGATGGGGAACTTATAATAAAAACTATTGTTCCAAATTATTATTAGTTCCGGAAAGTTGAGCTTTATTGGTACACGAAATCAAGAAAAATTAACTAAAATTAGTAATGGCTTATTTTCACTTCCATGAATCTGTAAATGAATTAAATCTTAGCACTTTTTATCAAATGAATTCTACTACAAGAGATCCAGCTGATAAAATTAGTAATCTAATTTTTAAATGATTCAACAACACAGTGAATATCAGAAAGAATCATGAACTACACATAAAGAAAACACAAAAGAAAAAAAAATCAGTAAGAAACTGTCCACTAATATAGAATAGATCATGGCGCACCACATCATTAATCTTGATATACATAAAGCTAATCCAAAAGAAATCTACATAAGATGGAAGATTATATTTTGAAAAGAAACAGAAAACTGGAAGGGATATGTTGAGAATACAAAATGGATGTTTAAGACCCAAATCAAACATTCAAAGATCTATTAGTCTATCAAAACTCTGCGGTTCTTCTAGCTAGTGCCGATGTTTCAACCATTTTTCAACATCATGATTTCTTAGTTGCATTTCAAAATTCCTAATAAATCAGATACATGAATACCATTAGACGGTAGGCTCAAGGTTTGATAAATATAGTTATGCAAAATAGCATATAGCTATTTCCTACTAAATAAAAATATAAAACTGGACAAGTCAATATTACCTGCATAAAGAATCAATTCATGGCTCTTCTAAGAATATCAGAGGATTAGCTATTATTGTATTAATTCCATTGAAACATGAAGGTAATCAGCAAAAATAGGTAAATTTAATATTCACAATATACATTCAGAAATAACTTTAAGTCTCTAATTGATCAAGAACCCTGTCTAGTTCATCCAACTTCATACCATTGCATCACCTAAACAAGAAGATTTATCAATGTATCTGGATTACAGTTCATGTCATTGCCTTGACAATGGAGCTATTACGCAAGCCAAGGAGCCAAGGTCTCAACAGAGGTCCAAGCATATACTTAAAAGATATCATGCAATTAGAGAAATCATTGGACGAAATGATATAAAAATAGAACAAGTCCCTACGGATGACAATATTGTCGATCCGTTCACTAAAGTCCTACCGCAGTAGAAGCATGATAATCATGCTCACTTGGTATTAGATACATGGATGATTAGCTCTAGTGCAAGTAGGAGATTGTTAGTGTGTGCCCTAAATCCAATCGGATTAGATGCTAGTTTGTACACATTTCTTTATGAATGCAAATCAAATTTATTAGTTTCTTTATCTATCCGAATATAATATATATATATATATATATATATTTTACCTATGAGAGAAAGTCCAAAAGAATGTGAACTGTGCATATGGAATTTGTAATAAAGATTACAAATTATGAGATCCAAAATTATACTTTGTCAGGTGTCTTCTTGTTATATGGAGGACTACTTAAAGGTATAAATAGTATGGTCCTCTTGCTATGCAGATGGGCAGTAAGAGACAACATTATCTTAACTTTCATAGGACAAACCTAATGGCTTAGACTTTGATGCACTTCTGGCAGTTGAACTTTGATGTCCACCATCTCTATCAGCTGGCATGGGAGATGTCCACCATCTCTATCAGCTGGCATGGGAAGTTCAAATCTGACCATAACTAGATACTTCTCAAGAGCCGATCATGAGTAAGAGAGCATTTTGTAATGCATGTAAGCAAAACAGCAACAGCAGCAGCAAAGAAGAAAAGATAGAAAACTATACTGTGAATTACTCATCGGTATGATCAAATATGTTTCTCGATACATGATAGTATTAAGGAAAATAAGAGACGATGAGCAAATAAGAAATGAATATGTACATCAATTGTTTTCCAGTCTAAAAGAAAATTCATAATCTATTTCATGTACAAAATTACTAAATATTAAATTTTTTATCAGATAAAATGTGAGAAAATTCAATAGAAAGGACCCGACAACAATGTTGCACTTCTTGTTGGTAATAATCATTAAATTTTGAAACTATGATATTCTGGTCAAAAAAACACAGCTTTGAAAGATTGTCCCAACCATGTGGAGCCAGTTTTGTGAATTCCGTTCACCAATATTCTTATTAAATAACGAAGAAAAAAATAGAATGACATAACTAAATAATTTTTAACTAATCTTTTTTTTTACAAAAGAAAGTTTAGAACCATATAACATCCTAAAGTTCATTATAAGAACAGGATTAATGAGATAATTAGCTAAAATCTAAAACAATGATTGGATTCCCAAATCATGTAAGACAATGCTCGAATGATTGGGCTTGGATGGAAATTATATGCCTAAATTAAAGAAAATATAAGCACTAGCCAAAGAAACTTGTGGGTTTTGGTTTCCGCACCTATCCTAGGTCCTGTTATCCCAAGGCATAGGATGGGATGGCTGGGACTCCTACCGCCTTACTAGAACCTCAAATGTTGATACACAAAAAAAAACACAGAGTTGACAAAAAATATTGATCAAAGACAAAAAGACCATCAAAATGGTGAATATCTTGCTGCCCCCTCCACTTTCTGAATCATAAGATTAAAATTTTAAAAAAAAATTGATTCATTTGAAAACTAACAGCATATGCCAAACTTTTTCAGTTTTGAATAAAAAATTGATCAGAACGGATCACAAATACACGTGTTTTCACAATATCAAACATCTAAAAAGAAGAAATTTCTAATTTCTCACGAGAGAAAGCCACAAAACCTGATAAACTGAAAGATTTTAGGCCTAAATAGATAAAGAAAATCTGAAAGACAAAAAAGGATCCGAGAAGAAGCTGTCATAAGAGAAACAAAAAATCTAGCCAAGGAATCTGACATCAAATTTCCCTTGAAACCAACAAGACTATGATGAAGAACTTATAATAAAAACTATTGTTCGGAAATATTAATGATTCAAAAAAGTTGAGCTTTATTAGCACATGAAATCAAGAAAAATTAACTAAAATTAGAAGTGACCTATTTTCACTTCCATGAATCTGTAAATGAATTAAATCTCAGTACTTCTTTTATCAAATGAATTCTACTACAAGATATCCAGCTGATAAAATTAGTAATCTAATTTTTAAAGGATTCAACAACACAGTGAATATCAGAAGAAAGCATGAACTACATAAAGAAAACACGAAACAAAAAAATAATTAGTAAGAAACTGTCCACTAATATAGAATCGATCATGATGCACACATCATTAATCTTGATATACATAAATCTAATCCAAAAGAAATCTAAATAAGATGGAAGATTATATATTAAAAGGAAACAGAAAACTGGAAAGGGATCCGTTGAGAATACAAAATGGATGTTTAAGACCCAAATCAAACATTCAAAGATTTTCCGTCAAGTGCTGATGTTTCATCCATTGTTCAACATCATGTTTTCTTAGTTGCATTTCAAAATTCCTAATAAAATCAGATACATAAATACCACTAGATGGTAGGCTCAAGGTTTAATAAATATAGTTATGCAAAATAGCATATAGTGATTTCCTACTAAATAAGAAATAAAACTGGACTAGTCAATATTACCTGCATAAAGAATCAATTCATGGCACTTTTAAGAATAACAGAGGATTAGCTATTATCGTATTAATTCCATGAAAACATGAAGGTAATCAGCAAAAATAGGTAAATTTAATATTCACAATATACATTCAGAAATAACTTTTAAGTCCCTAATGGATCAAGAACCCTGTCTAGTTCATCCAACTTCATACCATTGGATCACCTAACCAACAAGATTTATCAATGTATCTGGATTAGAGTTCATGTTATTGCCTTGACAACAAAAATATGGTCTATATAGATATATACTTGCAAATATGTGTGTGTGTGGATGAATGTTTTCTGCAACATGTTTCTACATACAAATGCCCCCTTACAAATGCATAACAAACAAGGAGGTTGACTTGGCTTCACTCAATAAGATTTCCACTCAAATCCATTTAAGTTTAGATTTGAATGATAGAGATCCCATATCAATAATTCAACCCATTGGATATGATCTATTACTTCTAAAATACTTAAAAAAAATCATATGATTTTAAGACCTACAGGCTATGCATTAAGTAGTTATACATACATACAAACATACATACATACATACATACATATATATATATATATATATATATATATATATATATATATATATATATATATGTATGTGTGTGCGCGCGCGCGCGCGTGCAATTTCATGTCGTTTAATCTATTAAATAGTTTAACGACTTTATGCATAGGTTAAGGGTCTAAATCATATGATTTTTGGTATGCAAAAATTTTAAAGGTAATAAATCATATCCAATAACTCGGATCATCGATGTGGGACTCCCATCATCCAAATTTATTCTAACAAAATTTGAGGGGAGATGCTCTTGTGCATGCTTGCATTTTTGTTCAAGACATACATCATAGATTATATTAAGGAACTGATGTTATAAAGTAATATATTCAAAGCAATTACTAGCTCAAATGTGCTTTTAAAGTGTTGTATTATAGCCATATGAAAAGAAATTGCAAGCACAAAAAAAAAAAAACTGCATCAAGAAATTAGAATAATTCTGAATTGGAGTGTGTACATGTGATTATGTTAAGGATTTAGGCAACACCCATATTAATGCACCTCTGAGTACAGTTCAGGATTCAAACTAAAACATGGAAATAACAAAGCAGTTCAATCAAAATTTGATCTATTTATGATCTGGTAGGAAATAAATCAGATTATATAACAATCACAACAGAATTTTTTAAAGTATAAAAATAGATCTATAGAAGCAACTAAATTACTTTAGAATGCAACATCAAATCTAGTCACAGCTAGTTTCCATACTTATCGACAACATATGGAAAGCAATATGCCAACAAATTAATTTCTTCACCAAGAACATTTCTTCAAAGAATCATACAAACATTGGCAACCTTCACATATTCTGAAATACTTATTTTATGAGCATATTTTTTGCATAAAGATATCATAAGCATAGAACAACCAAGTACCAAATAGGATGGGGATTGCAAATGTTGCTGCCCTTTGTTCTCATGATATTAAATTCCATCCTATTAGATAATCAAGGAAAATAAAAGAGAAGAGAATGTTAAAGAAAGAGCAAAGATTGCAGGAGAGATGACAATCTGACTCCATACAAGATGAGACGAGATATTTTATACAAATAACATAAATGTTCGTGGTTCTGATAAAATATTGTGCTTCTAGGCCTTCAACATCCTTAATGTAATCCTCAATGGTGGTGCAATGGCTAAGTAATAGAGAAACAGTGATGAAAAACAAAAGCAAGAAAAAGTTAGAAAAGGAGAGGAATGTGGAGGTAGGGGGGACGAAACGTGGAGAGGGGGTATAGATAAAGAAATTTCTGCTATACATTTTTGTTCCCGCATCTTTTCACTTCTCTTTACATAACTATATTCTTCACCATATTCATCTCCATAGATTTCTTTTCAAAAGAGTAAATATAGATGCCATGTCTTGTTGACTTGCAAGCTAACACTGAGGTTAAGGAAAGTTCAAATGATGAACTATAAAGTGAATCGGGTAGCATACTTGAAAAGCATGGAGTTCAATAAAGCAATCTATTACCAAGGACTTGGCCTTGATTTTTATATTGTTATAGTCAAGCATTACTAATAAAAGGTATCATTCATGTTACGAAAAGGAAATCTAGTGGGATAGAAATTCCTAAAACTAAAAAGACTATGATGGGGAACTTATAATAAAAACTATTGTTCCAAATTATTATTAGTTCCGGAAAGTTGAGCTTTATTGGTACACGAAATCAAGAAAAATTAACTAAAATTAGTAATGGCTTATTTTCACTTCCATGAATCTGTAAATGAATTAAATCTTAGCACTTTTTTATCAAATGAATTCTACTACAAGAGATCCAGCTGATAAAATTAGTAATCTAATTTTTAAATGATTCAACAACACAGTGAATATCAGAAAGAATCATGAACTACACATAAAGAAAACACAAAAGAAAAAAAAATCAGTAAGAAACTGTCCACTAATATAGAATAGATCATGGCGCACCACATCATTAATCTTGATATACATAAAGCTAATCCAAAAGAAATCTACATAAGATGGAAGATTATATTTTGAAAAGAAACAGAAAACTGGAAGGGATATGTTGAGAATACAAAATGGATGTTTAAGACCCAAATCAAACATTCAAAGATCTATTAGTCTATCAAAACTCTGCGGTTCTTCTAGCTAGTGCCGATGTTTCAACCATTTTTCAACATCATGATTTCTTAGTTGCATTTCAAAATTCCTAATAAAATCAGATACATGAATACCATTAGACGGTAGGCTCAAGGTTTGATAAATATAGTTATGCAAAATAGCATATAGCTATTTCCTACTAAATAAAAATATAAAACTGGACAAGTCAATATTACCTGCATAAAGAATCAATTCATGGCTCTTCTAAGAATATCAGAGGATTAGCTATTATTGTATTAATTCCATTGAAACATGAAGGTAATCAGCAAAAATAGGTAAATTTAATATTCACAATATACATTCAGAAATAACTTTAAGTCTCTAATTGATCAAGAACCCTGTCTAGTTCATCCAACTTCATACCATTGCATCACCTAAACAAGAAGATTTATCAATGTATCTGGATTACAGTTCATGTCATTGCCTTGACAACAAAAATATGCTCTATATACATACATACTTACATATATGTGTGTGTGTGGATGAATGTTTTCTGCTACTACGTTTCTTCATACAAATGCCCCCTTACAAATGCATAACAGACAGGGAGCTTGACTTAGCTACACTCAATAAGATCTCCACTCAAATCCATTTAAGTTTAGATTTGGATGATAGAGATCCCATATCAATAATGCAAGCCATTGGACATGATCTATTATTTCTAAAATACTTAACAAAAATCATATGATTTTAAGACCTCTACGCTATGCATTAAGTAGTTATATATGTATGTATGTATGTAATTTCATGTCATTTAATATATTCAATATTTTAACAACTTTATGCATAGGTTAAGGGTCTCTAAATCATATGATTTTTGGTATGCAAAAATTTTAAAGATAATAAATTATATCCAATAACTTGGATCATCGATGTGGGACTCCCATCATCCAAATTTAATCTAACAAATTTTGAGTGGAGATGCTCTAGTGCATGCTTGCATTTTTGTTCCAAGACATGCATCATAGATTATATTAAGGAATTGATGTTATAAAGTAATATATTCAAAGCAATTACTAGCTCAAATGTGCTTTTAAAGTGTTGTATATTAGCCATATGAAAAGAACTTGCAAGCACAAAAAAACTGCATCAAGAAATTAGAATAATTCTGAATTGGAGTATGTACATGTGATTATGTTCAGGATTTAGGCAACACCCATATTAAGGCACCTCTTGCTACAGTTCAGGATTCAAACTCAAAAATCGAAATAACAAAGCAGTTCAATCAAAATTAGGTCTATTTATGATCCAATAGGATTATAAATTAGATTATATAAAAATCACAACAGAATTTGTTAAAGTATAGAAACAGATCTATAGAAGCAATTAAATTACTTTAGAATGCAACATTAGATCTGGTCACATATTGTTTCCATACTTATCGACAACATATGGATAGCAATATGCCAGCAAATTAATTTCTTCATCAAGAACATTTCTTCAAAGAATCCTACAAACATTGGCAACATTCACATATTCTGAAATACTTATTTTATGAGCAAATTTTTGTATAAAGATATCATAAGAAAAGAACTACCAAGTACCAAATAGGATGGTGATTGCAAATGTTGCTGCCCTCTTTCTCATGATGTTGAATTCCATCCAATAAGATAATCAAGGAAAATAAAAGAGAAGAGAATGTTAAAGAAAGAGCAAAGAATGCAGGAGAGATGACAATGTGACTCCAAACAAGACGAGACGAGATATTTTATATAGATAATATAAATGTTCGTGGGTATGATAAAATATTATGTTTCTAGGCTTTCAAAATCCTTAATGTAATCCTCAATGGTGGTGCAATGGCTTAGTAACAGAGAAACAGTGATGAAAAACAAAAAAGAAAAAAGAAAAAGTTAGAAATGGAGAGGAATGTGGAGGTAGGGGTGGCGGAACGTGGAGAGGCGGTATTCGGCATAGCTCTTAATCTTTTAATAATTAGGACATCAAAAATGAGAGGACTAGTGTGCACCTATATGGAAGATAGCCACTTATGGAATTCTTATTATGCAAATTTAAACAACAAAACGGCCAACTAGGATAAGACTACAAAACCAACTTGAATCAAATAGTTTAGGGCATGCCATATCAAACCAATGCAAAATTGGACTAGTTTGTTAGTTGAACATGAGAATCAGTCAATGCAAAGCAATAAGGTTCCATATTTGTCAAAATCAAGCAGAGTTGCCCAATTTACCGCATGATTTTGAGTAGTACTATTATAAATTTTAAGGCAATTTACCACATGATTTTGAATAGTACTATTATAAATTTTGAGGCTATCTCAATATGGAGAGTTTATCATACTAAATTAATAACGTACTAGTATGGTACCTAGTACCATGATCATAAACCTTAATTTAAGACATGTAATCAAGGCCTAATAAATGACAGACCAACTGACAACCCTTTTACACTATAATTGTAGTATCGAGATTTTCAAGATTTTAAATCCAATCGAATAGGGCCATCATGATTTTTTCATTCAAAGGGATGTGTCAATGTCCCAATCTATCCCAAATCTTGGGATAAGAGATGTCCTGAGATGCATCAATTAGGATGTTCGGATAATAACGGGACAGTCCCATCCCAACACTGGAACACAACTCATCGTGGCATCCCTCGAGATGTCCTGCTAGGATTTGAAGACTAAAATATCTAATATAAAAGTTTCAAAATGGATGGCATATCACTTGCCTCTTCATGCTCTAAAATAATGCCTTGAAGATTTTAATTGCCTAAGCATGCAAAATAATATTTTCAATAATCATAAAAGAGTATAACAAACAAGGATAAATTATGTCATATTCAACACTTTAAATATCCACAAAACAAAAGTATGTGTTTAACCAAAACATCAAAGACAGTCAATTTTTTTTTCAAGAATAGATACGAAAAAGAATCTGGCATCATGTGTGAATATGTAACTTGATACCTCCTTAAAGCCTAAAGAAAAATCTATATATAACCAATTAGCCAACCAAAAAACAACGGTGCGAGTAGAACAAGAATAATACCGAACATATTCTCCCAAGTATCATAACTTGGAATTCGGTTACCAGCGACTGTAGAAATTTGCTGAGACAAAACATAAACAAACTACTTTAAAATATCAAAATATAGTTCATAATATATCAACAAATAACATTACAACTAACATATTTTCATTTTAAAAAAATTAAACACTCATTGAATAGGACAATTAAGGTGCCTAAATGGACATTTCTACTGTATTTTTTGGAGAACATGATATTAAGAAGAGTAAGGTTTTAATTTTATAGGATAGGTTGTCCTAGTTTCTTTATATAATGGGATATCCTGCTATTTCGCCCAATTCCAATAGTAATCCTAATAGAGCATCCTAGAAAACACTTTAGCCTCTCTCCCTTCTTCTTTTATTTATTTCCTTTTCTTTTCTTATTTAATTACCTTCTTCTTTAATTTATTTCTTTTTCCACTCTCTTTCTTTCTTTCTTTCTTTCTTTCCTTAATTTCTTTTCTTCTTCCTTTCTTTCCCTCTTTCCTCTTTCTTTTCTTCCTTTCCATTTTCCCTTTCCTTCATTCCTTCTTTTCTTTATTTTCTCTTTCTTCCTTTTTCCATAGACACGTTTCAAAGTCCCATCTTGTCCTAGTCCCATTTTTTCTTCCTTTTCCCACGGGAACAAGATGAGATGGCTTTGATATGCTTCATTCCATCAAGACAAATAAACTTGATTAGACAAGAAATAAAAAAAAAATAAGGCATAATTGGTTTTTGAGAATGTTTTTTGTTTTCATTTTCTAAAAATAATTTTTATTTTCTATTTTCTAATATCTAGAATATGCAATGGGTTAGTGAATATAAAAATTATGTTCTATTTTTTATTCCATTATAAATGACACTCTTTAAAAGAATAAACCAAAAAATTAAAGGGAATATATTTTACTATCATATTTTCAAATTTTTAGCCCTTGTTTTGATAGAAAACAATGAAAATATCTTTAAACTATTTTTGGTTTTCTGCTATTTTGAAGTTTTGTTTTCTAAGAAAAATATTTCATTTTTAATCATCAAACAGTTTTTCTAGATGTTTTCTATTTTTATGAAATAAAAATTAAAAATAGGTCTATTTTCAAAAATCAATCACACCCTAATTTTCAAGAAAAATACAGGCTGAACTTACGAACCATGTCAAAGTGTATTGGTTAATATCCTCTTTCAATAAGAGGGTGCTATGGCACATGCCATACCATCCCTTGGCTGACATAGGTTTGAAACCAAATATTTTAAACCTTGATCCAAAGGCGACAAATTCATTTCCACATAATTCAAACTTGAATATCTCAACATAATATCTTGCAATTATAGCATAACTCAACTCAAATCATCTAAGCCTTTACCCAACTAAATTATAACATAACTATATACCAAAGAAAAAAAGATCGCAAAAGTTTTACATTATATATGAGACTAAGTATGTATGGAAAAACACATTACATCAAAAGTTACTTTGTGCTCCAGATATCAAACAAAAAGAAATGATACCAGTCTTAGGTCCCAAAGCATTGTGTGTGTGTGTGAAGGGAAGTAGTTAAGAAGGATAGCATACCACTAAACCCCAAGTAAGTGAATACATACATCGCAAAATGATACTTTGTTTCATAGTTAAGAGAACGGCGGAATTATAAATTCCATATGTGTAACTACCACTTGTAGTAAAGCAACTATTAGAAGCTGAATCATTTAGCCACTGTTGCAAATCAGATAATGGTTTGAATTGTCCAACAGGATCACCATATCCACAATCCATGAATGATTCACATGACGAGATTTGAGAATTAAAGCAGGCATTCAGCAGCCATTGCTTAACCCTCTAAAACAAAAGAACGTAAAGTTAAATATATGAATGGGTCATGAAGAAGCCAATGTTGAATTAAACTTTTTCTAGGGATTGGGATCATAATTAAAATATATGCATGGATGTTGGTTAGCCCTGCAACAAAGTAAAAATAACATCTCTAATTCAGTGTTGAGACACACATGATTTTCAAACTAGCGATCAGAGTATGATCTCAGTAGAGTAGTTAACAGGAATACTCGAATCTAATCTTGCACCGAAAGTGGATTATGTCAAGTAAGCATGTACATCATAAAGGGTTTAACCAACCTGTAGCCCAAAGACATACCATAATGCACCAAAAATATGTCTAGCCAATAAAAACATCAGAAGATTTATAAAAAAACTAGTCCATGCTGATTCAAATATGAAGCCACTTCATGACCGATCGATTAGGAATTGTAGAAATTTAACCATTCTTGGTATGTACTGAAGAAAAATTAGTAAGCACAAGATATCTTTTGTATTGTTTTCTGCTTTTGGTCCGTCAGCAGCTGGTATGATGATTAACAACATAATACTCATCAAAAATAGAGGAGAGAAGATTTTTTGTAAGTAGAAACAACAAAAAGGCCACAGCAAGGATAAAATATTTTAGATCTTTGTTTTTAATAGCATGAGTATAGTACTGAAAAGAACTGCATGACCAGAAAGACCCTTTTATTTAAATATATTCATAGAAATAATATGATAACATCAGTTTCATGCATTCTGAGCACAACATCAATTGGCTGCATTTGCTAAACACAGATCAAGGGTTTATGTTTGCCGGCACAAGCTGTGACCAAAATCAACAACAGCAGTAATATTATCAATATTGATAATTTAAAAAAGCATTATACATAGGGATCAAGAGAGAGATGACAACTGGTTTGACCATTATGGGACATTTTCTATGAGGATTATGGCTGACAATCTTGGGACATCAAGTCTTTTAAGAAATGTGATAATTATGGAGTTTTAATGTGCAAAGACAAGGCATGTTTACTATTTCATTCTTTCCTAGGCATAAAGCAAGCAGGATAAGTGACAGAATCCAGCTTATCTAGGAAGCTTAGAAGATTACATATTCTTACTAGATGGACAGTCTTCCAAAACAATCTAGAGGGAAACATAGGATTCTAACCATGCACCTTGATTTTTTTTATCTTTGGAGGGGGAAAGTAACCTCAAGAAAAAAAATACAAATACAAATATTTAAATAAATTTTATGCAGACCAACATAGTACATGCTAACACATGGAATAGCACAGAGTAATATGTAAATCCTGGATACAAATACAAATATATACCTTACCTATAAGGCTCAACCTAAGTCGACCACAACTTCGGGGCCAAGCCTAGCGAAGCTAGGTCAACCCGAGGTAAAGGGCACTAGCCTCCTCCATAAGGCACCATGTAAATAAGGGTACCCCTATTCGGGCACTATGGTGTGAACAAGGGTGCTATTGTGGTGTGAGGATGCCACTTGAGCCATTGATAGTCTTAACCAACTATCGATGCTTCATGTTGATGAAACTGAAAAGCAAATATATGGCTTCTCCTTATGCCTCCTTCCTTTTCCCATGAGCAGATCACTCCAAATAATGCATCCCACCATTGAATCTTACTATGCCTCCTTCCTTTCTCCTACTTCTCTCTCTCCCCCTCTTTTCCCTTGTCTCTCCCTTAATCCCTTCTCCTTTATCTTCCCTCCTTTTCACTCGGACTACCAAAAATAGGAGCGGCATAGGGTCATCCCCTATTTTATGGAGAGTTCGACTCCTTATCCGTCACCCAACCTCCTCTCTCTCGCCATCTCTCTATCTCTATCTCTTCCTCACTACCTCTCTTTCTCTCCCCCTTGAGGTTAGATTACCAGAATAAGGGTGGTATGGGATTATCTCTTGTTTCTTCAAGGAACCAACTCTGATCCCCGTACAGTCCGAATTTCTCCTGCCTTTATCTCATCATCTCTCCCTCCCTTCTCCCTCTCTCTACTCGATGATGGACAAAGCAAGGGGAGACAAGGTATAGGACCACCCTTATATCACCATCCATGCCATCTCTCCTTCTCACGCTCTTTTTTTCTCTCTTCACCTCTTCTTGTCTACTCTCTCTCTATCTCTTCCTCTCTCTAACTCCATTATCTCTATATATCTCTTTCTCTTTTTAATTCTCTCTGATCCTAAGTTGATGCCAAACTCGACCAACCCCGCAGTCAAAGGTCATTCCCCACCACCTTGGTCCCTTCCAAATTGACCCCTAAACTTTTGTGACCAGTGCCAAACCCTAAATCCATGACCAACCTTCCTTAACTTCCTTTTACTTTTCATCCTATAAATCATTTTGATTACGGTTATTCTAATTTTGTGCAACTAGCTAACAACTCAAATTTGAAGAGGTCTAACATAAGGGCTCTTCACATCAATCTAATGAAGGTAAAATTCCAATCCTCTATATTTAAATTAATTTTTATAGGTTAAGAAATTTTAGGACTAGAGTTAAATTATAGGTAGATTTTATAATTTAGAAAATTAGATATTTAAATTTATCAATTTCAAAATTGAGAAGTCAGTTCTAGATTTTATTATATCATTATTGAGTTTAAATTAATCAAGCGCAATAAGTGTACTTGTGGACCAAACTAACAATTTTGGATAGTAATACTACCAATAGTGGCAAGAATCTCTAAACAAAATTACTTGCATGGTCTTAATATTTTACACATTCACATCATCTATTACTTGTTCATAAAAATACAAAATAAAATTTCCATGCACAATTATTTACATAATTATGGATACTTTGCCATGTGCTAATAGCATAAATGATATATTATAAATTTTGATTTCTTATGATAACAATAAAGTATGCACATCATTAATACGTAAACTATAAAAAAATTATAAAAAGGGTTAGGTGCATTGGACTAGCTACTTGAGAGTATTGGCAATCACAAGAATGGGACATTTATTATCATTGCTGGCCGCAGACTAAAATGTCAAAATATAATAGTTAAATAAATATAATAATATGATAGAACATAAGAGGGCATTTTGGACTTGCTATATGGGTGTATTGCCAACCACACGTGAGGTAATAGCATTGATTATAGTTACTAGCCATAGCTAAGGTATGGTTTTATGGGTCGGTGATTCAAATTTCGGTAGGACGAGATCCAAAATGGCTAAGACTTCTCATTCCTAAGTGATTTCAAGACCAATCCCAGCCATTCCGTCTTGTTTTGTTTCACCCATAATATATTATAGCATTGATTTTAAATAGATCTAATTTATTATAAAGATATAACTTTTAATATTTAAAAATATTTAAAAATTAAATAAAATACTAAAATTTTACAAATAAATTTATTTAAGAAAAAAGCATCCAAAAAAAGTACTAAAACGCATGACTGGATTGGGGACCGAGGCGCAAGGCATCTTATTTCACAAAAAAATAGGAAAACCTATATCCCATGGGATTTAAAACCTTGCTATAGGTTGTTGGCCATAGGCTGAAGTATGGCACAACAGTGATGTGAGGTTCACCTATCACTAGACGGAATGCCGTCATGAAACATCATAATGTTGGCATATGAACACCATATTATTTGCCCTTACTTTTCAGTGGCTATATAAATGATTCATATATCATTTTTCATGCTGGTGTGCATGAGAGATTTCTTAGTAAGCTATGAGCTCGCATTATTATTGTTGCATTTTTTTCTAGAGCCACAAGATACCTAACTTCAGGGTTCAATTTATGATTTTTGATGAGAGCATTAGCTAGTATTTTGCGTCTGATACCGAATGTATCTAGACGAAATATTTTAGACTTATAAACTACTAATGAAATGTTTTGGTTTGTTATTGTTTTTGCTAGTATTTAATATCAGTTCAAAACTAAAGATCTTGCATACTCTCAGGATTATGCTTTACTAAACATGCAGCCGTGTCACATGACCCTAGTGATAGGATCAGGGCATGACAATGGCAATGCACCATATTAGCATAGCTACGTCCATGCCGATGCATGGAATGGTAGAGTACAAACTAAAACATAAATCCTTGATACAGATATGTAAAATATATGCCATAGAAAAATACATCCTGGTGCATAAGGCTTCTATCACTATAGGGTCTAAAGAGAGACAAATGTATAATAATAGATATCATAAAATGAATAAATTATATCGCTACTTTGCAATCAAATCTATTCAACGCATGATGGACAAAAAAATAGTTAATTCGTACGAAAACCCTGAGTTTCTAAGGTAATGGCAGAAAATGCAGTCTGTTTTTCCTTGCCAATGACCTCATTTCATGTTTCAACACAGTCCTTTCATTCATATAATGCAAGAGCAATAGGTTACCACTTGCAAGAAAAATAAACAATAATCTGAATTCACATTAAGTTAAGCATAGTCTAATCCAACTTCACACTAAATATAGGAAGACAACATGCAAAATTAATAATAAAAAGAAGAGAGAGGAAAGAGGTGGGGTTGTGTGGAAAGAAAAGACCAGAAGAAAGGAGGCGTGATGAATGGAGCCAATATTTAGATATTCAATAATCCTCTTTCACCTAATTAAATGCACTAATGGTGAAATTATATTAAAGTTTTACCCCTAAGCCCACTAAGTTACACCAATGATTTATATGCACAAAAGAAGCAAAAAGATAAATAAAAGATGCTAATGACAATAATTTGGTAGCAACAAGTAACTTGTTTGGAGTACAATCTTACCTGAGGAAGCAGTAATGCAACACATAGATCATGTAGAAAATCATGTGGACGATAATGATGAGCAATTTTCTTTGGTTGATCAACTAAATCCCCAGCACCCACCACTCTAGATTCAGGAGCCACATATGCCAACCTGAACTGCAACAAATGATATGATGATACTAGTAAGCAAAGTTCAATATAAATTATGATTTTATAGGATAGATAAAATCAAAATGATTTTAATTCACCTAGTTAATTATGTGACTTATAATAAAGAGTGAAACATTTATATTTGCATGCATATAATAATGAAAACCGGAACAACCTTTACCAAGCAAACTCTAAACTTTCTAGACTTCAAATCTCATATAAAATAAAATGAGACAGACAACTTTTAATGATGTAGAATACAATTATTCCCGTGCAAGGAATAAAAATTCTTAGCTATCCAACTGTGGATGCACCCATCTTCTAAATCCTACAAACTAGATTTTAACATGTACCTAGTCCTTTACCCTCCTATATGAAACACATGCTTATTTTTCTTGTGGTGATTACATATACTAACATAATAACTAGGAGCTTGTTGCTTTCTTTCAGCTGTTGTTTTTATAGTCAGGGAACCTTTTCCATCAAAAAGCAGTCTTAAGATATTTCAGACCCAACTTTATGTAGTAATAAAAGAAAAGATAAATACCCAGTTGTGTAGGAAAGAAGATTGTGCAATCAATAAAACATTAAAAAAGATACAAGCTTGCAGAAGAAAAAAACAATAAATGAGCAAACTCTGAATTTTAATATGTCAGATACTCTTATATATGCAATTCCTAAGATTGCATATATTGGCATTTTGAAACTCCATGGAGACCAAAGCAACTTGAAATTTGCTAGACAAAACATAGTAAACCTGTTAACCTTATGATCGGTTTGATTTCTTGATATAAGTTCTTAGCTATTGCATCTTTGTTGTACCATTTCTACATAATGTAGACTAGTATTCTCCCCCCTTTCAACCAAGTTCCAAATGTTGACATTGCTCAATTAAAAGAGACAAAAAATTACGAAAAAAAATTTAGCAAACTGAGCCCAATATTACTATAAGATAAGCCTCTTCAAAAGCAAAGGCCAGCTGCACAAAATTGCTGACCTGAAGAAGCATGTTTACAGAGTAGAAGAAATCAATCACACCTCTCACAATTGCAACTGATGTTGCCAAGGACCAGTCCAAGGTCATACATTTGTTGTCCTGCTCTTGAAAGGAAAAAAAAAAGAGACATTATTATGTACCACAGAAGGACCAAAAATTCAGGATTATGCATGAACATGTCATATGGAAGTCATAAACCTAGATCATGCAAGTGATGTTTTAGATAGTCTAGTCTCAAGCATCAACAAACTGTTAAACAATATGTCATGTAAGCATAACATTACAACATTATGGAGGTAAATTAGAAAAATACGGAATGGTCAATATTAAATATAACTCTTGTCAACACTTTTTCAAGTGATACCAAAAAGCAACTGCAGAAAAATCAGTGGCTAAATTTTTTTTTCAACCCAAAACAATTGAATTCTATTTTAGATTAAACAAAATTAAAAATGAAGAAAAAAAAGGATTTCGGTGAGCATCTTATGCTGCCTTCAAACTTTCAAGGAAAAGAATATAGAAAAGCATAACAATCTTATATTTAACATTAAGAGGTATATTATTTGGATGAAACAAAATTCTCTCCATTTGTATATTATTCTTTCATGAATTCTTATGCCTCCTTGCCCACACATCATCCTGATGATCCATTTCTCATCCCTAACATGGATCAAAGTAGGGCTCTGAGGAGGATGCATGAAAGTAAGAAGAGTTCTGGCATATATCAAGATATTTGTTCTGTGTTTTTGGTAATGGATTTCAGATAGCATTAGATATGAACAGACGTAAGACTATGAGGATTTGCACCAACAATAGGAGAAGGTACTAGGAAATCATTTCCGGTGGTTGGACAATTCGCAGCATACAACCAAATGCAGATTTAGTGAGGTAGGATCACAAATATGGGTCACAAGCGAGGACAATAAGACTAAGAAGATACTTAGATAAAAGTAGTCATTTTAACTATAAAAAATGTATATAACATGTGGTTCTATAATTATATGTTTTAGTTGATAATTAAAAGGAGCTATTAATTCCTTATTTTTTTTCTTTCCCTGTTGTATTAACTCAGATTCATGTTTTCCCACTTTTGTATAGATCCAAAAGTTACCGAAACTGCACTTCTAGTTGTCATTGTAATTCTCATACCATGAACAAAACAAATAGTGTGATGTATAAACCATCTCTGATATAAATAATGTATTTCCAAAAGGTATGAAGTAGTTAAAACATAATGTACTTAAGTCAATAACTAAAGAGATGAGAAAGAGTCCAAATAACTAAATAGGTAAATAATAAATATTATTCTTAAAAGATTGTTTAAATACTTGATGGTTGATGCTAAGGTTCTAAATCTCTTATGGTTGGGCCATCATGGTTTTTTCATGGAATGGGATCCACCACTTTCCTGCGATCCTGACACTTGGGACAAATGGGGTCCTAAGATGCCTTGATTGGAAGGCTAGAATGATGTTGGAACAATCCAATTCTAACACCACAATATCATGATATCATTCTGAAATCATGATAAAAAACATTTTTATATATTTCATGTAAAATATTGAGGCAAGATAAAATGTTGTCACATTTCAAAGTTTTGAGTTGCTTCTTACTAATGAAATAAACCCTAAATATAATAGGACACTTGATACCTATCCCATCTTTCAAAATTTTGCTGGCACATAATAATATACATAAACAAAGGGCATTGTGAGAAATCATTGATGCATAAAAGTAAATTTGATTAAGCCCAGAAGATTTTAATGAACTAGAAGATATATGCTGAAGTACAACTATTTTGCTTACTTAGGAAAGAATGAAACATGAGAACTGCAGCTCACCAATTGCAAGAATAATTTAATGCATTAGCATTGCAAATTATCATATAATTAAGCTTCAACTCAACTCAACTCATCTAAGCCTTTTCCCAACTACATGGGGCCAGCTATATGATATCATATAATTAAGCCTAAAGAGGGGAAAAAAAGATCATTTGATAGGGTCTTGCATTCCCTCAATGCAGAAATATGAATTAAAACATGAATTAAATTTCAATTGTTGGATAACCCTGGTATGTGGATTCATGATTTTCAAATATAAAATAAAACTTGAATTAAATTTCCTTGCCCATCCTTCATCATTTCCATATAATATTTCATGAAGCTGCACAAGAAACAGAGAAAGAGTCAAACATATATTTAACTAAATGATACAAGACAGCTTAGGTAACTAATGATACATAAAGTCATGCATAGTGATACATAAAGTTTCTGACCAGTGACCATCTGAAAGCTGTATAGAGCCAACCTCCTTCAATCATTGCTTTGTATCACTGTTGTTAGGACTGCATGTTGCATACTTAAATTTGGTGTCGAAAATATAAAGCACAGTGAAGTTAAGATCGAATTTGGCTAGATGAAGTTAGGATACCTGTTCTGACACTTCTTATTGCATCATTTAAACTTTTGGCTAACTGAAACATTCAAGGTTTTGAACGAGGTGAAAACTAACCTAACAGGTAGAGTTGGCCCTCATGACATAAAAGCTCTCGTTATGGATTGTTTTATTCCTTTTGGTTACTTTTTCTTCATTTTAATTGTTTTAGCTGTAATAGTTTTCGTCCAGTGTAACTGAATCCTCATGTCAGATTGTAAGAAACAACATAAAAATGGTCACCTTCAATTTGAAAGATTCTATTTCTCATGATTGGCCACAGCAGCGAACTTTGTCAGGTGTCTTCTTGTTATAAGTGGAGGACTACATTAAAACTGGTATAAAGTTTTACATGTAAAGGTCCTCTAATGCTATGCAGAATGGGCAGTAGGAGGAAGCAATCATTATCTTAACTTTCATCAAGACAATCCTGCATGGCTTAGATCTTTGATGCACTTCCAGGAACAGTTGAACTTTGATGTCCACCATCTCTATCATATGGCATGGGAAGTTTAAATTTGACCATAACTAGATACTTCTCAAGAGCTGGTCTTGGATAAGAGACTATTTTGTAATGCATGTAAGCAAAACAGCAACAACAGCAACATCAAAGAAGAAAACATAGAAAAATCTACGACGATTTACTCATTAGTTTGATCAAATATGTTTCTCGATACAAGAATATTAAGGAAAATAAGAGACAATGAGCAAATAAGAAATGAATATGTACATCAATTGTTTTCCCATCTAAATGAAAATTCATAATCTATTACATGTATAAAATTACTAAATATCAAATTTTTCATCAGATAAAATGTGAGATAATTCATTAGAAAGGACACTAAAACAATGTTGCACTTCTTGTCGGTAATAATCATTAAAAGTTTAAAACTATGATAAATCTGGTCAAAAACCATAGTTTCAAAAGCTTGCCCAAACCATGTGGAGCCAGTTTTGTGAATTCTGTTCACCAATATTCTTATTAAATATCAAAAAAAAAACAGAATGACATAACTAAATAATTTTTAACTAATAATTCTTTTTGCAAAAGAAAGTTTAGAACCATATAACAATTCTAAAGTTCATTATAAGAAAAGGATTGAAGAGATGATTAGCTAAAATCTAAAACAATGATTGGATTCTCAAATCACGTAAGCCAATGCTCGAATGATTCGGCTTGGATAGAAATTATAAGCATAAATTTAAAAAAAAAAAAGCACTAGCCAAAGAAACTTGTGGGTTTTGGTCTCTCGCATCTGTCCTAGGCGAAGGGAATAGGATGGGACGGCTGGGACTCCTGCTACCTTACTAGAACCTCAAACGTTGAACACAACAAAAACACAGAGTTGACAAAAAATATCGATCAAAGACAAAAAGGCCATCAAAATGGTGAATATCCTGCTACCCCCTCCACTTTCTGAACCATAAAATTAAAATTAAAAAAAAGTTTTCGATTCATTTGAAAATTAACAGCATATGCCAAACTTTTTGAATTTTGAACAAAAAAATTGATCAAATTGGAACGCAAATACATCTGAGAAAAAGAAATTTCTAATTTATCACAAGAGAAAGCAACCCCATCTTTAGAAATGGGTTTAGTAGTTATTGCAACAATAAATAGTAGACTCAAAACCACCGAAGTGTAATTTGTATCTTTAGGATTTTAGACTAGAAATGGTGGCCTCGAAAACTATAACAAAAAAGGACCAGAGTGAATAAATTTTGAAGACCTTACACTACCGTAGAATTCCTAAAAATACAAAAAGGACTAAAAAAACCCAAGGTTTCAAAGAAGAAAAACTAATATTAAATTTTTCATGAGACAACAATTTTAAAGAAGCCAGAAACCTAATAAACTGAAAGATTTCAGGCCCAAATAGATAAAGATTTTCTGAAAGATGAAAAAAAAGATCCGAGAGGAAGATGTCACAAGAGAAACAAAGATTCCAGTCAAGAAATCTAACATCAAATTTCCCTTGAAACCAACAAGAAAATGTGATGTTAAAGTAGAAAGACAAGAAATAAAGATTATAAACAAAAGAAATAATTAGCGTTTGCGAGTATTCTTCGCATGGAAAGAGAGCAAGAATTCTTTGTACACCCAAAAGCTGGTAAAAAAACATTGTCCAAACTTCTAAGAAGATGCCATGAATAAAAAAAAGAAAAGAAAAAACAGAAACGAAGATTTCAGTCAAGAAATCTGGCATTAAATTTCCTATAAAACAAACAAGAAAATGCGATGTTAAAGAAGAAAAATAAGAAACAAGGATTATATAAAAAAAATAACTAGTCCTTGCGAGCGTTCTTCGCATGGAAAGAGAGCAAGAATTCTTCATACACCCAAAAGCTCGTAAAAAAACATTATCCAAACTTCTAAGAAAATGCCATGAATAAAAAAAATAAAAGAAAAAGAGAAACAAAGATTCCAGTTAAGAAATCGCCGTTAAATCCCTTAAAACAAACAAAAAAATATGATATTAACAAAGAAAGATAAAAAATGAAGATTATTTCTTTGCTAACTAAATCTTTTATTTGATTATTTTCTTTTTTCTTTTTTAAAAAATCTATCTACTATATATATATATATATATATATATATATTCTATGGTCTTGTACGCATATTAATGCCTATATTTATCCACATGGACTAATTGCTAATCTGATCTCCTTTTACATTGTCTTCCAAGGTTAACCATGAATTTGCCAATAAATATTTTATGTGCATAAAATGAACAACATAAAATACTTTCCCTACTTTAACGAGGCATTACATAGGTGGGATGTAAGCATTTGATAAATAATAAGGTGTTTCAATTACTTTCCATCCTTTACTTGTATCTTTAATGCCAAAATTAAAAAAAAAATTAATGAAATACCATGAGTCAATGATCAAAAATTAAATGATAATTAATACTAATTATTCCTCAATAAATGTACTTGTGAAAAAAATAAATATTATCATTATAAAGTACATATTCTAATTAATCGGCAAGCGCTTGAATTTCATGGCTACTATTCAATGCATCACACTCAATCAAAATAAGAATGGCAATGATAGTTCAAATTAAATAATTTATTATTAGTTCATATGGTAAGAATTATATTCAGCAAACATTCTAAAAATATGCAATAAGTAATTATATTATATTTTAATTTTAAAGTATTCACCAACATGCTTTATAGCCATAATGGGACAACCACAAGTATTATGCTCTATCTTATGATAAGACATGTCACTTTTTTGCCCCTGATGAAAGGCAATCTTATGTTCATGCCCACAATAAACCAAACCATATTAATATGATTAAACCAAAACTCACACTCATACCTTAATTCAATATATTTTTAAATGTATGTGCAATTTCTAACACTAAACTATCCATGGCCATATTTTCATCCATGGTGGGGCAACAATAGATATGGCTAATCTAAATACATCTCATCCAACCATTTAGTTATCCAAGTTTCAATTTTATTAGTTCTTTGCACCCATCATACTCATAATAAAAATGAAAAATTTTGTCATATTTTACAAATCAAAATCATCAATATTTACATGAGCATAAATAGATCAAAAATTGCACATCTATATAGGTAAGAATGCAAGAATATTCATAACTCTACCAGCAGCAAAGCCTAAAGCCTTCCAAGATTGTCAATCCATCCAAATATGTCTTAATATATCTAGTTAACTTAATATTATTATTTAGCATAATTATAAAAGCTAATCTCATCATGAAATCAATTATTTAATTTGCTTGAAATTAACTAGCCCACAATAGTAACTGATTTAATGGATCATTTACTAATATTCTTCAAATTTTTTAATTTCTTTTTTGATTTTTAAAACCAATCCTAGAACTAAGGCTTCCTTTATTACCTAAAATTAATCCACGCTATTGCCTAAGATTTTAAAAAATAAAAGCTAGGAATTTACCTTCAATAGGGGATTAAGTTTGAAGTTCTTTAACCAAACTTCTTGTTCGAATGATCACACCCCTACATAACATCAAAAAACTAATAAATTAGTGATAGTTATAGATGATATGATATCGAAAGTGGAGGGACTAGAGAAAAAGGAGAGAGTTTGTGGGAGAGGATGACCAACGATAAGATACATAGGATCCTAAGGTACTTGGTTAAAGGCAACAATCAGCTATTGCATAAGGATTAAAATGCCCTAAGTTCATCTGCTAGTTTAACTAATTTTTTAGTAGGTCAAAACTACAAGTTCCTAAAAATTCGAGTGAAAGTTAATTAGTACTACACAAACTTTAGCCATAAACTAACTTGCATGACCATAGATCCTAAAAAAGTGTGCAAGCTATAAAGGTCTATTTATGGATTTAAGCAAGCATTTAGAAGTTGAACATCCGATTTGATGTGACAATCAAAGAGTTTGATTTTATCAAAATGAGGATGATCTATGTGTGTACAAGAAGGTTACTAGGAGTGATATTGTTTTCTTGATATTATATATGGATGACATATTATTAATAGAAAATAATGTATCATTCCTTAAAGAAGTGAAAGATTGATTGTCAGGTAAATTCTCCATGAAGGATTTGGGAGAAGCAGCCTATATACTAGGTATAAAGATCTATAGAGATAGATCTAGAAGTTTGCTTGGATTAACCCAATCTATGTACATAGATAAGATGCTAAAGTGGTTTAGCATGAAGGAATCCAAGAAAGGATTCCTGCCAATGTCGCATGGGGTACATTTCTCCAAAGACGAGTCCTAAGACCCAAGAAGAAAGATAGTACATTGATAGGATGCCATACGCATCAGCAATTGGATCCATTATGTATGCGATGCTACGTACAAGGCCTGATGTTTCTATGCCTTGAGTATCACGAGTAGATATCAAGCAAACCCAGGTGAGAAACTTTAGATGGCAATCAAGAATATTCTTAAGCACTTACGAAGAACTAAGAATATGTTCTTAGTTTATGGAAGACCTGACCTTATAATTCGGGGTTACACGGATTCTAGTTTTTAGTCTGATAGAGATGATTATAAATCACAATCATGCTATGTGTTCACACTCAATGATGGTGCAGTCAGCTGAAAGAGTTTCAAACAAAAGACGACCGCCGACTCTACGACTGAAGTCGAGTACATTGCAGCATCAGATGCAGCTAAAGAAGCAGTTTGGATCAAAAAGTTTATCACTAAACTTGAAGTGGTTCTAAGCATTGTTAATCCAGTATTCTTGTATTGTGATAACAATGGAGCTATTACGCAAGCCAAGGAGCCAAGGTCTCAACAGAGGTCCAAGCATATACTTAAAAGATATCATGCAATTAGAGAAATCATTGGACGAAATGATATAAAAATAGAACAAGTCCCTACGGATGACAATATTGTCGATCCGTTCACTAAAGTCCTACCGCAGTAGAAGCATGATAATCATGCTCACTTGGTATTAGATACATGGATGATTAGCTCTAGTGCAAGTAGGAGATTGTTAGTGTGTGCCCTAAATCCAATCGGATTAGATGCTAGTTTGTACACATTTCTTTATGAATGCAAATCAAATTTATTAGTTTCTTTATCTATCCGAATATAATATATATATATATATATTATATATATTTTACCTATGAGAGAAAGTCCAAAAGAATGTGAACTGTGCATATGGAATTTGTAATAAAGATTACAAATTATGAGATCCAAAATTATACTTTGTCAGGTGTCTTCTTGTTATATGGAGGACTACTTAAAGGTATAAATAGTATGGTCCTCTTGCTATGCAGATGGGCAGTAAGAGACAACATTATCTTAACTTTCATAGGACAAACCTAATGGCTTAGACTTTGATGCACTTCTGGCAGTTGAACTTTGATGTCCACCATCTCTATCAGCTGGCATGGGAAGTTCAAATCTGACCATAACTAGATACTTCTCAAGAGCCGATCATGAGTAAGAGAGCATTTTGTAATGCATGTAAGCAAAACAGCAACAGCAGCAGCAAAGAAGAAAAGATAGAAAACTATACTGTGAATTACTCATCGGTATGATCAAATATGTTTCTCGATACATGATAGTATTAAGGAAAATAAGAGACGATGAGCAAATAAGAAATGAATATGTACATCAATTGTTTTCCAGTCTAAAAGAAAATTCATAATCTATTTCATGTACAAAATTACTAAATATTAAATTTTTTATCAGATAAAATGTGAGAAAATTCAATAGAAAGGACCCGACAACAATGTTGCACTTCTTGTTGGTAATAATCATTAAATTTTGAAACTATGATAATCTGGTCAAAAAAACACAGCTTTGAAAGATTGTCCCAACCATGTGGAGCCAGTTTTGTGAATTCCGTTCACCAATATTCTTATTAAATAACGAAGAAAAAAATAGAATGACATAACTAAATAATTTTTAACTAATCTTTTTTTTTTACAAAAGAAAGTTTAGAACCATATAACATCCTAAAGTTCATTATAAGAACAGGATTAATGAGATAATTAGCTAAAATCTAAAACAATGATTGGATTCCCAAATCATGTAAGACAATGCTCGAATGATTGGGCTTGGATGGAAATTATATGCCTAAATTAAAGAAAATATAAGCACTAGCCAAAGAAACTTGTGGGTTTTGGTTTCCGCACCTATCCTAGGTCCTGTTATCCCAAGGCATAGGATGGGATGGCTGGGACTCCTACCGCCTTACTAGAACCTCAAATGTTGATACACAAAAAAAAACACAGAGTTGACAAAAAATATTGATCAAAGACAAAAAGACCATCAAAATGGTGAATATCTTGCTGCCCCCTCCACTTTCTGAATCATAAGATTAAAATTTTAAAAAAAAATTGATTCATTTGAAAACTAACAGCATATGCCAAACTTTTTCAGTTTTGAATAAAAAATTGATCAGAACGGATCACAAATACACGTGTTTTCACAATATCAAACATCTAAAAAGAAGAAATTTCTAATTTCTCACGAGAGAAAGCCACAAAACCTGATAAACTGAAAGATTTTAGGCCTAAATAGATAAAGAAAATCTGAAAGACAAAAAAAGGATCCGAGAAGAAGCTGTCATAAGAGAAACAAAAAATCTAGCCAAGGAATCTGACATCAAATTTCCCTTGAAACCAACAAGACTATGATGAAGAACTTATAATAAAAACTATTGTTCGGAAATATTAATGATTCAAAAAAGTTGAGCTTTATTAGCACATGAAATCAAGAAAAATTAACTAAAATTAGAAGTGACCTATTTTCACTTCCATGAATCTGTAAATGAATTAAATCTCAGTACTTCTTTTATCAAATGAATTCTACTACAAGATATCCAGCTGATAAAATTAGTAATCTAATTTTTAAAGGATTCAACAACACAGTGAATATCAGAAGAAAGCATGAACTACATAAAGAAAACACGAAACAAAAAAATAATTAGTAAGAAACTGTCCACTAATATAGAATCGATCATGATGCACACATCATTAATCTTGATATACATAAATCTAATCCAAAAGAAATCTAAATAAGATGGAAGATTATATATTAAAAGGAAACAGAAAACTGGAAAGGGATCCGTTGAGAATACAAAATGGATGTTTAAGACCCAAATCAAACATTCAAAGATTTTCCGTCAAGTGCTGATGTTTCATCCATTGTTCAACATCATGTTTTCTTAGTTGCATTTCAAAATTCCTAATAAAATCAGATACATAAATACCACTAGATGGTAGGCTCAAGGTTTAATAAATATAGTTATGCAAAATAGCATATAGTGATTTCCTACTAAATAAGAAAATAAAACTGGACTAGTCAATATTACCTGCATAAAGAATCAATTCATGGCACTTTTAAGAATAACAGAGGATTAGCTATTATCGTATTAATTCCATGAAAACATGAAGGTAATCAGCAAAAATAGGTAAATTTAATATTCACAATATACATTCAGAAATAACTTTTAAGTCCCTAATGGATCAAGAACCCTGTCTAGTTCATCCAACTTCATACCATTGGATCACCTAACCAACAAGATTTATCAATGTATCTGGATTAGAGTTCATGTTATTGCCTTGACAACAAAAATATGGTCTATATAGATATATACTTGCAAATATGTGTGTGTGGATGAATGTTTTCTGCAACATGTTTCTACATACAAATGCCCCCTTACAAATGCATAACAAACAAGGAGCTTGACTTGGCTTCACTCAATAAGATTTCCACTCAAATCCATTTAAGTTTAGATTTGAATGATAGAGATCCCATATCAATAATTCAACCCATTGGATATGATCTATTACTTCTAAAATACTTAAAAAAAATCATATGATTTTAAGACCTACAGGCTATGCATTAAGTAGTTATACATACATACAAACATACATACATACATATATATACATACATATATATATATATATATATATATATATATATATATATATATATATATATATATGTATGTGTGTGCGCGCGCGCGCGCGCAATTTCATGTCGTTTAATCTATTAAATAGTTTAACGACTTTATGCATAGGTTAAGGGTCTAAATCATATGATTTTTGGTATGCAAAAATTTTAAAGGTAATAAATCATATCCAATAACTCGGATCATCGATGTGGGACTCCCATCATCCAAATTTATTCTAACAAAATTTGAGTGGAGATGCTCTTGTGCATGCTTGCATTTTTGTTCAAGACATACATCATAGATTATATTAAGGAACTGATGTTATAAAGTAATATATTCAAAGCAATTACTAGCTCAAATGTGCTTTTAAAGTGTTGTATTATAGCCATATGAAAAGAAATTGCAAGCACAAAAAAAAAAAAACTGCATCAAGAAATTAGAATAATTCTGAATTGGAGTGTGTACATGTGATTATGTTAAGGATTTAGGCAACACCCATATTAATGCACCTCTGAGTACAGTTCAGGATTCAAACTAAAACATGGAAATAACAAAGCAGTTCAATCAAAATTTGATCTATTTATGATCTGGTAGGAAATAAATCAGATTATATAACAATCACAACAGAATTTTTTAAAGTATAAAAATAGATCTATAGAAGCAACTAAATTACTTTAGAATGCAACATCAAATCTAGTCACAGCTAGTTTCCATACTTATCGACAACATATGGAAAGCAATATGCCAACAAATTAATTTCTTCACCAAGAACATTTCTTCAAAGAATCATACAAACATTGGCAACCTTCACATATTCTGAAATACTTATTTTATGAGCATATTTTTTGCATAAAGATATCATAAGCATAGAACAACCAAGTACCAAATAGGATGGGGATTGCAAATGTTGCTGCCCTTTGTTCTCATGATATTAAATTCCATCCTATTAGATAATCAAGGAAAATAAAAGAGAAGAGAATGTTAAAGAAAGAGCAAAGATTGCAGGAGAGATGACAATCTGACTCCATACAAGATGAGACGAGATATTTTATACAAATAACATAAATGTTCGTGGTTCTGATAAAATATTGTGCTTCTAGGCCTTCAACATCCTTAATGTAATCCTCAATGGTGGTGCAATGGCTAAGTAATAGAGAAACAGTGATGAAAAACAAAAGCAAGAAAAAGTTAGAAAAGGAGAGGAATGTGGAGGTAGGGGGGACGAAACGTGGAGAGGGGGTATAGGGCATAGCTCTTAATCTTATAATAATTAGGACATCAAAAATGAGAGGACTAGTGTGCACCTATATGGAAGATAGCCACTTATGATATTGTTGATTGTAATGCAAATTTAAACAACAAAACGGCCAACTAGGACAAGGACTACAAAACCAACTTGAATCACATAGTTTAGGGAATACCATATTGAACCAATCCAAAATCGGACTAGTTTGATGATTGAACATGAGAATCAGTCAATGCCAACCCATAAGGGTCCATATTGGTCTAAATCAAGCAAAATTGCCCAATTTACTGCATGATTTTGAGTAGTACTATTATAAATTTTGAGGCTATCTCAATATGGAGAGTTTATCATACTAAATCAAAAATGTACTAGTATGGTACCTAGTACCATGATCGTAAACCTTAATTTAAGACATGTAATCAAGGCCTAACAAATAACAGATCAGCTGACAACCCTTTTACCCTACAATTGTAGTATCAAGATTTTCAAGATTTTAAATCCCATCGAATAGGGCCATCATGATTTTTTCGTTGAAAGGGATGATGTATCAATGTCCCAATCTATCTCAAATCTTGGGACAAGAGATGTCCCAAGATGCATCAATCAAGATGCTGGGAGAATAAAGGGACAGTCCCATCCCAACACTTGGGACAACAGCTCAATGTGGCATCCCTCGAGATATCCTACTAGGATTTTAAGCCAAAGATTTCTAATATAAAAGTTTCAAAAAGTATGGCATGTCATTTGCCTCTTCATGCTCTAAAATAATGGCCTTGAAGATTTTAATTGCCTAAGCATGCAAAATAATATTTTCAATAATCATAAAAGAGTATAGGCAACAAATAAGGATAAACTATGTCATATTCAACACTTTAAATATCCACCAAACAAAAGTATGTGTTTAACCAAAACATCAAAGGTAGTCAATATTTTTTTTGTCAAGAACAGACATGAAAAAGAAACTGGCATCATATGTGAATTTGTAATTTGATACCTCCTTCCTAAAGCCTGAATAAAATTCTGTATATAACCAATTAGCCAACCAAAAAATAGTGGTGCGAAAGGAACAAGAATAATACCGGACAGATTCTCCTAAGAATCATAACTTGGAATTAGGTGAGACAAAAAATAAACAAACTACTTTAAAATATCAAAATATGGTTCATAATATATCAGCATACAACATTACAACTAATGTATTTTCATTTTAAAAAATTCAACACTCATTGAATAAGACAATTAAGGTGCCTAAATGGACATTTCTGCTATATTTTGTGGAGAAACATGATATTGAGAAGACCAAGGTTTTAAATTCCATAAAATAGGTTGTCCTAGTTTCTTTATATAATGGGATATCATGCGATCCTGCCCTATTCCAATAGTAATCCTAATAGAGCAACCTAGAAAATACTCTAGTCTCTCTCTCTCTTCTTATTTTCTTTATTTCCTTTTCTTTTCTTAATTAATGCCCTTCTGCTTTCATTTATTTCTTTTTCCACTCTCTCTCTTTCTTTCTTTCTTTCCTTTGTACTTGTCTCTTCCTTTGCTTAATTTCTTTTCTTCTCCCTTCATTCCCCTCTTTCCTCTTTATTTTCTTCCTTTCTATTTTCCCTTTCCTTCATTCCTTATTTTCTTTATTTTCTCTTTCCTCCTTTTTCCTTAGATGGGTTTCAAAGTCCCATCTTGTCCTAGTCCCATTTTTTCACAGAAACAAGATGAGATGGCTTGGACACTCTCCATCCCATCAAGACAAATAAACTTGATTAGACAACAAAAAATAACAAAAACAGAAAAATAAGGCATAATTGGTTTTTGAGAATGTTTTTTGTTTTCATTTTCTAAAAATAATTTTTATTTTCTATTTTATGATATCTAGAATATGCATTGGGTAACTGAAAATAAAAATTATGTTCTATTTGTTATTCCATTATAAATGACACTCTTTAAAAGAATAGACCAAAAAATTAAAGGGAATATATTTTACAATCATATTTTTCAATTTTTTAGCCTTTGTTTTGATAGAAAACAATGAAAATATCTTTAAACTATTTTTGGTTTTCTGTTGTTTTGAAGTTTTGTTTTCTAAGAAAAAATATTTCATTTTTAATCATCAAACAGTTTTTTTGAGTGTTTTATGTTTTCTATGAAATAAAAATGAAAAATAGGTCTGTTTTCAAAAATCAACCACCCTAATTTTTAAGAAAAATACAGGCTGAACTTACCAACCATGTCAAAGTTCATTGGTTAATATCCGCTATCAATAAGAGGATGCTATGGCACATGCCATACCATCCCTTGGCTGACATAGGTTTGAAACCAGATATTTTAAACCTTGATCAAAGGCAACAAATTCATTTCCACATATTTCAAACTTGAATATCTCGACATAATATCTTGCAATTATAGCATAACTCAACTCAACTCATCTAAAGGTTTTACCAACTAAATTATAGCATAACTATATACCAAAAAAAATGGCAAAAGTTTTACATTATATATAAGACTAAGTGTGATGGAAAAACACATTACATCAAAAATTACTGTGTGTTATTGATATCATACAAAATGAAACGATACCAGTTTTAGGTCCCAAAGCATAATGTGTATGTGTGTGAGTGTGTGAAGGGAAGCAGAAAGGATAGCATACCACTAAACCCCAAGTAAGTGAATACATACATCACAAAATGATACTCTGTTTCCTAGTTAAGAGAACCACAGAATTATAAATTCCATATGTGTAACTACCACTTGTAGCAAAGCAACTATTAGAAGCTGAATCATTTAGCCATTATTGCGAATCAGATAATGGTTTGAATTGTCCAATAGGATCACCATATCCACAATCCATGAATGATTCACATGACGAGTTTTGAGAATCAGAGCAAGCATTCAGTAGACATTGCTTAACCCTCTGAAATAGAAGAATGTAAGTTAAATATCTGAATGAGTCAGGGAGAAGTCTGTTGCATTATACTTCTGCTAGGGATTGAGATCATGATTGAAATATATGCATGGATGTTGGTTAGCCCTGCAGCAAAGTAAAAATAATGCCTCTAATTCAATGTTGAGACACAGATGATTTTGAAACTAGAGATCAGAGTATGATCCCAATAGAGTAGTTAACAGGAATATTCAAATCTAATCCTGCACCGAAAGTGGATTATGTCAAGTAAGCATGTACATCAGAAAGGCTTTAACCAACCTATAGCCCAAAGGCATACCGCAATGCACAAAAAATATGTTCAGCCAATAGAAACATCAGAAGATTTATAAAAAAACTAGTCCATGCTGACTCAAATATGAAGCCAATTGTTGACTGACCAGTTAGGAATTGTAGAAATTTAACCATTCTTGGCATGTACTAAAGAAAAACTGGTAAGCGCAAGATATATTTTGCATTATTTTCTGCTTTTGGTCCCTCGGCAGCTGGTATGATGATGAATAGCATAATATTTGTCAGAAACAGAAGAGAGAAGATTTTTTGTAAGTAGAAACAACAAAAAAGCCACAGCAAGGAAAAAATATTTTAGATCTTTGTTTTTAATAGCATGGGTATATACTGAAAAGAACTGCATGACCAGAAAGACCTTTCTATTTAAATATATTCATAGAAATAATATGGTAACAGCAGTTTCATGCATTCTGAGCACAACATCAACCAGCTGCATTTGCTAAATACAGATCAAGGATTTATGTGCTGCCAGAACAAGCCAAGGGAACTGTTATTTTTAAGTTTTATTCTGAGAAGCAATGTAGTATCAGCAATTTTCTTATATTGCAAGCACAAATAGCATCAACCATATTTAATTGTTGCATAAAAATACGTGATCCAAGTGTTACTGGCACCACAGCATAAGATATGCCACCTAGCAGATGGCATAGAATATGCTATGTAGTGTATCATGCCATGCTGGAAGTGTCAACTGTTCTAGAACCAGGATTGATCTGCCATGAGACAGTGATAGCGGGGAATTTATAGGTAAAGCAATTAACATTCAACAGAAGCCTCTTTACTAAAATCAAAAAAACAACTTATTTGTTTACATTTTTTAGGTAAAAGAATATGCCAGTTACAATTGCAAGAACTTGTGTTCCTTGTGTTCGTGAAAAAGAGGCATTTCGTGGCACAAGCTGTGGCCAAAATCAACAACAGCAGTAATATTATCAATATTGAGAATTTTAAAAAGCATTATAGATAGGGATCGAGAGAGAGATGATTGCTGGTTTGCCCATTATGGGACATTTGCTATGAGGATTTTGGCTGACAGTCTTAGGACTTCAAGTCTTTTAAAAAATGTGATAATTATGGAGTTTTAATGTGCAAAGACAAGGCTTGTTTACTATTTCCTTCTATCCTAAGCCTAAAGCAAGCAGGATAACTGACAGAATCCAGCTTATCTAGGAAGCTTAGAAGATTATAGATTCTTATTAAATGGACCATCTTCCAAAACAATCTAAAGGAAAATAGAGGATCCTAACAATGCACTTCGATTTTTTTTATCTTTGGAGGGGAAAGCAACCTCAAAGAAAAAAAATACAAATACAAATACATAAATATTTTTTATGCAGACCAATATAGTACATGCTAACGCATGGAATAGCACAAGGTACGTAAATCCTAGATACAAATACAAATATATTCTATACCTATAAGGCTCCACCTAAGTCGGCCACAACTTGGGGGCCAAGCCCAGCTAAGCTTGGTCAACCCGAGGTAAAGGGCACTAGCCTCCTCCATAAGGCACCATGGGTAACCCTATTCGGGAACTATGGTGTGAACAAGGGTGCTATTGTGGTGTTAGGATGCCACCTAAGCCACTGATAGTCTTAACCAACTATTGATGCTTCGTATTGATGCAACTGAAGAGCAAACATGTGGCTTATCCTTATAGATCCCATTTTTCTAAGTGGATCACTCCAAATAATGCATCCCACCATTGAATCTTACTATGCTTCCTTCCTTACTCCTACTTCTCTATCTTCCCCTCTTTCCCCCTGTCTCTCCCTTTATCCGTTCCCCCTTTTCACTCGGACTACCAAAAATCGAAGCGGCATAGGGCCATTCCCTATTTTTATGAAAGTCCAACTCCTTATCCGTCACCCAACCTCCTCTCTCTCACCATCTCTCTATCTCTATCTCTTCCTCACTCCGTCTCTTTCTCTCACCCTTAAGGTTAGATCACCAGAATAAGAGTCGTATGGGATTATCCCTTGTTTCTACAAGGAACCAACTCTGTTTCTCCTGCAGTCCGAATTTCTCCTCCCTTTATCTCATCATCTCTCTCTCCCTTCTCCCTATCTCTACTCGATGATGGACAAAGCAAAGGGCGGCAAAGTATAGGACCACCCTTATATCACCATCCATGCCCTCTCTCCCTCTCACGCTCTTTTTTTCTCTCTTCACCTCTTCTTGTCTACTCTCTCTCTCTCTATCTCTTCCTCTCTCTAACTCCTTTCTCTCTATATATCTCTTTCTCTTTTTAATTCTCTCTAATCCTAAGTTGACGCCAAACTCAACCCACCCCCCAGTCAAAGGTCATCCCCTACCACGTTGGTCCCTTCCAACTTGACCCCTAAACCTTTACGACCAGTGCCAAATCCTAAATCCATGACCAACCTTAACTTTTTTTTACTTTTCATCCTATAAATAATCTTGATTAGGGTTAATCTAATTTTGTGCAATGAGCTAACAACTCAAATTTGAAGAGGTCTAACATAGGGTCTCTTCATAGCAATCTAACGGAGGTAAAATTCCAATCCACTATTATTAAATTAAATTTATAGGTTAAGAAATTTTAGGTAGTTTTTAGAATTTAGAAAATTAGATATTTAAATTTATCAATTCCAAAATTAAGAGGACAGTTCTAGACTTTATTATATCATTATTGATTTTAAATTAATCAAGCGCAATAAGTGTACTTGGGGACCAAACTAACAATTTTGAATAGTAGTACTACCAATAGTAGCAAGAATTTCTAAACAAAATTACCAGCATGGTCTTAATATTTTACACATTCACATCATTTATTACTTGTTCATATAAATACAATATAAAAATTTCCACGCACAATTATTTACATAATAATGGATACTTTGTCATGTGCTAATAGCATAAATGGTATATTATAAATTTTGATTCCTTATGATAACAATAAAGTATGCATGTTATTAATGCATAAAAAGGGTTAGCTGCATTGGACTAGCTACATGAGAGTATTGGCAATCAAAAGTAAGAATGTGACATTATTATCATTGCTGGCCGCAGGCTAAAATGTGGTATGAGTGATGTTGCAGCTCATCTAGTGTCAAAATATGATAGTTAAATAAACATAATATAATAATATGATAGAACATAAGAGGGCATTTTAGACTTGCCATATGGGAGTATTGCCAGCTAGAGGTGGGGTTATAGCATTGATTATGGTTACTAGTCATTAGCTAAGGTATGGTTTTATGGGTCGGTGATCCAAATTTCGATAGGACGAGATCCAAAATGGCTGAGACTTCTCATTCCTAAGTGATTTCGAGACCAATCCCATCCATTCCATCTTGACCTGTTTCACTATAATATATTATAGCATTGATTTTAAATAGATCTAATTTATCATAAAGATATAACTTTTAAAGTTTAAATATGTTTAAGAATTAAATAAAAACTACAACTTTGCAAATAATTTTTTAAAAAAAAACGACCAAAAAAAGTACAAAAATGCATGACTAGATCGAGGACCGAGATGCGAGGCATTTTGTTCCATGAAAAAAACAAAAAACTTATATCCCATGGGATTTAAAACCTTGCTATAGGTTGCTAGCAACAAGCTGAAGTATGGCACAAGAGTGATGTGAGGTTTACCTATCACTAGCTAGAATGCTGTCATGAAACATCATAATGTTGGCATATGAACACCAATCCCTATTTTTATGAAAGTCCAACTCCTTATCCGTCACCCAACCTCCTCACTCTCACCATCTCTCTATCTTTATCTCTTCCTCACTCCCTCTCTTTCTCTCACCCTTGAGGTTAGATCACCAGAATAAGACTCGTATGGGATTATCCCTTGATTCTAAGGAACCAACTCTGTTTCCCTACAGCCCGAATTTTTCCTCCCTTTATCTCATCATCTCTCCCTCCCTTCTCCCTCTCTCTACTTGATGATGGACAAAGCAAAGGGGGGCAAGGTATAGGACCACCCTTATGTCACCATCCATGCCCTCTCTCCCTCTCACGCTCTTTTTTTCTCTCTTCACCTCTTCTTGTCTACCCTCTCTCTCTATCTCTTCCTCTCTCTAACTCCTTTCTCTCTATATATCTCTTTCTCTTTTGAATTCTCTCTAATCCTAAGTTGAATTCCGTCTTGTCTTGTTTCAACTATAATATATTATAGAGTTGATTTTAAATAGATCTAATTTATCATAAAGATATAACTTTTAAAGTTTAAATAAGTTTAAAAATTGAATAAAAACTACAACTTTGCAAACAATTTTTTTAAAAAAAAGCATCCAAAAAAAGTACAAAAATGCATGACTAGATCGAGGACCAAGATGCGAGGCATTTTGTTCCACGAAAAAAACAAAAAACTTATATCCCATGGGATTTAAAACCTTGCTATAGGTTGCTAGCAACAAGCTGAAGTATGGCACGAGTGATGTGAGGTTTACCTATCACTAGCTGGAATGCCATCATGAAACATCATAATGTTGGCATATGAACACCATATTATTTGTCCTTACTTTCGGTGGCTATATAAATGATTCATATATCATTATTCATGCTAGTGTGCATGATAAATTTCTTAGTAAGATATGAGCTCACATTATTATTGTTGCATTTTTTTCTACAGCCACAAGATACCTACCTTCTGGGTTCAATTTATGATTTTTGATGAGCATTAGGGAGTATTTTGCATCTAATACCGAATGTATCTAGACCTTATATTTTAGACTTATAAACTACTAATGGAATGTTTTGGTCTGTTATTCTTTTTGCTAGAATTTAATATCAGTTCAAAACTAAAGGCCTTGCATGCTCTCTAGGATTATGCTTTACAGAACATGTAGCCATGTCACATAACCCTAGTGATAGAATCAGGGCATGACAATGGCAATGCACCATACTTGCCTAGCTACATACATGCTGATGCATGGAATGGCAGAGTACAAACTAAAACATAAATCCTTGATTTAGATATGTAAAATATATACCATAGAAAAGTACATCCAGGTGCATGAGGCTTCTGTCACTATAGGGTCTAAAGAGGGGCAAATATATAATAATAGATACCATGAAATGAAGAAATTATATGACTACTTTACAATCAAATCTATTCAATGCATGATGGACAAAAAAAGAGTTAATTCGTACCAAAACCCTGAGTTTCTAAGGTAATGGCAGAAAATGCAGTTTGCTTTTTCTTGCCAACGACCTCATTTCATGTTTCAACACCGTCCTTTCATTCATCTAATGAAAGAGCAATAGGTTATCACTTGCAAGAAAAATAAACAATAATCTGAATTCACTCTAAGTTAAGCATAGTTTAATCTAACTTCACACTAAATATAGGAAGACAACATGCAAAATTAATAATAAAAAGAAGACAGAGGAAAGAGGTGGGGTTGTGTGGAAAGAAAATACCTGAAGAAAGGAGGCATGATGAATGGAGCCAATATTTAAATATTCAATAATCTTCTTTCACCTAATTAAATGCCCTAAGCCCACTAAGTTACACCAATGATTTATATGCACAAAGATGCAAAAAGACAAATAAAAGATGCTAATGACAATAATTTGGTAGCAACAAGTAACTAGTGAGTAGGACAATCTTATCTGAGGAAGAGGTAATGCAACACATAGATCAAGTAGAAAAACATGTTGAATATAATGAAGAGCAATTTTCTTTGGTTCATCAACTAAATCCCCATCACCCACCACTCTAGATTCAAGAGCCACATATGATTTTGCAGGATAGATAGAATCAAAATGATTTTAATTCACATAGGACAAACCTGATGGCTTAGGTTTTGATGCACTTCCGGCAGTTGAACTTTGATGTCCACCATCTCTATCAGATGGCATGGGAAGTTGAAATTTGACCACAACTGGATACTTCTTAAGAGCCAGGCTTGGATAAGAGAACATTTTGTAATGCATGTAAGCAAAACAGCAACAACACATAGATCAAGTAGAAAATCATGTTGAAGATAATGAAGAGCAATTTTCTTTGGTTGATCAACTAAATCCCTAGCACCCACAACTCTAGATTCAGGAGCCACATATGCCAACCTGAACTGCAACAAATGATATGACAATACTGGTAAGCCAAGTTCAGTATAAATTATGATTATGCAGGATAGATAATAACAAAATCATTTTATTTCACATAGTTAATTGTGTGACTTATAAAGAGTGAAACATTTAATATGCATGCATATAATAATGAAAACTGGAACAAGCTTTGCCAAGCAAACTCTAAACCTTTGTAGACTTCAAAGCTCATATAAAACAAAATGAGACAGGCAACTTTTAAGGATGTAGAATACAATTCTTCCCGTACGAGGAATAAAAATTCTTAGTGATCCAACTGTGGAAAACAAAATGAGACAGACAACTTTTAAGGATGTAGAATACAATTCTTCCCGTACAAGGAATAAAAATTCTTAGTGATCCAACTGTGGATGTACCCATCTTCTAAATCCTGGAAACTAGATTTTAACATGTACCTAGTCCTTTACCCTCCTATAAGAAACACATGCTAATTTTTCTTGCGGTGATTAAATATAATAACATAAGAACTAGGAGCTTGTTGCTCTCTTTCAGCTGCTGTTTTTATAGTCAGTAAACCTTTTCCATCAAAATAGCAGTCTTAAGACATTCAGACCTAACTTTATGTAGTATTAAAAGAAAAGAGCAACACCCAGTTGTGTAGGCAACAAGACTGTGCAATCAGTAAAACATTAAAAAAGATACCAGCTTGTGGAAGGAAAAAACATTAAATGAGCAAACTCTGAACTTTAATATGTCAGATACTATTATATATGTGATTCCTTAGATTGCATATATTGGCATTTTGAAACTTTATTGGAGGCCAAAGCAACTTGCAATTTGCTAGACAAAACATAGTAAACCTGTTAACCTTATGATCGGTTTGATTTCTTGATACAAGTTCTTAGCTGTTGCATAATTGTTGTACCATTTCTCCCTCCCTTTCAATCAAGTTCCAAATGTTAACATTGCTCAATTAAAAGAGAAAAAATTATGAAACAAATGTTAGCGAACAGAGCCCAATATTACTATAAGATAGGCCTCTTCAAAAGCAGAGGCCAGCTGCACCAAAATTGTTGACCTGAAGAAGCATGTTTACAAAGTAGATGAAATCAATCGCACCTCTCACAATTGCAACGGATGTTGCCAAGGACCAATCCAAGGTCATACACTTGTTGTCCTGCTACTGAAATGAAAAAAAAAAAATAGGAAAGAGGGAACACAAGGTATAAATTTGCACATTGCAAAGTACATAAAATATGTATCTTAACATTATGCAGGCAACTAAAAAAAAAATACACATGCTGTTGACTAGAAATTTGTGCTAGTACAATTTAGTAGGGTTGGCTGTCAATATATTTTCCGTCGTTCAGTTATGAAAAAAGCTGTGCAACTGAAGTCCAAATCATTATGTACCAGAGTTCCAATCAGGTCAGTCCAGGCCTTCCCCTCTATTTCTGAAGGTCTAGATTCAAGTGTCATATTAGAGAAGCCATTTTGAGGCTTTAGTCAATCAAGCAAATTTTTATAATTTTTCATCACTAAACTTCTAACAAGTTTCCAATTTTAATCAACCTTCAATTCTGCTTTGATTCAAATTTTACTTTTGTTGCAATCAATATTATATCAAAATCCAACTCATGCCAATAAGATAACTAAAATCAAATTGTTATATCTTCCTTTATAATTTAGGAACCAAATGGGCAGATTCTGCTGATTTTGTAGCATTCAATATTCCTTTATACAAATCTGTCCTAGTCGTATCTATGTCCCATACAATTTCTCTTCCTGTTGTTGTATACTTAATTTTTCCAAACTTCAACTGCCCTGTTATTGCACCTGAATCCAATCCTGCACCATCTTTAAGGGACTAAGAATTAAGTTCTCAATCAACAAAAGAAAATGGCAAATAAGTTTCATCAATGGTAGACCTATTTTTAAAATTTGAAATGAATCTTTCCATTGTCTTGCGATTTTTGATCCATTTAAAGACTTGTATAAAATTTCATCATCTCTAGAATATTTACAACAAACATCAAGTCAACTATATCCTATTTAAAGTCCAATTCATAAATTTGTCCTGGCTTCCTATCCCTATGTTTGAAACTGAGCCATTCAGCAGCTGCTGACTGAAGGATGCAAAACTCACACAATCTCATTAATGCTTCACCTTGCTTGTTCAGCCTGGGTCAAAATCTTCTTGACATGGACCTAACCTGGCCACAAGATCAAGTCCAGACCCAGGGCTGCACCCATGGTACCAGCTTTGTGTTGGATTATAGCTTTGCTAGGTTAAATTCAGGTTGAAGTCTACTAAAACCACCTGCACCCTACATATGGCTCATGAATTGAGGAGCCTAGTTGGACAGGTATAGATAGCTCATCATTTTCTCTAGTTCTAAACTACTTTATATTAAACAGCCAGCTACATAGAGCTTAAATAATGGTAGTCTCTAATATAACAAAGAAATTTCAAAGTATGAACTACCCACGGTAAAAAAATAGATAGCAATGAGCAGAATGCAATTTCACAGTACAGTTTTAAAATATAAAATCAAATCCAAGCTAGAATTATTATAAGAAAGTGATTTCTGCCTTCTAATGCAAAAATCGTACAAGTGCCTGTACCTTGGAGTTGATAAATCATACTAGTGCAAAGGCAGCCACTTTTCCTTTTAGGTCTTTCTAACTGAAGCACCTACAATTGCTTCAAAAGAAGCAAAAGGAACCATTTGTATTAAGAATAAAATATCAAAAATCCCTAGAACACCATATCACAAAATAATTAGGCAAGCAATACCTTGTGTCCGCTGCAAAATTGCATTGTCAAAACCTGGCGTGTTGTCAGATCCTGAAAAGAGGATGTCACTAGTCAAATTTTGCATTCATACGTGAAAAACCTTTTAAGCTCTAGTCTTCAAGAACTCCACACAAAAATGAAGGATCAACCTAAAATTAATAAATCCAGACAAATTTCCTGCAAAGAAAAAATCAATAACTGCTCCTGAAAACCTGCATACCCAGTACACATGAGGAATTTTGATGATGCTACTCTTTTTGAAATTTCTGGCTGCTCTCTCAGAATTGTTTGCCTCTTGAATGAAATCTGCATAGCAACAAAAGCACAAAAGCTAATAGTCTATTATTTTGCCAAGCCTCCTACCAACTGCACCAGTTTTCAGGTGCAGGCCAGTAGGCAAGTTGGGGAATGCCACCTAGAGGTTTTTGTGTATTTGTGCACGCAAGTGCATGCATGTACATATTTATTTGTGTGCATGCATGTATGTGCCTGTGATCTAGAAGTAAATGCAACAGCTAGATTTCCTATATCCACGCCCGTGAACTTTTGTATATAAGAATTACCATGACAATTTTTTAGTTTCATGAATGAGGAAGAGATGTATTGTTGGAACCACCCAGAGAGTCAGATTTACATTTAATGGAACCACTCCAACACCCCTCCCCACACCCCAAAAAAGAAAAAGAAAAAAGAAAAAAAAAACATCTGCAGTAAATAAGAATATAATAGATCATAAGTCTTGGCATGTCTCGGTTTAATGATTTGTACAACAATACCAACAATAACAACAACTACAACAACAAAGCCTTAATCCAAAACTAGTTAGGTGAAATATTAGATATATTACATGGAACTTATATAATGTATACAGTCAACCAATTTAGACAAGAAGACAATTTAGCTTCAAGAATTATTGCATCTAATACATCTACGAGCAATTTTCTAGTTAGGAAAATAACATTGTTTAAATCACTGAAAACACAGCATTTATGCCAGCCCAACAAAGCATAAACTTATTCCTGCCACTGCAATTCATCTCAAAATAGTGCGCAGGATTCCAAGAAGGCAGAAAAGTTCTGATTGATCAGATAACTAATGTGTATATTCTGGGAAGTTAAGCAGATTTTAATGTATTTAAATATGAGAGAAAGAACCTTATTGAATAAAGCTGAAAGGTACATTATAGCTTAGGGAATAATTTAGCCTGGACTGTAGCCAAAACAGAAGGCTGGCCATCAGCCATCAAGGGAAGTTAGCAGAAATAACATACAAAAGATTTGAAAGAGCAACCATTCCAAAAGACATAAATAATGTTAGAAAAAGCTTGCATTGGAAATTAAATGGTGAATGTAAAGTCATCTCAATGAACATTTTCCTAGTACTCACCAAGTTCCAAAGACATAGCCCCCTCAAATTCTGATACTAGTCGCTCAAACCTGTAATCGGGAAAAATCTGTAGAAATAAAATAAGGTGCTTTAAAGAAAAAATAACTATCCAAAATGCTCGTATCTATAAAGTATAAGAATCTATATAATGTGTATCTGCCTCAATTTCAATTTTCCTCTTCTAATTATTGGACTTGTCCAGTGCCATGAACATAAAATAGGATCCATCATATATCAAGTTAATTAAGTATTCTTTTACATGCTCATCTAAGAAGTCAGGCACATCAACTACAAAGATTCTAGAGATAGTTGTCACAATTACTAAGTTTGAACAAGTTGTAGAACATCATTAATGTTGTTGCTTAGCATTCGGATGTTAATATATAGGGGAGGCACGAACCTGATCATGTCATCAATTTTATACCATCAATCTCATTAGCATCAGTAGAGACAATTAAATTTACTAATGGGAGCTGATCTAACATTTGAGTGGAGTCTCAGAGGAGATGATTTATTCATTGCACCATGCATTTCAATTCTTTGACACATAAAAGGTTTGCAGAAGAGTATATGATGTGACAACACCTCTAGAGTACTTTATCAGATCCATGGCATGCACGCATATAGGGTTTGGTGGGAGGAGGAGGGGGCAGGAGGTGCATACAGTCTCAATTTTAAGCATGCATGATGACACTTTACTATTAATATATACCAATCTTTTAAAAACATAAATTCAAGCAATCTTTGTTCTAGGATTTAACAATACCATTAAAATTCAAGGGACACTAATAGGTCACAGAACAGACTAAAAAGATTATAAAGCTCAAGTCATTCATACATTTCTGATTTTCTACCATCACCTCGTGTCTTTCCTCGATTTCAAATACAATTAGTTTCTCTTCTACGCTCCAGTTTATGATGTGCCTACCAATCTATTGCTTTGCATGGCTATAATACCCTAACCAACCAGCAACTTGAATACATGCCTCAATGGCCATAACAATAATGAAACGTCAGTATAAAGGACAGGCTATATAGAATAAACTCCAAAAAGGACAATGAAAGAAAGAAGCAAAGGTGACAATCCACCCTTTGCTGCATTAGGCTGAAATCCATAAGGTATATTACAATAAGCGGGTATTCAATCACTGCCAAGAACATTTGTTACGTGTATTGCAGGAAAAATTATTTAGATGAATAAAAACCAAAATTTCTCATACCTTGGAGACCAACTTCGAGAGCATATCCATGGTGGTAATATCTATCTTCATTCTCTGCTCTAAGCCAGGGTATTGTACCTAGATGCCACAAAATTGCTGTTTCATTCAGAAATTTCACTACTAAAATTCATAAAATTCAAAAATAATATCAAGTCAATATCCAAAGAAGGAAATAAGGATAACTGATTGCATCAGTTGACTGCATATTCAAAGCTCATCATACAAAGTTCCCGAACTGACAAACTTTGATAAGTAACAATTTAATCACCAAAAGACAACTTAAAAATGGATAAGGCTTGCAAGAACAGAAACCCAATGTTCATTTTACAACCAATGCTTTCTCCTAGATGAATACTAATTTGGTTCAACGTTGAAAATAATCACAACATTACAAGGAACCAATAATATTTCAAACTAACATGTTGAAGGTATAACATGTTTGGATAATACCCACTGAAAAGCACCTTCTTGAGTTCCATCAATAACAGAAACCCAGTCTGGTTGGAATTTAACTGAGCTCTTTCCTTTAACAAGATTCCTAACCTTTAAAGTGCAGGCTCAGATCAAATTGAATAATCAAAAACATTCTGTATGTGTTGTGCTAAAGCAAGAGTCAAACTATTCAAGGTTAAAGCCTTAATTATGGATTTAGAAAGTCATTTGAAGCGGTTGATCCTAAAAAATAAAACCAATGGCAATAATTGCCTTTTCCACCTTAAAATAAACATAACAATTCTTCTGACAAATATAGACAAGTTATTACCTCTTGGAAAATTTTTCTGATGTTTCAGCTCCCAAAGCTCTCAGTCCAGAAGTGGCCTGCATTAGCATCAACATTTGAATGGCCTTTGAAGAAAACACACATGCATCTTTAAACTACAAACACCATGTGATCTTTTTGTCCAAGAAACTATGATTTACCCCAACTCTGACACTTTTTTTCTCTCGAAGTTCTGCAGGAACTACACTTTCAGCTTTCTCCAAAAGAGGAATTAGTCAATTTGCAGCCTCCTGGGGATCCTTAGCAAAGGAGCTCAAGCCTGGTTTTTGCTGCACGTAAAGAACCAGAAGGATGACACCAAACAACAAGCTCTTTGAAAAACTTCCTAACCTACACATATAAATTGCTTGCCAGATAGCACGCATGAAAACAGGCAGTAGAAGTCCTAATCTTCTAAATTTTACTGGGCTGTAATTCTATCCAAAGTTTATATTATCCTTATTCTTAAACTTCATAAAGAGTTGTGTCTTATCTTGAGTTTTATCACCTCTTCCAAAGAGTTTACTCAGCCATAACAGCTCTGAAATTTAGTTTCCATGATAACTCATGGCACATAAAACAGAGTTCGTTACAAGAACTGTGATCACTCATAATACCAAAAATAACCAAAAATTCAGGATTATGCATGAACATGTCAGATGGAAGTCATAAACCTAGATCATGCAAATGATGCTTTAGATAGTCTAGTCTCAAGCATCAACAAACGGTTAAACAATATGTCATGTAAGCATAACATTACAACATTATGGAGGTAAATTAGAAAAATACGGAATGGTCAATATTAAATATAACTCTTGTCAACACTTTTGCAACTGATACCGAAAAGCAACTGCAGAAAAATTAAATCTCATACAAGGGTCTCCATGGCTATTTTTTCGACCCAAAAATAATTGAATTCTATTTTAGATTGAACAAAATTAAAAAAAGAAAAAAAAAAGATTTCGGTGAGCATCTTATGCTGCCTTCAAACTTCCAAGGAAAAGAATATAGAAAAGCTTAACAGTCTTATATTTAACATTAAGAGGTATATTATTTGGATGAAACAAAATTCTCTCCATTTGTATAATATTCTTTCATGAATTCTTATGCCTCCTTGCCCACGCATCATCCCTTATGATCCATTTCTCATCCCTAACATGGATCAAAGTAGGGCTCTGAGAAGGATGCATGAAAGTAAGAAGAGTTCTAGCATATATCAAGATATTTGTTCTGTGTTTTCGGTAATGGATTTCAGATAGCAATAGTTGTCATTGGAATTCTCATACCATGAGCAAAACAAATAGTGTGATGTATAAACCATTTTTGATATAAGTAATGTATTTCCAAAAGGTATGAATGAGTTAAAACACAATGTACTTAAGTCAATAAGTAAAGAGATGAGAAACAGTCCAAATGACTAAATAGGTAAATAGATCTTACTATTAAAAGACTCTGTTTAAATACTTGATAGTTGATGCTAAGGTTTCAAATCTCTTATGATAGAGCCATCTTGGTTTTTTCATGGAACGGGATGCACCACTATCCTACCATCCCGATGCTTGGGACAAATGGGGTCTCAAGAGAACTTAATTGGAATGCTAGGATGATGATGGAACGGCCCTATTCTAACGCCACAATATCATGCTAGAATTTGAAATCATGATAATAAACATTAGTATATATTTTATGTTAAATATTGACGCAAGCAGTGGATGTGCCGTGATAAAATATTATCACATTTCAAAGTTTTGAGTTGCTGCTTACTAATGAAATAAACACTAAATATAATAGGACACATGATACCTGTCCCGTCTTTCAAAATTTTGCTGGCACATAATAGTATACATAAACAAAGGGCATTGCGAGAAATCATTCATGCATATAAGTAAATTTGGCTAAGCCCAGAAGATTTTAACAAACTAGAAGATATATGCTAAAGCACAACTGTTTTGCTTACTTAGGAAAGAACGAAATATGAGAACTGAAGCTCACCAATTGCAAGAATAATTTAATGCATGAGCTTTGCAGAATATCATATAATTAAACCTATAAAGGAAGAAAAAAAAAAGATCATTTGATAGGATCTTGCATTCCCTCAAAGCAGAAATAAGAAATGCATAACATTTGTGCAATGCAAAAGAGTAAAAATAATGGATCAATGAAAACTGACACCACGCAACAAATAATCATAATTTTTTTCCATTGTGGGATAACCTTGGTATGTGGATTCATGATTGGAAAATACGAATTAAAACATGAATTAAATTTCCTTCCACATCCTTCATCATCCCCTTATTATTTCATGAAGCTGCACAAGAAACAAAGAAAGAGTCAAACAAATATTTAACTAATAATACAAGAAAGCTTAGGTAACTAATTATAAAAAATCATTCATAGTGATACATAAAGTTTCTGACCAGTGGCCATCTGAAAGTTGTATAGAGCCAACCTCCTTAAATCATTGCTTTGTATCATTATTGTTAGGACCGCATGTTGCATACTTAAATTTGGTGTCATAAATCTAAAGCACAGTGAATTTAAGATCGAATTTGGCTGGAAAAAGTTAGGATACCTGTTTTGACATCTTCTTATTGCATCATTTAAACTTTTGGCTACCTGAAACATTCAAGGTATTGAAAGAGATGAAAACTAACCTAACAGGCAGAGTTGACCCTCATGATATAAAAGCTCCCGTTAGGGATTGTTTCATTCCTTTTGGAAACTTTTTCTTCATTTTAATTGTTTTAGCTGGAATAGTTTTCAACCAGTATCACATAAAAAAACCAATAAGTGAATCCTCATGTCAGAATTGTAAGAAACAACTTAAAAAGACTCAGTCACCTTGAATTTGAAAGATGTTATTTCTCTTTTTAATTTTATCCTTCAGTAATTTAAATAAGAAGGTAGATACAAATGATCGTCTTTATAACACAGCCAATGCACAAAGATCTGTCATGGTACCTAGGTGCACTGCATGTCCACATAATGCCCTGTTCAAGTACCACCAGCAGCATCCTGGTTCAACAACAATCAAGTTTTCTGCTGAAACCAGTGAACACTCATATCTGCACTTTTAAGTGAAAGTCATTCTTAAGGTTGTGGTAACTGGTTAACATAACTCCCAGTCCTTTACATGATAAAGGCAACATAAATGTCCCTAGCAGTCTATGGTACCTAATCAACATCTCATTATAAATCTTTACTACATGTTGCTCATTGTAATGCGTTTTCCATTACATAGAACAATGAATGCAATATATAAAAGAGTTTACGAGGCAAAGAGATGCACCTTGCTGTCAAGATGAATGGAAGCTTGGAGATCATTCCGTTTCATCTTATAAGTTGGTGGAGAATTAATGCGATCAAGATTGTTGTATAATCCCAAGCTCCTAGATTTAAGCAATTGCTCATTTCTTTTTTCCTGGTTACCATCTGACTGGTTTATCCACGCCATTTCTCCAGGCATGGCTGCAGGAAAGTTATGTTGTTTGCCATGATTGGCCCCAGAAACTTTGTCAGTGTCTTCTTGTTATATGGAGGACAGCTTAAAGGTATAAATTGTGTGGTCCTCTTGCTATGCAGATGGGCAGTAGGACACAACATTATCTTAACTTTCATAGGACAAACCTGATGGCTTAGGCTTTGATGCACTTTCGGCAGTTGAACTTTGATGTCCACCATCTCTATCAGATGGCAGGGGAAGTTGAAATTTGACCACAACTAGATACTTCTTAAGAGCCAGGCTTAGATAAGAGAACATTTTGTAATGCATGTAAGCAAAACAGCAACAACAACACATAGATCAAGTAGAAAATCATGTTGAAGATAATGAAGAGCAACATTCTTTGGTTGATCAACTAAATCCCTAGCACCCACCACTCTAGATTCAGGAGTCAAATATGCCATCCTGAACTGCAACAAATGATATGACAATACTAGTAAGCCAAGTTCAGTATAAATTATGATTATGCAGGATAGATAATAACAAAATGATTTTATTTCACATAGTTAATTGTGAGACTTATAAAGAGTGAAACATTTAATATGCATCCATATAATAATGAAAACTGGAACAACCTTTGCCAAGCAAACTCTAAACTTTTGTAGACTTCAAAGCTCATATAAAACAAAATGAGACAGACAACTTTTAAGGATGTAGAATACAATTCTTCCCGTACGAGGAATAAAAATTCTTAGTGATCCAACTGTGGAAAACAAAATGAGACAGACAACTTTTAAGGATGTAGAATACAATTCTTCCGGTACGAGGAATAAAAATTCTTAGTGATCCAATGGTGGATGTACCCATCTTCTAAATCCTGGAAACTAGATTTTAACATGTACCTAGTCCTTTACCCTCCTATATGAAACACATGCCCATTTTTCTTGCGGTGATTAAACAAACTAACATAAGAACTAGGAGCTTGTTGCTCTCTTTCAGCTGTTGTTTTTATAGTCAGTGAACCTTTTCCATCAAAATAGCAGTCTTAAGACATTTCAGACCTAACTTTATGTAGTAATAAAAGAAAAGAGCAACACCCAGCTGTGTAGGCAACAAGACTGTGAAATCAGTAAAACATTAAAAAGGATACCAGCTTGTAGAAGGAAGAAACATTAAATGAGCAAACTCTGAATTTTAATATGTCAGATACTATTATATATGTGATTCCTTAGATTGCATATATTGGCATTTTAAAACTTTATTGAGGCCAAAGCAACTTGCAATTTGCTAGACAAAACATAGTAAACCAGCTAACCTTATGATCGGTTTGATTTCTTGATACAGGTTCTTAGCTGTTGCGTAATTGTTGTACCATTTCTACATAATGTAGGCTAGTACTCTCCCTCCCTTTCAATCAAGTTCCAAATGTTAACATTACTCAATTAAAAGAGACAAAAAATTATGAAACAAATGATAGCGAACAGAACCCAATATTGCTATAAGATAGGCCTCTTCAAAAGCAGAGGCCAGCTGCACCAAAATTACTGACCTGAAGAAGCATGTTTACAAAGTAGATGAAATCAATCACACCTCACACAATTGCAACTGATGTTGCCAAGAACCAATCCAAGGTCATACACTTGTTGTCCTGCTCCTGAAATGAAAAAAAAAAAAGGAAAGAGGGAGCACAACGTATAAATTTGCACATTGCAAAGTGCATAAAATATGTATCTTAACATTATGAAGGCAACTAAAAAAAAAAAAATACACATGCTGTTGAATAGAAATTTGTGATAGTACAAATTAGTAGGGTTGGCTGTCAATATATTTTCTGTCATTCAGTTATGAAAGAAGCTGTGCAACTGAAGTCCAAATCTTTATGTACCAGAGTTCCAATCAGGTCAGTCCAGGCCTTCCCCTCTATTTCTGAAGGTCTAGATTCAAGTGTCATATTAGAGAAGCCATTTTGAGGCTTTAGTCAATCAAGCAAATTTTTATAATTTTTTATCACTAAACTTCTAACAAGTTTCAAATTTTAATCAACCTTTTCAATTCTGCTTTGATTCAAATTTTACTTTTGCTGCAATCAATATTATATCAAAATCCAACTCATGCCAATAAGATAACTAAATCAAATTGTTATATCTTCCTTTATAATTTAGGAACCAAATGGGCAGATTCTGCTGATTTTGTAGCATTCAATGGGTGCATCTATCCATACAATTTTCTCCTATGTGTTGCAAATCTGAGCCTCATCAATCAGCATCACTGCTGACTGAAGGTCATGCAAAACTCATCAATCTCATGCTAATGCTCACAATCGCCTTGCTTGTTCAGCCTGGGTCAAAATCTTCTTGACATGGACCTAACCTGGCACAAGATCAGGTCCAGACCTGGGCACCCATGGGACCAGCTTTCTGTGTTGGATTATAGCTTTGCCAGGTTAAATTCAGGTTGAAGTCTACTAAAAACCACCTGCACCCTACATATGGCTCATGAATTGAGGAGCCTAGTTGGACAGGTACAGATAGCTCATCGTTTTCTCTAGTTCTAAACTAGCAGCCAGCTACATAGAGCTTAAATAATGGTAGTCTCTAATATAACAAAGAAATTTCATAGTATGAACTACCCACGGTAAAAAAAAATAGATAGCAATGAGCAGAATGCAATTTCACAGTACAGTTTTAATATATAAAATCAAATCCAAGCTAGAATTATTATAAGAAAGTGATTTCTGCCTTCTAATGCAAAAATCGTACAAGTGCCTCTACCTTGGAGTGTGTGCCAATGCTTGGTGCCTTGCTAAGAACCTCCACATGCATCTTATCATGAGTGGGTGGTTCCTCACACATAAACTGAAACTCATCTTCCCATCTTGGATCTCTGTTTTTCTTAATATGCTGTATCAATTAAAGTGTCCCATGAATACATAATAAAACCACTGAATGAGTTTTGAAGCCTGATAGCTAAACAGACCTGGCCAAATATTCTTAAATAGTAAGCGTAGATGATGGTACCTCAGTTTTCTTCTCTTCTCCTCTGAAAAGGATCCGCACATAAGGATCTGTGTGGTGTTTTCCCTCAAGATCCTGAGCTTCATGAACGATGACCACAAGCAAGGCACCACCCCTTCTTTGGATAGCCCCTCCTATGCAGCAAAAGTATATATTGGCAAAAACTTTTTGAGTCAGTGACATGAAAACAGGGCCCATTGCAAATGATCCTCAATTGTCTTGCAGAGATTCCTCATGTAGAGTTATTCTCACCAAGTCCCAGCTCATGGGAGAAGGATTGCTGTGGTTGCTGTTCTTGTGTACCACAGTCTTGAGGCAAAAGGCTTGAGCATTCATGGGATGCTTGAAGTTCCATTTTTGAACCCCATGCAAGCTAGCTAGTTTCATTAGAAATGTCAGACTGATAATTGTCTTGGACATTTGTGAAGTCTAATTTTAATTGGTATGCACATCTCATTAGATTTGGTGAAACGAAAAGGGCATCACCATGAGAACAAAGGAGAAACGAACCAACTAATGTCCAGCATAAGTATGCTAAGACATATGAAGCCTATCATCTAAATCACTCTGCTTCATTTTACAACCAATGCTTTCTCCTGGATGAATACTAATTTGGTTCAACATTGAAAATAATCACAACATTACAAGGAACCAATAATATTTCAAACTGACATGTTGAAGATATAACATGTTTGGATAATACCCACTGAAAAGCACCTTCTTGAGTTCCATCAATAACAGAAACCCAGTCTGGTTGGAATTCAAGTGAGCTCTTTCCTTTAACAAGATTCCTAACCTGTAAAATTGCAGGCTTAGATTAAAGGGAATAATCAAAAATATTCTGTATGTGCTGTGCTAAAGCAAGAGTCAAACTATTCAAGGTTAAAGCCTTAATTATGGATTTAGAAAGTCATTTGAAGCGGTTGATCCTAAAAAAAAAACCAATGGCAATAATTGCCTTTTCCACCTTAAAATAAACATAACAATTCTTCTGACAAATATAGACAAGTTATTACCTCTTGGAAAATTTTTCTGATGTTTCAGCTCCCAAAGCTCTCAGTCCAGAAGTGGCCTGCATTAGCATCAACATTTGAATGGCCTTTGAAGACAACACAAATGCATCTTTAAACTACAAACACCATGTGATCTTTTTGTCCAAGAAACAATGATTTACCCCAACTCTGACACATGTTTTCTCTCGTAGTTCTGCAGGAACTACACTTTCAGCTTTCTCCAGAAGAGAAATTAGTGAATTTGCAGCCTCCTGGGATCCTTAGCAAAGGAGCTCAAGCCTGGTTTTTGCTGCACGTAGAGAACCAGAAGAATGACACCAAACAACAACCTCTTTGAAAAACTTCCTAACCAACACATATAAATCGCTTGCCAGACAGCATGCATGAAAACTAGCAGTAGAAGTCCTAATCTTCTAAATTTTACTGGGCTGTAATTCTATCCAAAGTTTATATTATCCTTATTCTTAAACTTCATAAAGAGTTGTGTCTTATCTTGAGTTTTATCACCTCTTCCAAAGAGATGAAAACTAACCTAACAGGCAGAGTTGACCCTCATGATATAAAAGCTCCCGTTAGGGATTGTTTCATTCCTTTTGGAAACTTTTTCTTCATTTTAATTGTTTTAGCTGGAATAGTTTTCATCCGGTATCACATAAAAAAACCAATAAGTGAATCCTCATGTCAGAATTGTAAGAAACAACTTAAAAAGACTCAGTCACCTTGAATTTGAAAGATGTTATTTCTCTTTTTAATTTTATCCTTCAGTAATTTAAATGAGAAGGTAGATACAAATGATCGTCTTTATAACACATCCAATGCACAGAGATCTGTCATGGTACCTAGGTGCACTGCATGTCCACATAATGCCCTGTTCAAGTACCACCAGCAGCATCCTGGTTCAACAACAATCAAGTTTTCTGCTGAAACCAGTGAACACTCATATCTGCACTTTTAAGTGAAAGTCATTCTTAAGGTTGTGGTAACTGGTTAACATAACTCCCAGTCCTTTACATGATAAAGGCAACATAAATGTCCCTAGCAGTCTATGGTACCTAATCAACATCTCATTATAAATCTTTACTACATGTTGCTCATTGTAATGCGTTTTCCATTACATAGAACAATGAATGCAATATATAAAAGAGTTTACGAGGCAAAGAGATGCACCTTGCTGTCAAGATGAATGGAAGCTTGGAGATCATTCCGTTTCATCTTATAAGTTGGAGGAGAATTAATGCGATCAAGATTGTTGTATAATCCCAATCTCCTAGATTTAAGCAATTGCTCATTTCTTTTTTCCTGGTTACCATCTGACTGGTTTATCCACGCCATTTCTCCAGGCATGGCTGCAGGAAAGTTATGTTGTTTGCCATGATTGGCCCCAGAAACTTTGTCAGGTGTCTTCTTGTTATATGGAGGACAGCTTAAAGGTATAAATTGTGTGGTCCTCTTGCTATGCAGATGGGCACTTTCGGCAGTTGAACTTTGATGTCCACCATCTCTATCAGATGGCAGGGGAAGTTGAAATTTGACCACAACTGGATACTTCTTAAGAGCCAGGCTTAGATAAGAGAACATTTTGTAATGCATGTAAGCAAAACAGCAACAACAACACATAGATCAAGTAGAAAATCATGTTGAAGATAATGAAGAGCAACATTCTTTGGTTGATCAACTAAATCCCTAGCAGCCACCACTCTAGATTCAGGAGTCAAATATGCCATCCTGAACTGCAACAAATGATATGACAATACTAGTAAGCCAAGTTCAGTATAAATTATGATTATGCAGGATAGATAATAACAAAATGATTTTATTTCACATAGTTAATTGTGAGACTTATAAAGAGTGAAACATTTAATATGCATCCATATAATAATGAAAACTGGAACAACCTTTGCCAAGCAAACTCTAAACTTTTGTAGACTTCAAAGCTCATATAAAACAAAATGAGACAGACAACTTTTAAGGATGTAGAATACAATTCTTCCCGTACGAGGAATAAAAATTCTTAGTGATCCAACTGTGGAAAACAAAATGAGACAGACAACTTTTAAGGATGTAGAATACAATTCTTCCGGTACGAGGAATAAAAATTCTTAGTGATCCAATGGTGGATGTACCCATCTTCTAAATCCTGGAAACTAGATTTTAACATGTACCTAGTCCTTTACCCTCCTATATGAAACACATGCCCATTTTTCTTGCGGTGATTAAACAAACTAACATAAGAACTAGGAGCTTGTTGCTCTCTTTCAGCTGTTGTTTTTATAGTCAGTGAACCTTTTCCATCAAAATAGCAGTCTTAAGACATTTCAGACCTAACTTTATGTAGTAATAAAAGAAAAGAGCAACACCCAGCTGTGTAGGCAACAAGACTGTGAAATCAGTAAAACATTAAAAAGGATACCAGCTTGTAGAAGGAAGAAACATTAAATGAGCAAACTCTGAATTTTAATATGTCAGATACTATTATATATGTGATTCCTTAGATTGCATATATTGGCATTTTAAAACTTTATTGAGGCCAAAGCAACTTGCAATTTGCTAGACAAAACATAGTAAACCAGCTAACCTTATGATCGGTTTGATTTCTTGATACAGGTTCTTAGCTGTTGCGTAATTGTTGTACCATTTCTACATAATGTAGGCTAGTACTCTCCCTCCCTTTCAATCAAGTTCCAAATGTTAACATTACTCAATTAAAAGAGACAAAAAATTATGAAACAAATGATAGCGAACAGAACCCAATATTGCTATAAGATAGGCCTCTTCAAAAGCAGAGGCCAGCTGCACCAAAATTACTGACCTGAAGAAGCATGTTTACAAAGTAGATGAAATCAATCACACCTCACACAATTGCAACTGATGTTGCCAAGAACCAATCCAAGGTCATACACTTGTTGTCCTGCTCCTGAAATGAAAAAAAAAAAAAAGGAAAGAGGGAGCACAACGTATAAATTTGCACATTGCAAAGTGCATAAAATATGTATCTTAACATTATGAAGGCAACTAAAAAAAAAAAAATACACATGCTGTTGAATAGAAATTTGTGATAGTACAAATTAGTAGGGTTGGCTGTCAATATATTTTCTGTCATTCAGTTATGAAAGAAGCTGTGCAACTGAAGTCCAAATCTTTATGTACCAGAGTTCCAATCAGGTCAGTCCAGGCCTTCCCCTCTATTTCTGAAGGTCTAGATTCAAGTGTCATATTAGAGAAGCCATTTTGAGGCTTTAGTCAATCAAGCAAATTTTTATAATTTTTTATCACTAAACTTCTAACAAGTTTCAAATTTTAATCAACCTTTTCAATTCTGCTTTGATTCAAATTTTACTTTTGCTGCAATCAATATTATATCAAAATCCAACTCATGCCAATAAGATAACTAAAATCAAATTGTTATATCTTCCTTTATAATTTAGGAACCAAATGGGCAGATTCTGCTGATTTTGTAGCATTCAATATTCCTTTATACAAATCTGTCCTAGGTGCATCTATGTACCATACAATTTTCTCTTCTGTTGTTGTATACTTAAATTTTCCAAACTTCAACTGCCCTGTTATTGCACCTGAATCCAATCCTGCACCATCTTTAAGGGACTAAGAATTAAGTTCTCAATCAATAAAAGAAAATGGCAAATAAGTTTCATCAATGGTAGACTTATTTTTAAAATTTGAAATGAATCTTTCCATTGTCTTGCAATTTTTGATCCATTTAAAGACTTGTATAAAATTTCATCATCTCTAGAATATTTACAACAAACATCTAGTCAACCACATCCTGTAAAAAGTCCAATTCATAAATTTGTCTGGGCTTTCCTATCCCTATGTTTGAAACTGAGCCATGCAGCAGCTGCTGACTGAAGGATGCAAAACTCACAATCTCATTAATGCATCGCCTTGCTTGTTCAGCCTGGGTCAAAATCTTCTTGACATGGACCTAACCTGGCCACAAGATCAGGTCCAGACCTAGGGCTACTCCCATGGGACCAGCTTTCTGTGTTGGATTATAGCTTTGCCAGGTTAAATTCAGGTTGAAGTCTACTAAAACCACCTGCCCCCTAAATATGGCTCATGAATTGAGGAGCCTAGTTGGATAGGTATAGATAGCTCATCGTTTTCTCTAGTTCTAAACTACTTTATGTTAAACAGCCAGCTACGTAGAGCTTAAATAATGGGCAACAATCCCATAGTAGTCTCTAATATAACAAAGAAATTTCATAGTACGAACTACGCATGGTAAAAAAATAGACAGCAATGAGCAGAATGCAATTTCACAGTAGAGTTTTAATATATAAAATCAAATCCAAGCTAGAATTATTATAAGAAAGTGATTTCTGCCTTCTAATGCAAAACTCGTACAAGTGTCTGTACCTTGGAGTGTGTGCCAAGGCTCGGTGCCTTGCTAAGAACCTCCACATGCATCTTATCATGAGTGGGTGGTTCCTCACACAAAAACTGAAACTCATCTTCCCATCTTGGGTCTCTGTTTTTTCTTAATGTGCTGTATCAATTAACGTGTGTCCCATGAATACATAATAAAACCACTGAATGAGTTTCGAAGCTTGATAGCTAACAGAACTGAGCCAAATATTCTTAAACAGTAAGGATTGATGTGGTGTTTTCCCTCAAGATCTTGAGCTTCATGAACGATGACCACAAGCAAGGCACCACCCCTTCTTTGGATAGCCCCTCCTATGCAGCAAAAGTATATATTGGCAAAAACTTTTTGAGCCAGTGACATGAACATGTCAGATGGAAGTCATTAACCTAGATCATGCAAATGATGCTTTAGATAGTCTAGTCTCAAGCATCAACAAAATGTTAAACAATATGTCATGTAAGCATAACATTACAACATTATGAAGGTAAATTAGAAAAATACGGAGTGGTCAATATTAAATATAACTCTTGTCAACACTTTTGCAAGTGATACCGAAAAGCAACTGCAGAAAAATTAAATATCAAACAAGGGTCTCCATGGCTTTTTTTTTTTTTTTTGGACCCAAAAATAATTGAATTCTATTTTAGATTGAACAAAATTAAAAAAAAAAAAGAATTCGGGGAGCATCTTATGCTGCCTTCAAACTTCCAAGGAAAAGAATATAGAAAAGCATAACAGTCTAATATTTAACATTAAAAGGTATATTATTTGGATGAAACAAAATTCTCTCCATTTGTATATTATTCTTTCATGAATTCTTATGCCTCCTTGCCCACGCATCATCCCTTATGATCCATTTCTCATCCCTAACATGGATCAAAGTAGGGCTCTGAGGAGGATAAATGAAAGTAATGAAAGTAAGAAGAGTTCTGGCATATATCAAGATATTTGTTCTGTGCTTTCGGTAATGGATTTCAGATAGCATTAGTTGTCATTGGAATTCTCATACCATGAGCAAAACAAATAGTGTGATGTATAAACGACTCTGTTTAAATGCTTGATAGTTGATGCTAAGGTTTCTAATCTCTTATGATAGAGGCATCTTGGTTTTTTCATGGAACGGGATGCACCACTATCCTGCCATCCCGATGCTTGGGGCAAATGGGGTCTCAAGAGAACTTGATAGAAAAACTGGGATGATGATGGAACGGCCCTATTCTAACACCACAATATCATGCTAGAATTTGAAATCATGATATTAAACATTTATACATATTTCATGTTAAATATTGAGGCAAGCAGTGGATGTGTCATGATAAAATATTATCACATTTCAAAGTTTTGAGTTGCTTCTTACTAATGAAATAAACACTAAATATAATAGGACACATGATACCTGTCCTATCTTTAAAAATTTTGCTGGCACATAATACTATACATAAACAAAGGGCATTGTGAGAAATCATTCATGCATAAAAGTAAATTTGGCTAAGCTAAAGTATAACTGTTTTGCTTACTTAGGAAAGAACGAAATATGAGAACTGAAGCTCACCAATTGCAAGAATAATTTAATGCATGAGCATTGCAGATTATCGTATAATTAAGCCTAAAAATGAAAAAAAAAATCATTTGATAGGATCTTGCCTTCCCTAAATGCAGAAAAAAGAAATGCATACCATTTGTGCAATGCAAAGGAGTAAAAATAATGTATCAATGAAAACTGACACTAAGCAACAAATAATCATAATTTTTTTCCACTGTGGGATAACCTTGGTATGTGGATTCATGATTGGGAAATATGAATTAAAACATGAATTAAATTTCCTTCCACATCCTTCATCATACCCATATAATATTTCAAGAAGCTGCACAAGAAACAAAGAAAGAGTCAAACAAATATTTAACTAATGATACAAGAAAGCTTAGGTAACTAATTATATATAAAATCATACATAGTGATACATAAAGTTTCTGACCAGTGACCATCTGAAAGCTGTATAGAGCCAACCTCCTTAAATCACAGCTTTGTATAATTATTGTTAGGACTGCATGTTGCATACATAATTTGGTGTCATAAATCTAAAGCACATTGAATTTAAGATCGAATTAGGATGGAAAAAGTTAGGATACCTATTTTGGCATCTTCTTATTGCATCATTTAAAAATTTTGGCTAACTGAAACATTCAAGGTATTGAAAGAGATGAAAACTAACCTAACAGGCAGAGTTGACCCTCATGATATAAAAGCTCTCGTTAGGGATTGTTTCATTCCTTTTGGATACTTTTTCTTCGTTTTAATTGTTTTAGCTGGAGTAGTTTTCATCCAGTATCACATAAAAAAACAAATAAGTGAATCCTCATGTCAGAATTGTAAGAAACAACTTAAAAGGACTCAGTCACCTTCAATTTGAAAGATGTTATTTCTCTTTTTATTTTTATCCTTCAGTAATTTAAATAAGAAAGTAGCCTCAAATGATTGTCTTTATAACACAGCTAATGCATAAATATCTGTCATGGTACCTAGGCGCACTGCATGTCCATATAATGCCGTGTTCAAGTACCACCAGCAGCATCCTGGTTCAACAACAATCAAGTTCTCTGCTGAAACCAGCGAACACTTATATCTGCACTTTTAAGTGAAAGTCATTCTTAAGGTTGTGGTAACTGGTTAACATAACTCCCAGTCCTTTAAATGATAAAGGCAACATAAATGTCCCTAGCAGTCTATGGTACCTAATCAACATCTCATTATAAAACTTTACTACATGTTGCTCATTGTAATGAGTTTTCCATTACATAGAACAATTAATGCAATATATAAAAGTGTTTATGAGGCAAAGAGATGCACCTTGCTGTCAAGATGAATGGAAGCTTGGAGATCATTCCGTTTCATCTTATAAGTTAGTGGAGAATTAATGCGATTAAGATTGTTGTATAATCCCAAGCTCCCAGATTTAGGCAATTGCTCATTTCTTTTTTCCTGGTTACCATCTGACTCGTTCATCCACGCCATTTCTCCAGGCATGGCTGCAGGAAAGTTATGTTGTTTGCCATGATTGGCCCCAGAAACTTTGCCAGGTGTCTTCTTCTTATAAGGAGGACTGGTTAAAGGTATAAATTGTGTGGTCCTCTTGCTATGCAGATGGGCAGTAGGAGACACGACATTATCTTAACTTTCATAGGACAACCTGATGGCTCAGGCTTTGATGCACTTCCGGCAGTTGAACTTTGATGTCCACCATCTCTCTCAAATGGCATGGCAAGTTGAAATTTGACCACTACTAGATACTTCTTAAGAGCCAGGCTTGGATAAGAGAACATTTTGTAATGCATGTAAGCAAAACAGCAACAACAACACATAGATCAAGTAGAAAATCATGTTGAAGATAATGAAGAGCAACTTTCTTTGGTTGATCAACTAAATCCCTAGCACCCACCACTCTAGATTCAGGAGTCAAATATGCCAACCTGAACTGCAACAAATGATATGACAATACTGGTAAGCCAAGTTCAGTATAAATTATGATTATGCAGGATAGATAATAACAAAATGATTTTATTTCACATAGTTAGTTGTGAGACTTATAAAGAGTGAAACATTTAATATGCATGCATATAATAATGAAAACCGGAACAACCTTTGCCAAGCAAACTCTAAACCTTTGTAGCATTCAATATTCCTTTATACAAATATGCCTAGGTGTATCTATGTACCATACAATTTTCTCTTCCTGTTGTTGTATACTTAATTTTTCCAAACTTCAACTGCCCTGTTATTGCACCTGAATCCAATCCTGCACCATCTTTAAGGGACTAGGAATTAAGTTCTCAATCAATAAAAGAGAATGGCAAATAAGTTTCATCAATGGTAGACTTGTTTTTAAAATTTGAAATGAATCTTTCCATTGTCTTGCAATTTTTGATCCATTTAAAGACTTGTATAAAATTTCATCATCTCTAGAATATTTACAACAAACATCTAGTCAACCACATCCTGTAAAAAGTCAAATTCATAAATTTGTCCTGGCTTTCCTATCCCTATGTTTGAAACTGAGCCATTCAGCAACTGCTGACTGAAGGATGCAAAACTCACAATCTCATTAATGCTTCGCCTTGCTTGTTCAGCCTGGGTCAAAATCTTCTTGACATGGACCTAACCTGGCAACAAGATCAAGTCCAGACCCTGGAATGCACCCATGGGACCAGCTTTCTGTGTTGGATTATAGCTTTGCCAGGTTAAATTCAGGTTGAAGTCTACTAAAAACCACCTGCACCCTACATATGGCTCATGAATTGAGGAGCCTAGTTGGACAGGTACAGATAGCTCATCGTTTTCTCTAGTTCTAAACTACTTTATGTTAAACAGCCAGCTACATAGAGCTTAAATAATGGTAGTCTCTAATATAACAAAGAAATTTCATAGTATGAACTACCCACGGTAAAAAAAAAATAGATAGCAATGAGCAGAATGCAATTTCACAGTACAGTTTTAATATATAAAATCAAATCCAAGCTAGAATTATTATAAGAAAGTGATTTCTGCCTTCTAATGCAAAAATCGTACAAGTGCCTCTACCTTGGAGGGTGTATGCCAATGCTTGGTGCCTTGCTAAGAACCTCCACATGCATCTTATCATGAGTGGGTGGTTCCTCACACATAAACTGAAACTCATCTTCCCATCTTGGATCTCTGTTTTTCTTAATATGCTGTATCAATTAAAGTGTCCCATGAATACATAATAAAACCACTGAATGAGTTTTGAAGCCTGATAGCTAAACAGACCTGGCCAAATATTCTTAAATAGTAAGCGTAGATGATGGTACCTCAGTTTTCTTCTCTTCTCCTCTGAAAAGGATCCGCACATAAGGATCTGTGTGGTGTTTTCCCTCAAGATCCTGAGCTTCATGAACGATGACCACAAGCAAGGCACCACCCCTTCTTTGGATAGCCCCTCCTATGCAGCAAAAGTATATATTGGCAAAAACTTTTTGAGTCAGTGACATGAAAACAGGGCCCATTGCAAATGATCCTCAATTGTCTTGCAGAGATTCCTCATGTAGAGTTATTCTCACCAAGTCCCAGCTCATGGGAGAAGGATTGCTGTGGTTGCTGTTCTTGTGTACCACAGTCTTGAGGCAAAAGGCTTGAGCATTCATGGGATGCTTGAAGTTCCATTTTTGAACCCCATGCAAGCTAGCTAGTTTCATTAGAAATGTCAGACTGATAATTGTCTTGGACATTTGTGAAGTCTAATTTTAATTGGTATGCACATCTCATTAGATTTGGTGAAACGAAAAGGGCATCACCATGAGAACAAAGGAGAAACGAACCAACTAATGTCCAGCATAAGTATGCTAAGACATATGAAGCCTATCATCTAAATCACTCTGCTTCATTTTACAACCAATGCTTTCTCCTGGATGAATACTAATTTGGTTCAACATTGAAAATAATCACAACATTACAAGGAACCAATAATATTTCAAACTGACATGTTGAAGATATAACATGTTTGGATAATACCCACTGAAAAGCACCTTCTTGAGTTCCATCAATAACAGAAACCCAGTCTGGTTGGAATTCAAGTGAGCTCTTTCCTTTAACAAGATTCCTAACCTGTAAAATTGCAGGCTTAGATTAAAGTGAATAATCAAAAATACTCTGTATGTGTTGTGCTAAAGCAAGAGTCAAACTATTCAAGGTTAAAGCCTTAATTATGGATTTAGAAAGTCATTTGAAGCGGTTGATCCTAAAAAATAAAACCAATGGCAATAATTGCCTTTTCCACCTTAAAATAAACATAACAATTCTTCTGACAAATATAGACAAGTTATTACCTCTTGGAAAATTTTTCTGATGTTTCAGCTCCCAAAGCTCTCAGTCCAGAAGTGGCCTGCATTAGCATCAACATTTGAATGGCCTTTGAAGACAACACAAATGCATCTTTAAACTACACACCATGTGATCTTTTTGTCCAAGAAACTATGATTTACCCCAACTCTGACACATGTTTTCTCTCGTAGTTCTGCAGGAACTACACTTTCAGCTTTCTC
>UESW01001644.1:189059-280328 GCA_900491605.1 Calamus simplicifolius
GAGAGCGATTCAACTTAGGTGGTTTAACCAAAGCCAAATCAATATTTATAAGACCAAACATTGTTTGACAAGTTTTTTAAAAAAAGACAAATCATTCCTAAAGGTTGTCAATTAGCATTAAAAGAATATGCATGTAGTCAAGTATCAACTTCATGAAGAAATATCAGATTAAGAACTTCAACCAGTGTAAAAATAATTTTATTACCACTCCTCAATGAATTATGTTACCAATAAATTGTAGACTTAATTATATTACCAATAAGTCGTAGAAGAATGGATATATTAATTGATGTGTGGTGGATGGGATTGATGTCCATGCCTGTAAATGCTGTTAATATGAACAAGAACTCTGCATGATTTTGTAAAAGAATAATTATATCAGCCTGCATCAAATATAGTTAAATATAAGGGTCATTCAAATGTTCCATTGCTTGATCCAAAAGTGCCTCTTTTGTCATATCAAGAAGACTTCTTTACATCATGCACTATCAGTAATCAACATCTATTGTCATATCATCAATTTTTATGACTATACTACGTTTATACAGTGTGACAAGTTTTCAAAGAGAGCGATTCAACTTAGGAGGTTTAACCAAAGCCAATTCAATTATAAGACCAAACATTGTTTGGCAAGTTTTTTTAAAAAAAGACAAATCATTCCTAAAGGTTGACAATTAGCATTAAAAGAATATGCATGTAGTCAAGTATCAACTTCATGAAGAAATATCACATTAAGAACTTCAACCAGTGTAAAAATAATTTTATTACCACTCCTCAATGAATTATGTTACCAATAAATTATAGACTTAATTGTTTGATTCTGCATGATCTTTTAAATTATATTTTTTAATCTAACCTACAGCTAGTTTACTGCTAATTGTATTTGTAATTTGTGAAATTTTATTTGAAGCAAAGTTTAAAGCAATTGTTTTAGTCCTAGTGTAAAGCCTTGTATCGGTACCCTCGTACAGGTCGGGTTACTGGCACATGGTACACTGTTGAAGCTGGTACAGCAGCTGTACCATGTATGTATCTGTATAGCAGGTATGAACCAATAGCACCTGTACTTAAATCTTTGATTCAAAGAACTCTTCTTGTAGGTGAGATTTTTATACTTTTTATACTTAATACATTCCAAGTATGTGCTAAATTTATACTGAACAATCGTATGTTTATTTTCTTAACATAAGCTTTATAGTTTCTCTTGATTTCTAGATTTTTGGAGCAACTGCTTCTCTGCTCCACAGTCTCATATGCTCAACCAACCCTGATTTATGCCATTAAATATGGTGGAGAAGGGTTATGATCTTTTTGTCAATGCTCATGATCACTATAGATGCCAGTCCAAATCAGATCAGATCAGCTTTTAGCACATCTGTACTAAGCATCCCTGAATTAACTAGTCCTGATCTGAACAGTATGAGGTGTTGCCAAGCCATATATTGGAACATTTTGTAACACCGTGCAAAGAGAAAAAAAGCTGGATGGATTTCACAAAATTGATGTGCAAGCTCTTATTGCAATGAATATCAAAAATTGTGAAGTAGAGATGAAATGAGTATCGATGGTTATGTCTATGGTATATACAGAGAAATAGTGAAAGTTGTCTCGAATTACTGCACTCAGAAGTTCTCTTAAATTTCTAGATTCAAATTCCCCAAAGAAGAATTGAAACTGAACAAGGTTTCTGAAAGTTTCTGAATTGATTAGTCTAAAGGCAGCGCACTTAACTCTATTTGCACATTAACACTAGGTCATCTTAAGCCATCTGATCCACAGGAATCTTCCTACCCAAGTAAATGATATTGAGCCATGTATATGCTCTTAGAACAACTTCCTATTGTGCTTAAATTATCATCAGCTAGGATCTCCTTGGAATTTTGTTTTGATAGGAACCTGAATCATCCTTAAAAGGTCTGCCAATAAAGGTAGGACACTTCCAAATTACACATCGAAGGACATAGAGATCCTGCTGGAATTGGGACAATGATGGGAGGTCCAATAACAACTATATACATAAGTCCCCCGTTTCTATCTACTCACCAAAAGATAGCCCCGTGAGATGAATTGCCATCAATCCTTTCATTACAGTCAGAACATCTACAGCATGGGAAAAAAGGGACTATGAGGGATTTGTCAATTTAAGCTCCATGACACAAGGTACACTCCCTAACCTGTTGGTTTGTGATTGCGTCGTTGCTTGATCATTGATCCTGTGTACATCAGTTATTACAACAAAATCTACCACATGGCAGGTGCTGTGGTTTAGACTACGGTATTTCTGCAGTTGGGATTCTAGGGGATTCAATACCTTAAGGTCTTATGTTTTCAGAAAATTAAATATATGTTAATAGATTATATTGAGATAACTATAAAGTATTACAAGAAACCAGAAATTCTGAGGTACATGTAAGATGTTTTCCTTGAACAATTGAAAAATAAGGCATAATGTGCGCATATGTTTTTTTGCATACCTGTGGAAATTTTTCTGAGCAAATAACATAACTTGCCAGATCAAGCAAACTATTTAAGCCTGACTTATTTCTTTCTGCATCAATCAATATAGGTATATTGATTTCAACTGCCTGCACAGGACAAATTACACAAGCTCCAATTATCATGGTGAAAGCTTTTGAGCATGATATTAGCCTAGGAAAAAACTAATTGAAAGACAATTCATGAAGAGGATTACACAACATTATTTTCATAGTAATACAATTTCAAATTAGAGACAGATAGCCGATCTCAACAAGTTTGCAATTGAGGCTTTAGCTGAGTTGAGTGGAGTACAAAGCAATTATGATATTGCCCAAGAATTATTTTTACGGTTTAATAAAGTATTTACTTTATCTGATGTTACAGCGTAGGGAACATATATTGATAAAAAGACAGCTCTCTGGGTTATTCAACAAAAGGATTGTTATTTTTAAATTCTATTTTAACTATCTAGAGACTACCAAATACAAACTTTGACCATATGAATAGTGCAAGAGTTGTCGCCCTTACAGAAGTATGATGCTTTGTGTTTGTTAAAATAGAGGGCATTAACAAAATGATCTACCTTGCACTCGGTTGTATTATTACTGGTCCATCTAATTGGTATTAGTAAGTAAAACCTGATATTGTGACATGAAAGATCCATTGGTAGCCATCAAAATGCATCGATAATCTGCTTCAGAGACTCATTGGAAAATTGCCCATCTTCTTGTACATTGAATTGTCACAGCAATGGTTGGATTTGGTTGTTCTTCCAGCTGCCGAACACCACATTGACTAGTTTTCACTTGCCTATTTTTCTACACCCTTACAAGGTATGGTAGACAACCACAGTTTGGCATAAAAGCAGATCAATTTAAAACTACAAGGGTTTTCTGGGGTTCATCGGATCCCTATCTTGCTCAAAGAACCAAGAAGATGGGGTACAGAGAGGAATTGGATTGTGCAGTAATTGTTTGGCACAGCTAGATTTGGTAAGAAAGATGCTCTTGCCAGCCCTACTTGAATACCAACCCAGATAATATTTTTTTTTTTCGCCCGAAGGGGAGTCCTTGGGTAAGGGGAAGAAATGGTGTTTCTTCCAGAGGTTCTTCATGGAGAATCAAAACATGAAAGTAGAGTGGTTTTAAGCATTCTGAGTGGCTGATTGATGGGAAGTGAGTTAATTTTGGACAGATTTTGTGATTCTCCCCCATGACCCTTTTTTGGTCTTTGTTTCAAGTATAAATTTAAAGTTCTTTTTTATTTATGCTTTTGGTAATACTTCTTACCCATGGTTGCTGTGTTTGTTGTGGAATGATTTTTAAGTTATTGACATTTTGATGTAATTTTGGACTCAGCTTTTAGGCCAGCTTGTATTGCTATACCATGAGATTCCTTTCTTTTCTTGATGAATGTATTGCTTGCAAGGCCTTTTTTGTGTTATCATCCTTTTTTTTCTGGCAGAAAAAGACACACATAAGAGCTACTAATTCATGAATGTTCAAACATCAATTTTCTTAATTAAAACTGTTGTAAAATCTATAAGTAGCAAGTAGGGAAGGCATAATTATAAGACCATCTAAGCTTAAATTTAATGGGCATAATATACATGTCAGAAGATATATCAGTATATGTCTTTAGAAGTTTTCTAAATGATAGTAGAGTTTGACATTATCTTCTTTGAACAAAAAGCCAGTTATGACATTAGCACAAAAAACCAATCATGGTAATTGATTATTATATTACCTTAACCAATTTCACAACCACAGTAAGCTTGCTTTCTATGATCATGAACGCACATTGTTGGTTTTTAATATTTGGTCATGTTGTCAGTAGTAATAAATAATAATAATAATATGAAGATACCTGCTGTGCAACAACTAAAGCAGTCTTATGCAACCTTCCATCAAAATATACCAGTTTTGCTTCATCTAGGGCTGATAACAAACTTGATCTGGGTAAGTCCTCAGGCAACATGGCAGGGTACACAGGTGTGTATACGCAAGTACGAGTTTTCCTGCAAAGATGTCAAATTTTAGCAACTCACTTCTCCACTAAAAAATCATCCAGAAGAGATATGCTAAACAAAATATTTCTCCATAAGAGTTCGGTCTTTATAGTAAAACATCATTTAACTCTATTGTGATATGGCATGAAATCTAATTCTAATCAACCTTGAAGATTTCTTTCAATACAGATATCCATTTAATCAAGCAAACATCAGATGAGAGCTTTCTTTTAAGGGATCTAAAAATAAAAGAGAGAAGGAAAAGAAAATCATAACAATGGAACAATACAATATTGTTGATCTAGTACGAAAGAGGAACGTAAAAAACGAAAAGAGAGAAAACATAGTCTGGAAAATCAAACTCCTTTTCCTTTATTTATTTAAACATTGTGATTTTAAGTCAACTAAAAAAATGTCCTTTTATTTTCATGGTTGACCATTTAATTTTTAAACATGCATCCTGGGTCTACCAATTTATTCTGATGCACAAAAATCAGGCTAGAAAGTCATTATACATTATGGACTTAATCAAAGCAATGCATGTTTGTTCCAATGATGGCATCATTGATCTCATTCTGATCACAGAACAAAAAGTAAGTAAAATATAAACAACTCTTTGACAAAAGCACTTGGGAGTTCAGCTTAAATATAAGAATCAATTACAATTCATCTAAAACCATTGTTGGAGGTGCTCTTTTCTCACAAGTCACTTCTCTTCCAAAACTAAACAGTGTATATTTCTTTAAGATGGAGATGGTCATAATATGTGGATGACAGGGACCCCATGTGTTCCGGAGCCTCGTGGACAATGGCGTGCCAGGATTTTGAGTTTACTATAAGAACATATGAGAAATTGTCGGTTGTAATCAATTTAATTATCTTTCTGTCATCTTTCTTTTTCCATGACATCTGGAATATTTAATTATAAAAACAGTTGAATAGGCTCATTATTCTTCTGAATTCGGATAATATGATTGGAATTATATATCAAAGAGAAAACTGACAAACAAATGTGGCAGAATGATTATTCATATTGGACCTTTTAAAGTTGAACATGACAAGACATTTATAATCCTCCATAGACATACCTATTTCATAGCATGTAACATAAGACATGACTAAATTACATTCAATAGAACAAGATTACTAGAATTTTATCTGCACGGCAGTATGTATCTGAATGTATAAACTTTGAGCTTACCTCTGGTTATCAACAATCACATACGTAAAAGTTGAAGTTCCATTCTTTGCTATCTGAATAAGCATAGAATTTGATGTATCAAGTTAGAGACATGTTAAATTGGATATTGAACTATAGGAAAACTTTTTAAAAAGAAAGAAAAAAAAAACCTCGGAAACATGGTTGCCACTTTAATCTGATAACATTGTAATTAAATTTATACTTCATTAGTCGAACTTCACGAACTGAGTTATGTTCTCCCAAATCCAATATTGTTGATTCCACATGTTTTGAGAGAAAATTCAACATTTTGAGAGAAAGGAAGATATTGCTAGTAAATGAGATGACAACTGGTATAAAAGCCAAGAGGCAAGATAAAATACAAGAACTAGATAATAGAATAACATGCCAAGAGAAGACAAATGGGTTAGACTGCCAAGGCCGGTCCGAAGCCCGAGTAAAGGAGAAGGGTTGCGTTAGCATAAAACTCCGTCAGATCCTACAAAACATGAATACACTAAATCAAACTATGCGAAAGGCTAGGACATCCCCATTAAGAGACGTGTTGCATCTGCCTCTGAATGTTTCGAAAAATGGGCAAAGGGTGCCGCATTGGCGCCCAGATGCGGTGATAAGTGAGCAAGGGTTCCTGCACTACGGATGAATGCATGTAAAGAAAGACAGAAATAATAAAAAAAGATATAACTATTTGTAATTTGAATGTCGACTTAGTTCTGAATAGAGCAGAGTGGAAGAAGCATATTCATGTAGCCGACCCCATGAAGTTGGGAAATGGCTTATAGATGAGTTGAGTAAAAGACAAATGGGTTAAGTGTGTAAAAATAGTGAAACCTGTCATGATAAAAGACACTAAAATTTTTAATTTTCCTTCAATAAATATTAAAGGATAAACTAAGACAAGAAGAATTAGTAGTTCAATCAAGACACTATAAAGTACACCTTGCACACAATACAAAAGACAAGAATAACAATCAGAAAATTAGTTGACTTAAAGAACAAAGTTTCTCATGTAAAGTAGCACAACAGATTGGACACAGGAAGGTGCTATGGAAGCCTATAAGTTAGTGAAAAGAAAATGATGAGTTTGTGTTCATGTAAGGCTAGAAAAATGTGCGTAACTTTTAAGAGTGAAAAAAAATATACGACTTGAGGGAATTCAACATCAATAAATCAGCAGAAAGCAAAAGGACTAACAATAAAGAACACCCTAGACATGCCCGGTACCAACAACTTTGCAAGCAAAAGATAAGGAGGTCATAAACTCACAAACAAATGAAACACATAGCAAAGAAATTTTGCATCATATCCATAAATCCATCTCTTTTTTTTCCTAGACAAGATTGAAGCCTCAAATTCACCACCATAAGAACGTGATCAGTGATAATGAATAGTAGTTGAGGAAGAAGCGAGTACCATATTAAAGTACCCTAAAGGGTTCAATAAGCAGCAACTAGGGATACAAGTTCCGATTTAATGACCAAATGGCTAAAACAAGGAACCTGTGGACCCACAAATGCCAAATTGCATATCAAATATGGCCTCAAGACACTGAAAAACATCATGACTGCATCCGCCTGATTCATAGAAGCTCAATTTGGCAAATGAATAGCAGCTAAAACTTTTGCTGAGCAGATGGAAAGGGAAAATGCACGGCTTAACCAGAAATTAACAGGTGATTCAATAAGTATTTTGAAAGGACAATATTCATCTTGAATCAATAAAAGGCTAGACAAGAGGATAATGTGAAAGAAAGTCCAAAAATAACTAGTAGAGGTCTTGGCCTAGAAGACATAGAAAACATGGCGGCCACTATAAAGTTGGCAACCACTATTTACTCATAATTTGGGTAACACAAAATATAATGGATGATGTCTTTCCCAAATATAACACTAGAAAAAGTTCTGATGAGATATTGAAGCAAAATTCAATGGCTTGGTCAAAATCCAACAGTTTTAGTGATCATTAACTATCAGGATGTTGCATTCTGGTAATAGCTTGACAAAATCTGCCAAAGAAAGATATGATGGTAGCTCAAATCAGTAACCAGATTGACAAAAGATGAGAGGAACTCACGTGGTGGGCCTCAGAAATTTACTGGGAAAAAGGCTTTAATGTTATGGAACTGGAGAAAATGCTTTGAGTACAAGAATCATTAAAGCCTAAAGCCAAATATTAATAGCTATGAAGTAATCTGTTCCTACAAGTATATCAGCACCTCAACAGACCGCAACTTTCTGTTTTACAACTATACCTTCAGAACTGCAGAAAAAATAAATTGAATGTCCAAAAAAATGCAATTGACAGACAAAATAGTTTAAAGCCTACCATGACATTAGAAATATCGACTCCATCAGCTTCAAGCTCTGCTAGAATATATCTACCATGAGTGTCATCAGCAACCTGGTCATGGACAAAGAGGCAAGCATGACAATGAAAGTAGAAAACTGCTAGAAGATATTATTGTGGACATAACAGAAGAATTATCTAATTCAAGAAATATTGCATTCGATAAAGATTATCCTTAATAATGAGCAAAAATCTTTTACCCTGGTTGAGAATAATTTAGTCAATATTGCATTGACTTGATATATTTTTAAAAGAAAACTTCATGGGCAAGATACCTTGGAGATTAGCCTAGGTGTCAAACCCAAACGAGCTGCACACGTTAAAGCATTCCCTGCATTTCCACCTCCTAGAACCTGCATTAAAAAAGAAAATAAAGAAAGAAAAACTGTGGGACAATGTTTGTAGATCTGAAGTGCTTATTTTAGAGGTCATTCTTTTGATACTTGAAAATATGCAGACAGATATTGCATTTTAGGTTTTAATGGAGTTGTATAAACGATATAGAGAGTTTAAAATGTTCAGAGCACTCAGTAAATGTACACTTCATTGAAAGTGCAAGCTTTCATAAGTCATCGACTTGTTCTTACTCAAAACCTAAAAATAGGGGAAGCTAAATGGATGATTAATATTCATTAGGTATGCTGGAACAATTTTGTTCCCATGCCCTTCAGCTTGAAAAATTGATGAAAAATAATGTCTAAGCATGAATGCATTCATTCCATTGTTATCATAACTATTCAAAAACTCAACAAAATTGAAGGAGAAAGGAAGGGTCCCTCACAACCAGGTATAGAAATTTGGTACAACGCACCAAATATGAGTGATGGATGGAAAAATTATCAAAAAGGAAGCAATGCATGATTTCATTAGCTTTTGGCTCTGTCATTAGGAACATTGAGGGGATCCTCATTTTAGATGTATTTAATTAATGACTGTTATCCCCTTCATAGTAATGTTTTGCTGCTTATGTTTTAGTAAGCCTTTTCTCTTTGATAATATTATTGTGCTTCCTCTTTTGTTAAGACTTTGAAAACCTCCTCCTCTAAGATTTTGGAGGAAAAATTTATTGCAAAGCTGAGCAAACGATAGGCACCATATCTCTATTCAAAGGCCCGTAGTGCAGCACACATGCTGAAGTCCGTGTTCCCCCACCAACACCATGCGGGAAAAAGGGATAAATTTTAAAGAAATCTTCATGTTATTAAAGAGGTGGTGAGCTATTAAATCCCCAAAAATGAAGCCTTTGCAATATTAGAGTGGCAATGAACTATTAGAGTTCCAATGGTATTAAACCTATCGGGCTTGCTTTAATATAATATATTTGTTTTAAATGTTTTAGTCTCACCACCAGGTCTCCTGCCGGTATTGTACCAACATGGGTCAGCATGGTATTGTTCACCCCTATACCAACACATTGTACACTATTGGGATCAGCACAACACCAACATGTATGACAATTTTGCCTTCTGATTTAAATGTTGGATCATTACTACCGCACATGTCCATAATTTACATATGTTACTGCAGGTGTATCGGATCGGCTTCCAAGGCATACTTGGCTTGGGTTCTAAGATCTTGTGATATCTGAACCCATTTTAATTATTAAAACAGGTGAAGCAAATTTGATATTCCAGCTAGGTTGAGGTTAGTCCTGATATGAAAAACCTTCTTGGTTATACTTGTTTATGATTTGTGAGGTTGGACCCTGAGGCCCCAGGCAACTCAGGTTTGCATTTGCCAGTTGAGTACATGATGAGTGGATGATTTAGTTTAGCCTAAGGCCCCAAAAAACTATATTTTAGTTCCAAGTAGTCACTTGGGTTGGAGTCCACCAAACTAACCATCCACTCACCATTATAAGCTGGAAAGTACTTGATGCAGAGAACTTGGTTTATCAGCTCCTATGCAACTTTAGGCTCATACATTTAATTTTTTGATATTACATTGATATTTTTCTCTCACAAGTAAAAAACCATGAAAAATTGGCAATGAATGGAGATCTGTAGCTAACTTATTCAGCCAATATAGGTGAATCAGTCTTGGCTTTACCAATTTTGCATGCCTCATATTTTGCAAGCTTATACTAATTTATATAACAGCATTTAATGTATTTTCCTTAGTTTTAGCATTCTTTCACAAACTCTTTCTTTCCATTTTTCGATATAACAGTATTTAATGCTTTCACATTCTGCAAGGTGTTCCTCTCAAGTTCAATTGTGAATTGGAAAGAATCCAAACTAAAGGATCAAATGCTAGTGCCCATCAAAGTCTCAAAATCCTTCTAAATTTTTAAAATTCCTCCTTGCAATGGCATGCCCAAGTTCCAACAGTAGCCCATCTTCAAATGCTAGGTACAGATTATCTGGCTCAAACCAATGAAGCCAAGTAACAAAACTTATTGCCACAATGTTTCAATTAATCTCACTGTAAAATTGAAACCAAGTTTCTAAAGCTTAACCCAACTAGATGCACTTCTTGCTCGTTCTATTTTATTGTCTTTTTACATAAATACCTGCAAGCTTCTGCTCCTAATCTTTTCATCAGGTGTCGGAAACCTATCCACGGTCGCCACATAATCAATTGATGCCATTCCACAACCCACCTACAACAAAAACAGATTATTTTAGCAAAAAATTCGAACAACAAAAATTGATAGCTTTTAAGAACCCATTCATCATTTTATTAAGATGAAATTAAGGTGTATTAGATTAAAACCAAAGTTTTAAATTGCGTGAGATGGGGGTTTCCCAGTTTCTCCATGAAACGGCATGCCCTAATGTCCTATCCCCTATCCCGATGGCTGTGTTGGTAGTGCATCTCAATACCCTCTTCTCCCTCTCCTTCAATTTTCTTTTATATATTTTATTCTTTTCCTTTTTTATTTCCTTTCTTTTTCTTCTTCTTTCTTTCCTTTATTCCTTGTTTCCTTTCTTTCTTTCCTTTTCTTTCCCTACATGGACACCACCCATCACGCCAATACTTAAAACGTTAATTAGAATTAGACTGTCTAATGGCCTGAGTTGCTTTTCTTTTCTTGAGGACTTTGGTGCATAGATTTTAAGTTTTCTTTTTTTTTTTTTTTTTTTCAAGAGGGGAGACTCGGATCATCTATCTTTCGAAGATCTGCCACACGCCTTCCCTTGCAAACCCATCCCGTGCAAAACATTACGCCCCAAGACAAGAACAAAAAGGGCGAATAGGATCCACCCAGAGAGAGAGAGAGAGCAACGCACGACGATTCGTCTCTGGGGCAAGGGTAGGGCGGTGGAGGCCAACGTGCGGGTCTCCTTGGAGATAGTCTCCGCCATGGGATTCCTCTGGAACAGCAGAGAATGAACAAGATAACGGTTACGGAGAACGTTAGGAAAGAAGGAAAGGTAAAGCAGAGTCGAGGAAATAGGGTGTAGGGTTAAAACGACATGCCTACCTTTGGAGAACGGACGAAAGGAGGGAGGAGCGAGAAGATGGGAACGAATGTAACGAGAGCCCCATTTCATTTGTGCGCTTCCGTTCCGAGGCAAAATAATTGGGTTTGTTGCGTAGCAATACGAACCGGGTCGATGTAGCTCGAGGAGGACAGCGACGCTCGCCGGAGATAGGAGCGAGGCCGAAGAAGACGGCAAGGAAAAACGATGTTATAACGGCTCCCTGGATGCCGATTCGCGTGTGCTAGTACGTGATCGTGACTCGTGAGGATAGATGGCCGCCCTATTTTGGCTTTTTTTTTTTTTCAATATATATATATATATATATATCATAGTATTGAGGGAATTTGAAAAAAGAAAAATAAAATATTAGAGATAAAATGCTAAGATTTTTTTTTTAAAAAAAAATATCGGTGGGAGAACATGCCGATTGGAAATTTTCAAGTTTAAATAATCATGAGAAAATATTTGATTTTTTTTATTTTTCTATTCTTTCATTGATTTCTCTTTTATTTTCTTTCATGCTGTTAGCAATTAAGAATAAACACAATCACTAAATGAAAGAACATGATAAAAGATAATATTATTGAGTGTATAATGAGCTAGTAAGTTAATCTAATAACGACATATGATAGATGATCAGAAGATGGCATAGTGTAACTAGCCAAATTGCTATATGTATTTTTGTAAAGAGAGAAGTTTCAATCAAGAGATGTCAATCAAATCAGAAAAAATCTTGCTCAAAGCTTTGACTAATTTGAGAAGTCTACCACCTTATTTGGAAGGGACTAGCTTTATCCAGAAAGGATTCTACCCAAGACATTACCCTATTTAAAGACTCAACTCATTTGGGCCATCAAATCATTACATAAATCAATCCCACAAGGACATTTCAAAATATATATAAATGCAACTTCCAACCTCTCAAATAATTAAGATGTAAGCCTACGTCTAAAAATCCTAAATGTTAACTTAAAGAGCTCTAAGACTTTTTCTTTTTCCAATATAAGCTAACTTGAGTGTCAAAAGATCTTCTTAAAAAAAATCTTTAGACCTCTTCAACTCTACATCTCTCTCTTACGAAAATGCACATTTAGATTAGTTGAAAAATGCTCTACCATCTAAGCTATGACCTACCAGTTGGTTGGCATTCAAAAGCTATTTTTGGATATCAATAAATTAGCATCATATATAATAAATAAGTAGAAAGACTCAATAAATTAATATTATTTATAATAAATGCATAGAAACATTCAGCCATACTATTCAAAAGAAGAAATTAAAGAGTAAGCAATACCCAACCAGGCTCAAGTCAGCTCCCAAAATTTTATGAAAGATTCAACCAATTTAGATACTCCATCAATGGCAACAGTCACCCATGGGATCAATTCAATGCTATTTTATAATGCATTGAGATGCTAACTAATTTAGTTTACAATATGTTTCCTTAAGGATCCAATTCAAAAGGCCAATAAGAAGATGATCAAAAGGCCCATCGAGTTTTGGGCACGGACCTCCCTTGGCTAGAACTTGATGAAGATCCTCAAATCCCTTAGAATCAGCGGACTAAGGGGTAAATGCTAAAAAGTTGACCTAAGAAGCTTTGAGATTGGTTGTCATGATTTGATGAGAACTTCAGTTTGAAAACCCTTTCAACTTGCCAAATCAAGTAGATCGGCAATAAAGAAAATCAACTAGAGGATCGAGACGATCTTGGACTATGTTCAAGGTAGGGGTTCACCTATCCAATGAGCTTAACCTTCCTAAGGAATCACCATTCATCAAGAAGGTAATGGCCAAACCTCTACCCTCGATATTTAAGATGCCTTAGTTAGATCCATACAATGAGACCTCAAATCTCGTTGACTATCAAGAGAGCTTAAAAGCTCTCGTGCTATTGCATAGTGCTTCAAGTGCCATCATATACTAAACCTTTTTGGCAACTCCAAAGAAAGCAACTCATATATGGTATTCAAGCCTCAAATCTACTTTCAGCAGCTCTTTTAAGCACCTAAGCCAATAGTTCATTAGCTACTTTATTAGTAATAGAAAGTGTTAAAAGATCTCCGCAAGTCTAATGTCGGTTAAGCGTTAAAGCCAGTTTGGTTCCGTATGATTCCGAGTTGACTTTGCAAGCATGTGCACCCGACCAATATCGGTACCATTTAACTTTCATTGGCATTGGCAGCCATCCTTGTTTAATTGCCTTCCTGATGCTTCTATACTGAAGTCACAAGAATATTAATCAATTGACAGGTAGGCACGCATAGGGGTTTTTTTTAGCCCTTTTTGAAACCGGTGTCAAACAACACCGATTTTATGATTTTAGTGTGAAAGATAAAATTTTAGATAAATAGAATTAAATAAAAAAGATATCACTTGAAATGACGCTTGTAAAAACTCCATTTTAAATGGCGCTTTTAAGAAGCACTACTACTTTACGCAGAAATAAAAAGGTCAAGCGATGCTTTAAAAGCACCCTTTGAAATAACACTCGTCATTTCAAATGATGCTTTTTAATTTTTAAAAATGTCATATTAAATGATTTTTTTAACCCCATTTGTGTAAAACCTTTATCTTCCACGCTAAAACCGTAAAACCGGTTTGACACCAATTTAAAAAAGAACTCTTTTTTTTTCCTCGATAGCATAGTGGAATGATCTGACAACTTCCACCTGAAGAGTTATTCATTCTAAACGATTCTGTATACAGATGTATCCACTTCCACAGTTGCATCAATGATAACAAATGCTACTCAAGTGATTAAGTACAAAAGAAGAAAAATGAAATAAAAAAGAATAAAAGATTGCGAAACTTTTGTTCATTAGACTTGATATGTTTACAATCATGCTTTATATCCAACTACAACTGATTTGTCTTATTACAGTGCTCAGTCTCCTGCTCTATTTGTTCTTCAGCTTCACTTATCCAGCATAGAACTTTTGTCTGCAGTCCGCAATAGCAAGTTTGATTGGTTAAACCAGATCATATTAGTAAATACATAACCAGCAATCATATCAGCTGATTGTTTATGATCACAAGAGCAAAAGACATGACCAGGATGAAATACCATTCTGTGTACACTGCATAAGAATGCCGGACACTATGACAGGTGAGCTGCAAAATGATGCTTCAAGATGATAGCCAATTAAATTTGTGGCATTCTAATTAATGCTTCTGGACCTCCTCTGACTATATCAGGTACTGCTTAGCTGAAAAATATTAGATCTGGCTGTTGGAAATAACTGAAGCATACCAACGGCACAGATTCAAGGCTGTAATTTACCAAATGTTGTCAGAGGAAAAACTGCTGCCTCTTGTCATCAGAGGACCAGAATGCAAAGGTCATCCTGTTGAAATATGACATCAGATATGTTGAGCGAACATGCTCCATAAAGATGCTGCATGCTTCTACAATCTAAAAATTGAATAAGATATTAAAACCTAGTGACAATTCCACATTCACATAGGCCTTTGGCAATTTAGCAAAAGTGAAAATAGACTAGAATAGCATCGTTATGGTATGGTTCTCATGATTAATCTTCTATTCACCTTTGCGTCGCAATATTTAATAATAATATTTTGATATAATAGCGATGCAATTTGAGTTGCTAATGCGTCGCAAAAAATTTTTTTTAAAATATTGCGACGCAAGGTCATTGCGTCACAATATTTATTAAAAATATTTTAGATATAATAGCGACGCAATTTGAGTCGCTAATGCATCGCTATTAATTTTTTTTAAATTATTGCGACGCAGGTCATTGCGTCGTAATATTTAATAATAATATTTTGAAAATATTAGCGATGCAATTTCAGTCGCTAATGCGTCGCTAATTAAATTTTTTAAAAATATAAAATATTAAAAATTAAAATAGTTAATACAATTTCGTTACATTTAAATATTGATAGAAACATTCTTCACTCATATTGATCCAAACAATAATCAATTTCCAAAAATAATTCATATATTAAAATTTTGAAGTTTTCATGTACAACATAAAAAAAGAAAAAAAATAAATCAAGAATCTGAGCGATCACGTGGAGGCTGGCACCCTACGACAAGCGGCTAACCATATCCTGCAAATGACGCATCTGATCTCGCACGTCTGCAAGCTCCTGATCCGGCCTCGCATACGCTGCTCGAACTCGTTCTCGACCTCCTGCCGAACCTCCTGACGAACGTCCTGCCGAACCTCCTTCGCAATAGATCTCCGAATGTCGTCTAAACGCTCGACATGAATATTACAAGAAAATCGCGAGCTGAAGGCCTGATGGAAAAATATGCAGAAGCTCTAGTGCCCAGACCATAGACCCTGTGGTCTCGCGGCTGGGCAGCAACAGCCTCCAAAAACACACGCCGACTCTCATCTGCTGAGAGTTCGACGGGTGTCTCCCCATCAGTGGAGTCGACCTGCGATGCCTGGGAGTGAAGCTCCTCGACTCGTGTCTTTGAATTATAAAATCAACAATAAATGAGTTAATAAATTTCTCGAAATAAAATTTTAGAAATTAAACAGATACTACATAAATCTAATTTCTTACCGCAACCTCCCGTGATCGCGTGTCGACCCAGAAACCGTCCTCCTGGTGTGTGTCGCCCTGAATAGACGAAACTCACCAGGATCTCCGCCCTCCTGCTCAGACTATAACAATAAAAAATTGATATTAATACAAATATTTGTAAATAACTAAATTAGTAATTTATCATACGTCGTCTGTGCTCCTGAATCGAAATGAAGCCCGAAGTATGGTAGGAGAGACCCATGCCAGGACCGCCCTTCTTGGATCGGCGGTTTATGCTGGCTGATGCGGACCTCCTGTGCCAGTCATCGGACTGCCAGGCCCCTTAATATAACCATCTTGAATTAAAGATGCTCAGGTCGATGACTTTCATCAAATTATGAAAATCAGTGCATGGCTACATGCTAGTTGTTTAGTCTGCATGTAAAGCTGCCACCAGGATTCTATATTTTCATAGTAGGTAGAACTTTCAATGAAGAGAAGATCATAAATGAATCTATGCAGAGCATATACTTATTTTCTATTTTTCTAGAAGTGGAAGCAGGTGGAGCTCTAACAGCCATGCAAACAGTGAGTATGTATGTGCATGGTGGGCTTTTCATGTTTGAAGCAATGATAGCTCACATGGTCGATGGACAACATTCCTCGCTTGAATTGTCAATGCTTTGGTAATTTGATCTTACACTTTGCACAATGACAGTTATGTTTAAGTCAAAGTAACCAAAATTTGGAGTCTAAAAGACGGTTAAACAAACGCAGGTATGAATTATCCACTAACAATTAGATGTTCCAATCTATACTTTATCACTATCTATATTTCCAGACAGCATATTAAATATTTTAAAGCCCAGTACAGACCTTTCTGCTTGGTATAGTCACCGCAGCAAATCCATCCAACATGAAATCATCTTTGCTGGCCTGATGCCCTAGAAACGAAGCATTTTAGGGAACCTATATCATAGGTAGCAGGTTCTTTGGTGTATAGGGAACTTTAAGCCTCAAAAATCAGGAAAAACTGCTATGCCAACTTAACACTGACCCCCTCTTGTCTTAGCTCGATATTATTATAGTCAAATATGTTGTAACACCCAGCTTTAAATATGGACATGCTAGGGAGTCATGTTGTCGCTTAGGCTACTGGCCAGACGTCTGGGTTCCCGATCTTTTTACCTGACCGAAGCGTCATGTGGGGGTTTAAAGGGTGACGGAGGGTGACTCCCTCCTTCATCCTGGCAGACATCTTCCTCAGGTAATCCTTCCCTGTCCATGCCAGATTGAGAGAGAGAGAGAGGGGAGAGAGAGCGTGAGAGAGAAAGGAAGAGAGATAGAGGGGAGATCCGGCCGGCCAATAGGCCGACCGTGCCGCTGGCGCTGTAACAGGCCACGGCTGATAGAGAGAGAGAAGGAGAGTTTAAGGGAGAAATTGGAGGATGAGAGGGAGAGAGAAGGGCTGGCCGCGACGGTAGCCGACTCCGGTCCGGCCAATGGTGGCCGGGCCGCCTCCAATTGGCTGGCCGTGCTGCCGGCACAGTAAAATCCACCCAGGAAACGAAATAGAGAAAGAGTGAGAGGGAGAGAAATTGGAGAGAGAGGGAAGGAAGGGAGGCCAGCCGCGTCGGCAGCCAGCTCTGGTCCGGCCAACGATGGCCGGACTGACTCCAATCTGGCCGGAGTAGACGCCGGCACAACCTGCGTTGCGCGGGAGACGAGAGAGAGAAAGAGAGAGAGTGAGAGAAATAGATGAGTGAGAGAAGGGGGGTGGCCGGCCGCGGCTGCGGCCGGCTTCGGTCCGACCAACGACGGCCGGGCCGCCTCCGATTTGGCCGGCGGCGGCCCTGGCCCCTGGCTCATCTCAGCCCCTGTTTCGATTGAAACAGGGGATCTGGGAGGAAGACAACAAATCGGGCCGACTGGGCTGCTGTTCTATGGGCATGTTGGGCCGTTCCTGGAGCCCTTTTTGGGCAGGGTTTTGGACCCTATAATGGGTCAAAAAATGGAAAATAAAATTATGGCCAGATTCAGGATGAATTCTAGTTTCTTGGGTAATTTTATTTCCCAATTTGGACGCTTTTATTGGGAGATATTCAAGCCCAAAGTCGGGCCCATGGATTAGTTCGGGTAGAGTTGTAGGAATCTTTTTATTATTCAAATTTTAAAGATCTAATTATGAAAAATAATTCTGTAGGTGCCCAGTTGTCCAAGTAGCTGGTTTATCATTTTGGAGTTGCGTATTGAGGTAAGTAAGCCAAATATAATAATTTTATAAATTATAAATTATGGTATTTATAGTTTTATGCATACTTATGAAATTGAGTTTTATTGATTATTTTGGAAATTGGTAAACTGTATCATGAGTATTTAATTGAATATTTGCTATAACAGTTGGTATTAATTTGCAAAGTAATGGTTTATTGTGTTTATGCCAAATGTGATGTATATGTTTATTTTTTTACTTTGCAAAGTGAATTGGTTACATGCAATGATTAAGAATGTACAAACCACTATTTATGTGATATAAAAAGATAATGCTTATGATGATGCATGATGTGTGATATGCATATATATAATGATGACCCTGAATTATATTTATATGTATCGCCGCGGTTCTCCTATGATGTGGCATGTGGAGGCCATACACATCTAGAGGATGTGCTCTGTTTGATGATGATATGGCATGTGGAGGCCACACATCTGGGGGATGTGCTCTGATTGGCGATGATATGGCATGTGAAGGCCACACACATCTAGAGGATGTGCTGATTGATTATGAGGTAGCATGTGGAGGCCACATGCATCTAGAGGATGCGCTATGACTGATGACGATATGGCATGTGGAGGCCACGCATCTAGAGGATGTGCTCTGACTGATGATGATATGGTATGTGGGGCCACGCATCTAGAGGATGTGCTCTGACTGATGATGATATGGCATATGGAGGCCACACATCTAGAGGATGTGCTATGATTGACGATGAGGTGGCACGTGGAGGCCACATACATCTGGAGGATGTGCGCTGATTGAGATATAGCAGGGCCGTGGGACATAAAAATAAATATAAAAATGATCATATAAACAGTGGATTGTTTACAATGCATTTTCTGGTATTTATTGTATAAGCTTCCAAATTAATTGAGTAGTGATATGCCTGTTATGATAGCATGATAAATGCATTTGAATTGGAAGTTTATGAAATTATGACTTGATAATATCTTGATAAGATATGATGATATATGGCTAATTTATATTATTATTATAGGCTTACTTATTGAGTGTGAGCTCATGTAAATCTCAATGTTTTTCAGAGCCTCAGGATTGAAGATGGATTTATGGGGTAGATCTTCTATATAAATCAGTTTTTTTTTTATATCATTGTAACCCCAGTATTACTTGTGTGTAGGGTTTGTAGCCCAGAACTATATTGATTGTGTGTAGGGCATGTAGCCCAAACTTATATTTATGGTTTGTGTTAAGTTATGGATTTGAATGGCCTAATTATAATTATTGCCTTATGTTGATCAATGTGTAAATTTCGGGACGCCTTGCATGCCCGGCATGCGGCGGGTTGTCGCCCTAGCTCAAAATTTTGGGTCTGGGGTGTGACATATGTTCCAGTAATGAATTTAAGAAAGATAAGAATTACAAGATGTGGTAGCACTACACTATCAATTAGATTAGTTGGAAATAGAATCATCAGATGAAAACCAACCATATCAACACTAATAGTTCCCCTATCCGCATCGAGAAAGACAGAGGGAAGGTTTCTTCCAGTTGCAAGGTACAACTTGATCTCAACTTTGAAAATGGTTTTAACTATCAACTAAATAGTCAATTACTTGGTGCTTGTCACACTGTAATGTCATAGAACTACTTTGTTAGCAAAAACAGGGCATTTCCTGGATGTATTAATGGACTGCCATAGTGGCAAGGATGATGAAAGCTATTGTCCATTTATTTGCATATAATGTAACTTATTTGAGCTTCATTGCCAGTATATGTGCCTAAGTCTAGATGGAAAAAGTGGAAGGGTTGATGTTAGGTCGGCAATTAATCATACAAAGCATGCCAAACTTGACATCCATGAATACATGGGTAACCCCTGTTGTATACGATGTGCCATAACCTAACATAGTCGTGATGAGTAAGCAATAATTGGCTAGGCTGTAGCCTGTAAACAATGTGCCGCATTATAACCTAGTTGATGTGAGAAATGAGGAAGAATTGCTAGGTCATCACCCAAGTGATGTGTTACAATGTAACCCAGTTGTGCTGACAAATCAGCAAGAATTCTTTAGGTGATGGGAGTCTCACATGATGCCCCATTTGAATGATAAGAAGACAAGGGCAACCATATAAAATGGGGCAAAAGCATGCAAGAAGCTAACTCAACAAAAGAAAAGGTTGTGTTCCACTACTCAACTTTTACTAGAAAGGAGTTTGCTTGGAGACATTATGATACAAAAGAAAAATTATATTGCTTGTTTACAATAAACCAAATGAAAAGGAGAAAAGTCTAAGGATATCATATGGTTTCAAACTTTTACATGTAGAGAAAGATAATAACAAAAATGGACTTAGTTTTAGCAATAGATAAAGAAATGAAGATAACTCATAGACATGGAAAGTTAGTTTGAGATGAGGAGCTATTAAAGTACTTAACTTTCATGCCCTGTAAGAAGGGGAAAAGAACAAAAGAAATCTTGTGAGGAGAACAATGAATTAAGGCAAGGTATATCAAAGAAAGGAGAGTTATAAATCACGAATTAAATGGGTACATCAGGAAAAATGTTATAGAATGTAGCAGGGATACATGGTGGATAAGGTTTGGTGATAGGAATTTAATGTGGATTTGATCTTAAGTTTGTGGTGGCTTGTGATATGGTAAATGGCTTTTTCATTTTTTCCCCAATGAACAAAGAAATTGATATCAAGGACAGTGTGAAAAAAATTGGAAAAAAATTTAGCACACAAAATAGGCTAGTGTCACTTAGATATTTATACCAAGTTTAAGAAAAAAGGAATGATATTAACTGATGCCCAAAATTTTGGGCAGGCAAGCACTTCTAGCTTATCAAGTCAAGCACAAAATTTTAACCCAATTAAGCTTGGTAGAACTAAGTTTGCCCAAACATATAAAGGCCTGACCTAGCCTATCTTTAAGATTAATTCAAAATCTAAATTATATTAAATATTGCTTGATTTTACCCACATCCTAGCCTTAATTGCACGGTATGCCAAATGCTCCCCTTGTCTTCTTGCCCCTCTCTCACTACCCTTACCCTACAACTAAAGGAATCCTTGTCCACTTCACCTAAAGCTTTCTAGCTTAAAATCTAAGGAGTCATGCTAAGTTGCTAACCATTGTATGAGCCAATAGATATAGGAACTAACCCTATTTATTCTTTTATCCAATCATACCATGAGATCTTCGTTGGTCCTTCCGAGATCAATCACTATTACAAGCTGCCACTCTCCTCTTGTTCCATCTTCTCATTTTCAAATTAGGCCTAATCCAAGCCTAAGGTTATTATGTTGAATTGGGCCTTTGCTTTACAACTTAAACTGGAATTTAGGCTACATTGGGCTAGCCCAAAAATTTAGGCTACACTGGGCTAACCCAAACCTTTGCTTAAACCTGGCTTAGATGATGGATGCTCAAGTCTACATGAGAGTAGTGAAAAGCATTAAGAATAATTGTTACAAAATAAAAAAAAAATTCCAATCACAATTGGTTTTCATGAAGGATTGACACTAACTCCATCTTTTTTTATGCTACTAGAAAATGTAGGTTATTTGCCAAAGATAAAGTGTCAATTGATAATAAAATATTAACACTAAATGCTATGTCATATTATGAAACAAAAACCTTTAAAAACAAAGGCATAAAAATTAATGGAACAAAATATATTAGCAGGAACACATTTTTTAATAAAAAGAGCAAAGAAGATGAGGCCTAATCAAGATTAGTGAACAAAAGATACCATACGTAATTGGTTTCACTATTTGAAATCTACTAGACAAAATAGCAGAGAGATAGATAAAATATGTAATAATTAGGGTTGGTTGGATGAAATGGATGTGTGCTTTTAGGGAATTATGTGATGGACGCACCTTGATGACCTAAAGGAAAAAAAAAAATAGAATGGCAATGAGGCCTCCAATGTTGTAAATCTCAAAGTGTTTGCAATAAAGGTCTTCCAAAAAAAAAGGGGCAAAAATGTGAATGGAAAATCTACAAAGGATAAAATCAAGAACGATTGCACTAGAGTTGTACGAGTTGCCTAGCTTAAGGACAAAGTGATGGATTGTCATTGACATAGCATAGGCATGTAAAGCAATGAATTGTAAAGGACCAAAATGGAGGGTACGTCAATCTTGTTTGAAGGATGTAGGAAAACAAGGGAAGACATAAGGTTGTTTGGATACAATATATGCCCCAAAGGCATAAGTTCGAGCAAGGAAATTATAAGACTCAAAGGAATAAGTTCTAGCAAAGAAATCAAAACCTGAGGGAAGTAACAAACCTCAGAAGAGAACTCGCTATATAGAGTAAAGTAAGACATAGGCTTCTGATAAAAATAATATAAATAAGACCCAAAATAAGATGGAGTGGACTCTCATATCAGACTGCTTGCATTTTTTGGATTTTTAATGCAAAAGTTCAAAAAGAAGTATCAAAGATGAAAATGGCCAATTGCTTGCTCAAGGTGTACATAACTACTGACATGGAGAAATGGAAACCATAATGACATTTATGGCAAAGAGGGTTTAGTTGTGTTTAAGATAAATTTGAATTTCATATTTTGAGGTTAAGCACATAAGCTTGACAAGATGACTTATGAACACATGCAAACTTAGAAACTATAAAGTATGCTGGGTGTTGTTACTAACAGTTCATGTCACGATCAAATAGTGTAAAAGCAGCTTAGAAGCTTGTTTATGCCTCAAAGGTTTTGACCTTAGTATGTTCTTCCATCTTGGGAAAGTTCTCATCAAGGATAATTTGAGCAATATCATGGGATGATGAGAACAACATTCAAAATATCTGGCATCACATATGTTTCCTCATTGATAACATCATGCTCTTGATTGCTCACTTCTAATCCTTAAAATGATGCTTAATCTGCTTATGGAGTACAGAGCATGACAACATCACAAGTTGTGGAGACTACAGAATGAGAGTCAGGGCTGATTATCTAAAAGAAAGAGCAAAGTTTTCCAAGATTGTAAATAGCACAACTGGTAATGCCATACACTAGCTTGCAAAGATGGTTCTTTCATAGGGAGAGTGGTACTACTGAACTGCCTAAGTTTACGAAGACTCTTCATTATTTTGTTTTGATGACTCCATCCCTCTTCAATATAGAGCCCTTTATTAACAAATATTGGATCTTTAATCATTTCTTTATAGTTTATACTATACTATTCTTTCTTACATTTTCTTTCAAAACAAAACATTACTAAGTTATATGCCACTGCAAATTTTTGTGTTCATCTCCCATCTCATTTTTCCTTCTCCAAATCAAGCCATCCATGTGCTCTTTTCTGCTTGTTACTATCTTTTTCTAATATCTCATTCAAGTCTCTTACCCTTGTATTAGACTAGAGTTTCTGCAGTCCCACTTTTCATTTTGATTCCCAATTTATACCTATGGCACATACACCATAATACTCTGTATGTACCACTGCTATCAAAACAATTTTGCAAATCCATTTACAACTACTAGTCATCCACACCCACCACTATAACAAAAAAAATAGTTAGCAATTTACATGCAGAAACTAAATTTTTGTAGATTTACACTGGCAATTCTCAAAAGATACTCACAAATTGCTGAACACAATTCTCAATTCATAAACATTCATGTATCAGAAATGTAGTTGATCAAAGGGAACTGTATATAAAATGATATGAAAGGAAATATTCTCAAGGAATTCAGGAAAAACCTCTAAGAGTGTGATGTAATAGAAGTCTTCCATATGCTGCATAAGGGCAGTTCCATCTCTGATTGCACGAAGGAGATTTATCTCAGTCTGCAGAATTTTTTCAACAAGCTGCTTCTCCCCTTTCATCTGCATAAATGTTTTCATAAACACCTGGTTAAGTTCAATGCAACATGTCCCATATGTCGTATCGATTAATTTATTTTTCCAATTTAAGCATGCATTAAAATGTGCTATCTCATTGGATGTATGGTCAATTTTTGCAGAAAAGAGGACAGCCTTTCCCAACCCAAGCTGGAAATATTTGTTCAGAATATGACACAAACCACGTACATATTTTTAATTAATTGGAGCGAGGATAATCCAATGAGATAAAGATTAAATGCCTTGTCCAAGGAAAACAAAAATCTGATTGAAAGATTCATATGTTATCAAAAGAGGCAAACATGATTTATCACATGTGAACAGATACGGAAAACTGACAATAGGCTAAAATGAGCTTTGCAGTCATTACTTGGTATCTTCACAATTTTGGCTTGAAAATTAGACTCAGATCTTTTATTTCCAAAGAATAAGCACTTTATTTACAACTGAGAATAAAGCATACACATATATTGTTTCTCTATAGAAGTTTAATGGATTCAGGTTGTTCTGGTGAATTTTATCCATCTACGGAGGCTGTTACCTTCTCAAAGGAATTACTCTCAATCATTTTCTAGAATTCAATCATGTAGGAGAAATTTTATCCCTAGGGAAATTGTTCTATAACAGACCTCTGGTTCAGATAATTACCATAAGGATGGAACTTCAACTATAAAGTAGCAGTTGACATAGTTTGCAAGTATTTCTTCTTTTAAGTGAACAAAAGACAAAAGCATGTGATTTCATGAAGAGATGATTTTCTAACAGTATTATTTTCTTTTGATATGTTAAAATAAAAAAAATGATAAACAAAAAGAAACCCGCAAATCCAAAGAGCTCTACCAAATACATTGGGAGGAACTAGATGATGTCTGTCTTCATACTGCTGGTTTGTAGTGATTGATTGTTTGTACTAGAATATAGGGTAGTATACAAGCCAAAACACCCTTCTTGATTCATCATCTTCAAGGCTAACAGATCCTGTCTTTGTTATTTTTATCACTCCAAGTATGTCATTCCATCTATGTCATAACACCATGCTAATGATCTGAAGAACATGGTTCGGTATTTATACACAAATTGATCAACTTAATATTGTTGTTATGAATATTTATTGACAAGTTTATGAATGACTTCTGATAAGTGCCTGAGCCCAGCAATGCTACATTCTTTATGAGCTCTTGGGACAGCATATAAATGAATATCGGCACATTATTCTAGCATCAATGGTGTATCATATTAACAAAAAGAGAGCATAAATTCAGGAGTATATTTTTAACTTGCACATACTTCAAAAATATAGGATTAAGTAAATCTTATCATCCACATATTATTTTCTAGTTAATGATTTGTCATTATCAAAAAGGGAGAGATTGTTGAATATAAGAATTTAATATATATGTTTTGATGATAATAAGACATTACTTGATGGATTAATGCTATGTTTGAGTTTGTATTGATAGACAGATACAATGGTTGATACAAACCAAAACATAAGTAAAACTTTATCTGAGAGGTATTTAATTTGTAAGGAACTCAAGCAGTATGGAAGAATTTCAAGTTAGTAGAGAACAAAGTCAAATTAACTATTAATTGACACAAGAAATTTGAAAGCAAAGGTTTCCATTATATTTATATTTTTTCGAAGGAAGAGAAGGGAGTTGGGACTTCCTTTATAAATCAAATGCCCAAGCCTTGTTTCCAATAGCAAGTAATCGAAGCCGATGTAGGGGGTTTGGTATCTTACCATCATTGGAGAGGACAATCGAAAAAGTTAAGCCCTTTCTCCTCTTTTCCCTTCTTTTTTCTTTTTTCTTTTTGCCTTGGGGAGCCAGTAGATGGCTATCAATGGCCGGTTGTAATTGAAGAAATGGGTCGAGATCTTATTCTCTATTTAGTTATCAAGTAGTAGTTGAGCCAGACTAGCTACAACATGGTCGGGTAAGAGACGCTTATTGGCATTTGTAAGTTAATAGTAATCGATCTAAAATCATGAATTATGTTTTCCATCTCTATCTTTAATTGTCCCCTATTTTAGAATTCTCGGGATGATGCCTCACCGCCAAAGTTAGTTACTAGCACTTACCATTGACATAAGATCCTAGGCCATTGCCAAAGACGCTCGTGTGATAGAACATTTTCAAGCCTCCAATGGGGAGTATGGGTAGGAACCGTGTGAAGGAAAGGAGGAGAATATCCATAGTTCTTGAAATAAAAGAGGATGGGTTTCAATGTGTCTTATTTCTCTCTCATCCACCTCTATTTCTTTCTTATTCGCTCCTATTTCTCTCTCATCCATCCCCACTATCTCTCATCCTTTTCTCTCTATTCTATGGGGTTTCTCTCTCCTACTAGTATAAGACTCCAACATAGGTCTTCATTTGGGGCCTAATAACTTTCCTATGGATGCCACTAAGAATAGGGTCTCAAGTTAGCTTGGAGACTATAGAACATTTTCGACCTCCCAGTATTATGGGATATTATTGAACCTCATTAGTATCATAAATTCTGAGGTCTCCTTTTTGTACCATTATCCCTATTCATAAATGAAAACTTTACAGGCTGATAGGCTTGATTTGATTAGGGAAGCCTAAGATTTAGGGAATTAAATTAACAAATAATTATGCATTAATTTAAAACTAAAATTTGTGTGGTGAGTTTTGAAAAGAATACATACAGTTGATTTAATTTACTATTTCTTTTACTTATCAGGTAAGTCATGATATACCTTTCTAGAAATACTTTATATATATATATATATATATATAATATATATATATATATATATTTTTTTTCAATGATATATTGATATATTAATTGATTAATGGATTTTATAAATGAATATTTTCTAGTTATAGATGTCTATAACTAGAAAATATGCATTTATAAAATCCATTAATCAATTATATATATATATATATATATAATTGATTAATGGATTTTATAAATGCATATTTTCTAGTTATAGATGTCTATATTATTTTAGAAATCGTGCATATATCTTTAAATTTTGGTCTCGATCTTCTTTTATGGTATGGATTGATTCGATACAAATTATAGATTGTGTTTTGTTATGAATTATATATATATTTCAATGATATATTGATATATTAATTGATTAATGGATTTTATAAATGTATATTTATAGTTATAGATGTCTATATATTTTAGAAATCATGCATATATCTTTAAAATTTGGTCTCGATCTTCTTTACGGTATGGATTGATTCGATACAAATTATAGATTGTGTTTTGTTATGAATTTTGAAACCCATCCACCTGTGCTCATGACCTTCTACTTCTAGTAGGAATTATACACTGATTTGATAACTTTTTAGTAGAAATTATATATTAAGGGGATTATATAGTGGTTGATGAGATCTCAAGCACAGTCGGATTGGTTAAAATGATTTATGAGGAATTCAATTTATCATTATGAATTATTTGAATATTTAAAAAGTCATGAATTTCCTCTTCCTTCCTCTATAAATTTCCTTTAAGCCTAGTCTAAATCCACTTTACATTTATTATATTACCTTTAACTATCTCCTGCTTTACTATTGCTATTTACTTTTCACCTGATAATCCCTTGTAACGAAGCTGTGGCCTCTGGAGCCCACCGCTGCTGTAGACTTGCCCTTTCTTTTTTTCAGTAGAATCACGCAGTCATTTTCCTGAACAAATTAGTCTACTCCTACTCTCGTAGCTCGCTGGCGAGGGAGGATGCTCTAGGACTTCCAATAGTATTGGAGTTGCAGCGCTGATTTATTTTAGACAGTCTTTAGAACAATGTTTAAGCTCGAATCCAACCTAATGATCTCTATTCACTACAATACAGCGCAAGAAAAAGATAAAGAGCAACGAGATCAAGACCGCAGATGGGGGCAGCTTGTTAACCGGCAGTTGAACTGCTAAAGCCAACGACCCCTAGTGGCTAATGCATGGCAAAAGTTTCACACTGGCAATTCTCAGCCAGTCCAGGGGCCTATTAAATCATCTCATTTGGGAGCAACTTGATGATTGAGTTCCTACTTTATACAGAACAACTGGATGGAAACACATGCTACCTTTTTTCTAACCTTTCAATCACAGCTGCCAATTGATCTGATCCGCAAGCTAAAATTTATAATTGTAAGCAAACCTTGAAAACTATCTGGCTCGACCAGATGTGGCTTGACAAGGAGTGAAGATATAATCCACTGTTTTCTCTCGACATTTGGATCATTTAGCAAATAATTAACCACCTAATCAAGCTTGAACTGATCTCAATCCAGGGTATATACAAGCTTAAACTGAGCGGAGCTTGATTAAGAGCTAGATTAAATAAAGAACAAGGCAAGCATGATCTCAGTTTTAAGCTCAAAAAAGTTATAAGGAAAACTCAACAAGAAGCAAGCTCGATCAAACTTCACTCGGATGCAACCATACCCTCATCCACATATGGGTGGATGACTGATATGAGAAAAGGTAAGCCGGCAAATCACCAAGCAGCTGCATTTGAATATTTTTGAAATGACAATCTAAGTACCCTTTAATGCCATCTTAAATTTATCTTCCATTTCTAGCTGAATCTGCTGGTACCCATGCCTTGCATCCAAACACACCTAAGGTAGATATTGCACTTCAATAATTTAAATATATCACCATATTTATTAGAATAAAATTAAAAAGCCTAAAGCATCATCAAATTGGTTCAATTTATGGCCATAACTAAAGCAACACCAAATCCATTTATATGATGCCTTACAAAATTCAATATAATTCAGTAACACAGTCATGGCGAGATGAACTTGCTTTTGACAGTATAAGAAAGATGGATGAATAACCATTTACATAAATTGGAACATTTTAAATTTTTTCTAGTTTACCTGTATCAAACAAGACTCACCAACTGCAGCACATGTTTCTTGTTATATTTTCAGCTGGTTACTTTCATGGAGTGTGTCTGTTAACTTAAAATGCGGACAGGTCAACTTCTATAACAAACCCCCTGCACATTCAACCTAAAAGGAAAGAATATAGTATTAAAAAATATCAATGTTCTTTATTCTGTCAAGGGAAAACATAAAAAATTCTGTTACACCATGAAGGGATAAAAGATATAATACAATCCTCTAGCAACAAGATCACAAATAATGTTTAAATAAATTTAGAATATTATCTTTTTACAAAAATAGAAACAGTGAAAAAACAGATACTACTAGGGGAAAAGAGAATGAATTGGAATAGAGGATGAGAAGAACAGAGAGTAAAGAGTTACTAACAGGGGGAAATACCAAAAAAGAGCTACTTTATTCAATAAAATTCATAAACATACCTCACATACCTAATTCATCACTCCTCATGAATTTCTGTTTATGACACAATAGGACTCAACTCTATCATATCAAAACCATTCGCTTTCCTAATGAAAGATAAGTACAGACATTCCAAAAACAGAAAAGGCCACATTCTCATGGAATAATAGATAGAAAATCACTAAAATTACTTCAAATCATGATTACGGTGCCTCAATGCCTTCCTAATCCAACCTAAACTTGATGTATGACCTTTAGAAATAATCATACTTATATTAGGAGTCGAAAAAAAAACCACTGGGAAAACAACCATATAGATAATATGAAAATTATAATAAACATAAACTAAAAGCCTAAAACAATGAAAATTAATCCAGTCATTTGAATGCTTAAATTTCTGATTGCATCAGGATATCGCACAGGCACAGTGAGCTGGAATGGAAATATTTAGGATCACTCCTTAAATTCTGAAACACAATAGACTGCAGGAATAACATACGAATCTAATTCAACAAAATTTTCTGATAGTAAATCAAAATCATCAAATAAATTCGTTACTTCAAATTGATTTTGCATTGAAGCAAATACCTCAGGGTCAGTCCCAACTTTCTTTGTTTCTCCTAAATGCCTTTTTCTGTGAGATAGATTTCTTGTTCTGCATCCTCTTCTGTTCTCCAATAGCAGCCCTTCAAGATATGACAGAAGTAAACATTGCAGCTCCATGATTAACCAATCTAACATGAAATGGTCTTCTCACATTCTATTTAACAAATTTTTGAAATTGTAACATATCAATAGGAAAAAGTTCCAGGAAAAGTGTGGATTAATGCATATTCAATTCTGTCAAGAACTCAAAGAACTATCATCAAATAGAAACAAACATAACAGGTATGTGGACATGAGTTGATGCCAGCAATCAAATAAAAGAGCAAAAAGAGAAAAAGGACATTAAGGAACGGGAGAGAGATTGTTGCTTACAATTTTTCTATCCTTTTCTTTTGCTCTTCTGAAGGAGGTGGTGGCACATATGATGCAGCATCTATAATAGCCTATTTAAGAAAATCAATGCGGATGTATAGCTAGATAACCATGAACATAAAAATAAGATAAACAACTAGAGCTCTGGAAACAAATTTAGAAGGCTTAAACAAGAGTGATGAAGAAACCAAAATGTTCAGTACCTGCAGCTTCTGAAGAGCATCCTCGATATTACCCCTGAAGAACAGCAGAATATAGTTAACTGCACAGGAAACTGCTAAGACGCATGGAAAAAATGAAGTGGCAGTGCATGAAAGCTTGCTTCTGTGTTCTCGTCTTTGTTGATGAAATTACAATCTCCCCATCCTTGTTGATACGATTTTTTTCTGTAAATAGATGTGGAATCTATACCTAATTTTAATACATAAACATGCAGCCAAATGTGGCTATTGGAGTGTATTGAATGAGAGAGAAAAACACATGGAAATTCACATAGACCAATTAAATATGAAGACATGCAATAAAAAGTGCTGAATAACAACCATTTGAAGTATTCTTTCCCTGACTCTTTGTAAGCCAATGTGCTCGTTTAACATTGAAGCGCATGTCTACCTTAGTGTTCACTGCAATAATAAGCATATTTCAGTGAATAAGATTGAATAAACATAATCCAGTGAACATAACAGCATGGAAGCTACAAAATGTCAAGAGAAAAGTGATCAAAAAAGGTGAAACTAAAATAAAATTATATCATGTTAATTGAAACTTCTGGACTCTCTGCATCCCTAAAAGATGCATACTTATACTGCCAAGTAAAGAGAGTATGAATCACGCCACCGACAGTTAACTACTGATTTTTTGAAGTTGTTCCAAAAAAGAAAAAAGGGGGAAAATTTTCCAGACTGCTAGCTTGAGAAAAACACCCAAGATGAACAAGTATAATAAAGTACAGACGTGAAGGTTTTCTGAAGCATAAAGCATTCATTGAGTGAAGTCACTTTTAGCACTATAACACCACAGAGCTAACAATTTAAGATAAAATTAAAGCAAAATGAGAAAGATTAAGAAGTAAACTAACCTTTATTTACATTTTGACCACCAGGTCCCCCGCTTCTTGCAAAACTAACAGTGACATGGTCTGCAGAATCAAATGATTTAGATATATAGTTAATCATGCTAGTTAGCTTGTATTGCGCAAGAGAACTGCACAAATTTCAACAAGCAATTTTCATACAGAATGATACTTCATTTTCTTATGCATTTAAATACCCCTAAACCTCCCCATGTTGTATTTATAACTGGAGCATATTTCCTTAAAGAGTTTATCACATGTAAGGACCAACAAGGACATGAAGATCATCAAATATAATTAAGGGATTCAAAATTTATAAATTTCATACTTCCGTGCTCAAAGAAATGCATGAAGCTAAAAAGGGCATAGACGATGACATTTGTCTTAAGGAAAGCCATGGTGCTATACAATAAAACAATTAAGGCAAAGCTATGGTGACATGCAGAACCATGGTTTCAAAGCCTAGCGGAACGTTCAGTGGGACATTGGAATAAATTACTATGCCAAATATCGGGATGCAGCATCTTAATTTGGTGTGTCTTGAGAATCTCTTGTCTCAAGTGTCAAGATGGGATGGGACATTGGCATGTCCCTTTTCATTGAGAAACCCAAATGGTTCCATCTCATTTAAAACCTTGTGCAAAAATACACTAAGGAAAGTAACAAGTGATAATAATGGCATAGAAAAGGACAAACTGCAAAAGAGAGAAGCCTAAATATGAGCAAAACAGTCAGGTAACAGGGTTCAAAAGAAAAAAAACAAAGGTGATCTGAATATTAATTGTAAAAAAAAAAAAAAAACTTTCCAAAATGCCTCTTATTACAAGGTTATTAACACTAGATATGAACAAACTGGATCGAAGGTGTTATAAGATGACTACAAATTGTTTGGACAAGACTTGGTGGCTGCAGTTGCATTATGTCTGCTGAAACTAGATGATGATACAAAGGTCATTCATAAAACCAAGCAACAAAAATATAGGAATGTTGACTATTGACATAGAAAAGAATATATCCAAACTAAAAAAAGCTGCATTCTAATTTGCTTCCTCGTTATGTTTAATAAATTAAGCAAATGTGGCAAGCACAATTTTTAGTTAACATAAGTTAAACCACTTAATGGATGGATAAATTTTGATTTTGTGTAATATGGCCCTTTTCCGCATGGTAGATCAAGGGGCCACATGTTTGCTGCAGTCCAAATACAAGCTACAATTAAAAATGTTGTAATTGGAACAATCAAGGGGCCATATATGTTATAATAACATATCAATTATTACATAATTGTTTATAATACAATTATGATTATTATTATAATAATATATATATGACAAAATCATAGTAGTTAAATAAGTATACTATGATCATAACATTAATGGTTGAATTATTAAATAATTATAACATTATAACAATAATTACTACAGTGATACAGATAATATAATATAAAATATAATTTATATTATTATAATAATAAACCTATTTTATATAACATGCATTTAAATAATTAATTTATCTTCAAAGAGCTCTTTCTAATCACAACTTAAGTTATAACTGTAACTATGAAAAATTTTGCTGCAGGATTTAAGCTATGTTTTGCATTTCAAATGAAACCTGCAATTGCAGTTAACATCAAACAATCATTTTAGACATCTGGACTGCAATTGCAGCACTTGCAATTTCAATCTGTCTGATTACCTTCAAACAAATAACCTTTAAGGTTAAAAAATTTTAAAATAATGATTTTGTAAGATTTAGTATATAGGATGTCTGCTATAAGGGCAATGCTTTCATGAAAGAAGACTATTTATTATGCATGTAGGATTAATTCAACTATTACAAATTAGATTAAAAAAAAAAGCAATTGCATGTATGCAGAAGTATTGAGTAATTACAGCAAAACCAGAGTAGCACAACTTCATCTATTAAGCATACAAATTGATGACTTAAGAATAGTTTTGGTTGCTAGAAACTTATAAGAAAATTGATGAGGATTCTAAACGTAAATAGGACAGCAAAAGGGTTTGATTTGGTTCATGCACATCTTGACGCAGTCCTGAACCAAACTCAGGTCAAGTCTGAAATTGAAACCTAGATCCGGCCATCACCTGATTCATCTAGGTTGAATCTGGTCTCCCTTCTGGGTCAGCTAAGACTTAAGCCTAAGTTTTTAGGGATAGACCCAGATTTTTTAAACCATTTTTTTTTACCAGGTTGAATCAGGTTTTTTAAGGTCTAATACAACTACTTCCAAATCGAAGGTTAGTTCCTGAACTCAAACCATGTCCAAAACTTATACAGATCAAGCTAGGTCTACCTGATCAACCATTCTCTTTTAATTGCCTATTCTTCTTTTTCCTCTCTAAATCTATTTTTCTTGCATTTCGCATGTGTTGTTTCTCCTCTATTTATCCTCTTTACCACCTTTATTATTTGTTGATTGTTTAATATAAAAATCTAATCAAATCTGAAATTATTTGCAGTAATAATTAATTTTTGTGGTTCAATCCTATGCCAAGCTGCATTGATGTTGGATAAATGATATCAAGCTGCCACATGTCATTGGTCCATTAGTTCTTAAACAAACAGCTCAATCAAAGTAATTTTAGTGTACGCTGTCATAGACTCTTCCATTTGTTGTAACCAATGAAGAAGGATGTATCATTATCAAATATATTCAGTAGGCAGAAATTGGCTGTGCAAGTGCTCTTTCAGTTTCCTCCAGATAGTAAACTTTTTCTTAACCAAAGTGTTTGTTTAACTCTGTAATCTACAACACCAAATATGAGGAGTTCACTTCAAATTTGATCCAGCAAATTGAACCTTTCTTCCCTTGCCAATTAATAATAACAAGAGAGGAATTTGTCACCACTAAAAATCCAATCAAGAAAAGTTTCAGCATTCACAGGACCCACTGTTGTTAAACTCTTATTATTTATGATCTTGATTTATGATCCAGATTAAAATAGCCTTAAGAAAAAAGGATCTCATTCTTGAAATCAGCTAGGACCATAGATCTAAATCCTTTTACATAGTCCTTTCCTTTGGGCCATAAGAACTAACTTGGTCATCCTATTTACATATTAGTCACATGGAAGTCCATTTTCTTAAATTTATTAAACCATATAGCTTTTAAAATCATTTATCTCTAACATACCTCAAGTAGTAAAACTAGCAAGAGTTATTGGAGTCCATGGAGTTTTTTTTTAAAATAGTAAATTTTATATTTTTGTGACCATTTCATAAATATTATCCTTGATTTTTCTAAAACAATCTATCTAAAAGGACAATTGAATTGATAGGTTGTATATAAGCATCTTGAACAACGAGATATAATGTTTCATCATCAAACATGCTTCATATGGAAACTCTACCTCTTATTTGTGTAGCTTTTTATTCTTCGTTCATCCACTTTATAGTTGACTTACTTTTCAATTTCCACATTTCCTTGTTATTCTGAAAATTTTATAGAACAAGCTTACCATCTTGATCTGTTCCATGAGCAAATCCAATCAGACCCCCTCAATGATTTCCAACTCTATACCAACCTTAAGAACATTGTTCATACATCCATAAACATCCAGAACCTCAACTTTAACCATCTATTTAGCCTGTAATGAGAGAACATACATATGATGAGGATCATTTACTTGATTAGAAACTAGAAAGAACCATTTGGGCATAAGGAACATCTTGCTATTCTCTCTCAACATAGGAAACCACATGCTGACTCACAAATTAAAACAAGCATTTTGCTATACTTGAGAGTAATAATATTAGCCCTCACTGCCCAAGATAGTCGAGATCATCAGATGTGGTCAGAAGAACTATGCAGCATTTCCAAGCTGTCCAGGTTACTTCTTTGCTGATTGTCTTGATGATTTGAGCCATTAGGAATTTCTTTGCTGATCCAACAATGGCGTGTGTGCAGATTTCAGTCCATTTCTTCATAGAAAGCAGTAACAGAAGAGGAAAGTTACTGTTTAACAATGAGTATTGGATATTAATTTGGAAGACTAGAAACTGCAGCACACACACCAACATGTTTTTGATCCCTTCTAGTGATCATTTGACATGTTCTGTACACTTCTTGTGATTAGTCAATCTCTTCTCAAAGGCCCCAAAATGACCTTCCATGGCTCCTAGACGAGCTAGCATCATTTGAAATGTTCTTTCACTCTTTAGTTGCACAAACAAGAAACTACTTGTTGAATTGGATGGCTCCGATACCAATTTTGATATAGGTTACCTTCAAACTAAGCCGCAAAAGTTAATTTTATCAAATAAATAATTTCACATCTGAATACATGAAATATAATTTTAGTGAAAGTAGAAATACGAATGAAGAAACAGTGAAGACTGCAAGCCAAAAGATACTAAAGAGTAAAAAATTTAGATATTTGGGATCAATTATCCAGCAAGAAGGTGAAATAGGTGAAGATGTGAATCATAAAGTTAAAGTAGGATGGATTAAGTGGAAAAGTGCTTCAAGAGTATTGTATAATCGACGTATCCCATTAAAATTAAAAGAAAAATTTTATAAAACTGCTATTAGGCCAGCTATGTTATATGAAACAAAGTGTTGAGCAATATTAAAATAACATGTGAATAAATTAAGTGTAATAGAAATGCGCATGTTAAGATGGATATTTGGCAAACCTTTTAATGATAGAATTAGAAATATACATATACGAGAAATGATAGGAGTAGCCCCAATTGAAGATAAAATAAAAGAAAACCGATTACGGTGGTTTGGACATATACAATGAAGACCTTTAGATGCTCTAGTTAGAAAGAGTGATCTTTTAACAGTCCATGGTAATGATAGAGGTAAAGGTAGACCTAAACTAATATGGACAGAAATAATTAAGAGAGATATAACTATTTGTAATTTAAGTGTCGACTTAGTCCTAAATAGAGTAGAGTGAAGAAAGCAGATTCATGTAGCTGACCCCATATAGTTGGAAAAAGGCTTAAATGAGTTGAGTTGAGTAGAATTAATTTTATCAAATAAAAAATTTCAGATCTGACTAATCCAGTTCTATTTTGTTACAAGAATTTTACAAGAAAGGAAGCAAAGAGGACTAACAGAGAAGAGAGACATAAGAGATGCAAGAAATAGAGATTAAAGAGGAAGGAGAATAGACAATGAAGGAACAAGAAGCCTAAAATATTTTTAATCATTTGTAACTATCACAATATAAAGATTAGTTAGAATGCAATAAATAGAAAACCCTACCAACTTCTAAAGAAACCCCTAAACTAAAAATCAAGGTCTATCATACCTATTTGTATCATGTTGTAACAATAAGGTACTAGTATGATATTGAGTTTTGACTCGATATAAACCAAACCGGTCTAAACTAACACGTGCCATCTGATATCCCATACCACTAGGTACCGAGTAGTTCGGAGTGAAAAAAGAATTGAGAAGGTCTTGATATGTGGTGTCTACCAACCCATGACGTACCAAACCAGTAATATACTAGTATAACTCTCAATACTTTGCAGACCTTGTTGAAAACAAAATAAATTCCAGCAACTTGAAGCTTCAAAAATCTGATTGCATCAGAAGGCTGATCACTGGACTACAAAGGCTAAACCTTAAGTTCTTGAATGATTTCCTTTTACTAAGTATCTTCTTTGGCTTCATTTGATGCCACATCACAAATATAACCTTATTGGACCCAAGTAAGAATCAGTTTCGAAGGTTGGACAAGTACCTTCACTAGATTAAAGAGCTAACCAAGTTTTATTGTAAATAACTAGCCATATGCCGAGTAAATTATCTAGGGCCAATAAAATATCAAAATAGGGAAAGAGGAAGAGATATATGGAAGGAATATTGAGCAGCGGGCACAACTTCTATAGGAAAAAGAAAATGTGCAAACTTTTGGAGGAGAAAATTTATCCTTTTACCACTTTCTAAGGAGTAGAAACCGAATAACAGGTCCAAATGTATGTTTTAAATGATTTTCACATTTTGCTTTGGGAGTCTCTTAGAACTCTTAACGAGCCCCATAATATAATTGACTCTTAATGGTTGCTGAGAAAATGAAAGAAAGGGAAAATATTTTGATGGAAGATATTAACATTTAGAACGGTTTCTTATTTGAACTGCAGAAGTTGTAGAGAAATGATTAAGATGAGTTGGTGTATACCACTTGCCTTCTCTACAAAATATCTATAACCCTATACAGGGAAATTTTATGCCTTCTTTGGAACTTCAGCCCTTAGTTTTCTCCTTTATTTATTCTCTCATGATTTTGTTTCATGGGCAAACACCATAGAAGTGAATCCATCTTTGTTCTCTTACATTCCAAGAGAATGCTTTTTCCCTTTTTAAGAAGTTATCGATCTTCCCAGCAGCCATGCCCCCAGCCAAATGTACAAGCTCTCATTCTCTCTCTCTCTCTCTCATTGTCAACACTCGCACCCTGACCCCAAATTTTGTAGGGCCAACATCACCCAGCAAGGAATCTTTCGAGGGAAACACCCAGCATGTTGCTGCCTCTATTTCAAAAACAGTCATTAGTATCAATAATGATGCATGTCATCTTAAAACTCTATACTGGATTGACAGTGGTGCATTTGTGATTTTGTTTATGTAACTTATAACTCTCCTACCTTGTCTATTGGTGGTGATGTCAGTTGTGATTTTATTTAACTTATAACTCTCCCATCTTATCTATTAGTAGTATTTATTCAAATGCATGAATACTTAAAGATTCGTAATCTCCACCTTTTAGCAATAACTGCAAACACCATTTTCCCTCCTCCCTCAACCATATCCCCAAAACCATGTCCTGGCAAAGCATTTGAACTTCAAAGCCAACTGTATTCCAGTGAACTAGAAGAATGGCCTTACCACTTCCTATTTTGTTGTCCTTTTAACACTCAAAATATCACTTTATTATTACCAAAAATAAAAGTCAGCACATCAGGAACTTATACCCAAAATTTGTCCCTTACCACCATTACCAAGCCAGTTTTGCTGGCAAAGAATAATAATTCACACTTCTAACCAACTAGTCAATCATCAATCACGTTTGACAAGAATCTTAGCCTTTTGAGACCCAAAGATATGCCTATTTTCAATATGATTGAGTGCACAATGGAGAAATTATAGATTTGAAATCAAAAGTGGCATAATATGTCATATATATTTAATTGAGAACATTCAATTGAACATTTCATAAACTTTGAAATTTGAAAAGTCCTTGCTCCTTTCAAGAGAAAAGGAAAACAAAATCATCACTAAAATGTTGAGCATCATCTGTAGTTTGCAAGAGTAATAGGATCAAAAAGTCAGTTCACCTCACCTTTAATATGCCAATAAACCCTCTGTTTTGACTCAAAGCACATCTCTAATTGATGTAAGAAACAAGAGTGAAACTATATTTTCCATGTCAATTGTATTACGATTTATTAAATAAGATTAGTGTCAGAGATTCTTTGGCATGATTAAAACTTAGGAGTGATTGAAAAGTTTTCCTTAGGAGTTGAATCTTCCAAAACTTGTTTTCTCCAAACCAAAACAAAGTTTATTTTAATCCATTTCTATAATGTCTTCTACAGAGTACATCTTCGATAACAATGAGCAATCTTTTTTTATGTGGTGCATTGGCATCCATATAGTGCACAAACAATGTCAAGACAGATGCCCTCGTTAAAAGTAGAGCATGCAACTAATGTTCCGCAACTCCATTTAGCAAAATTTTGAGTCTAAAAACTCAAATTCTACAGGTGCTTCCTTTTACAGGGCATAAACAAGATACAAGTAGTAGGCTAGGATCATTAAAAGGGTAAAATAGATTATTCTAGTCCAGAGACCATTCTCTTTACACTTTAAACATTACTTCATCTTCCCCCCTCCTCCCAATCCTTTCTCTTTTCCCAAAAACATTTCTAACAAATCCATCCAAACCTAGCAACTTGAGTTGATCTGTTTGCAGTTCCACCTAAGGTTCTATATTCCCCCAAACTGCTCATGTAAAAAAGAACGTTTCTAAAGAAATTATCCCAATGTCTTGCTCTATAAACCTTCCTTGACCGCTTGGATGTTTTTACTTGCCTTACTAGCCAACTTTTGGAAGGGAAGAAATAAGCATTTCTCACATAATTTTTCCCATTGACAATTCTCATCCTGTGACACATTCTCCTTCCAATGGAAAATTTCAATAGAAATCATGCTCAAAATAATAATTTCTCAACAAATTGCTTGGTTTTAAAAATACATGACAATAACTTTCAACAAATGGACAAGTTCATCAGTGCTGTTTAAATTCGAATACTTTGGTTATCACAAACAGATCATGCAGAGTAAGAAGAGTGCAGAACAAAACATTCAGACAGATGAACAAAACAAAAACAAAGATATTAAAAGTGCAGCCAAAAAAATGCTTCTCAGAGATCATCTGCCACGTTTTCATTTTTTTTTGAGATAAAGCAACTCGTTGCTACTTGTCGAATTATTTGAAGGTGAATTATGATTTTTTTGGGGGGTTCTTTTTAGTCGCTTCATCGCGAGCTAATTCTCACAGTATAATAAGCCAAAAATTTAAACAAACCCTTGCATTTTACCTGTTATTAAACAGAGAGTTTAAAGGAACAAACACCTGCTCCAAAAAGCTTTTTTATAAAATAATAATAATAATAATAACCCAGAGGAAGGAGAAAAAAAGGACGGGGAAAAACCAAGATTCAGTAAATTTAAGAATATAGCTTACCCAGTGTAATCTTAGGGGAGGGCTCGGAGACGGCAGAGAGAGCCCGCTCTTCAGCATCCTGAAGGACTCGTTGCATCATGGATAGGCGGGCAGAAACCTTCGTGCCCCCATCGCCCGATTCCGCGGCTGCGCAGCAGACACGGCCGATTCCGAATGGTTTTGAAATTCATGTGGATCCAATGGTGCAAATAGTAACTAGATTGAAGACCTAACTAAATTTGAATGAAATCAAATTTAACTTTCTCTCTTTCTGTATATATCATGTATATGGATGTGTATATGAAAGAAAGTGTGCACCAAATCTAACAAAATTATCCATATTTAAATTAAATATATATTTTTAAATTAGCACAAACAACCTTGAAAATCCTACTCCAAGATCATATGTATGGTTCTATTTATAGTACATTGCTAGTTAGCTTTCTAGAAAAAGTCATGAAAAAATGTTTCCTTACAAATTAATGGTGAGAGCATAACTACATTAAATATTTTTCAATCTTTTTTAATCCAACTTGGAGCTCACGTATTAAATTCACTCAATGTATTTTGCATTTTATAGTTCTCTCTGGAACTTAATCTCTCTTGTCATCAACTATAATCATATAACTAGGGGCCTAGGCACATCTTTTATGTGCCTCTATGCTTGCTTCTATATAATTTACTACAATGTACATGCATGAGATATCATGCTCAACTCAACTCTGTTAGAATTCAAAAAAATCGAATACGAATCCATTACCCCATAATCCTTATGATAGTAATATCGAAACATAATTTATAATTGAGAAAGTATAAATTCGTACATTATTTTGTCATTATGAAAAATAAAGAATATTGAATGGAATTGATGCAGTAGACCTTTTCGAAGAGACCTTTCATAAGGACCTTTCGGAAGACTCCTTTAACGAATAAGGATCTCTTTACTAAAAAAAATTTCCTTTTGTGAACGGACTTCTTTTTTCATAAATCGTGTCCAAACCGGAGACCACAACCATTTGACTTTATGTAATCGTGTTTCTATTTAGCCCATCATAAAATTAGAGTCATCTTACCAGTATCTACCATTGTGTTTCATACCAAAAAATTAATCCTTAATGTCCAATTAACTTTATTAGATCACTTATTATTGGACTAACATTATGATAATCAAATATACATATTTATATATGTTGGTCCACAAAATTATTTTCCAACAAACTAACCTCAACTCATCTAAGTCTTTTTCCAACCATACGGGGTTGGCTACATGAATCCGCTTCCTTTACTCTACTCTATTTATGACTAAGTCAACATTCCGGGGATGTTCTAACTCTTTGCATAGTTTGATTTAGTATATTCATTTTTAAAGAATCTAATGAAGTTTTACGTTGGCTGTCAGCTATCTAACGCAATCCTTCTTTACTCGGGCTTGGGACTGATCTTGACGGAGTTATGCGATATCATGATCCAATATATTAATATCATTCAAGTTATGATATGCGATCCGTAAAGCAAAAATTCCTACCATGACTACAATACATGTGTAAGAGTGTGTGATGTTTGGATGATAAAACTTATTCCAAATTAATTGATTATTCTCGTCTAACTTTCTTTCCACTTTTAAGTTGTTAAGTTAGCTCTTGGGATTCTGTATATGCCCATGTCTCTCTATGGTCATTTCCTCATGGATAATATGCACTTTCAAATTAAATTTCTAGTATACAAGTAAGTTAATATTTTAACAATGTCATTAATTATATCTCATTTATATGCATATATGCTACAAGTGATGTTAGTCAACCAATCTCCTAAAAATCAATACGAGACTGTATGTTTTTTTCACGTATTTAAAATTATTTTTATTTTAACCTTTTTCTTAAGCATTGTTATATAACATCCAAAAATAATCTTATATCAGCAAAGAAAAATTTGAAGTACTTTATAACTCAAGTTTACCTATTACTAATTAACTTCCATTCAAGTTTTCAAGACCATGTGGTTTCAGTCTGCTAATAGATTAATTAGATTAGCAGCTAGGCTTGGTACTTCCAAATGGTATTATAGCTGATCTGAATGTGCGGAAGATGGAATGATGATAGAGTTCCACCATGGTACGAGTTTGGGTAAATTTTAGTTAGGACGTTGCATCATAGGAATAAGAAAAGTTTTATTCAAATAAAAAAAAAACAAAATCACCTATTATCAATTGACTTTCACTCGAATTTTTAGTTATATGATTTTAACATGCTAACAGATTAATGATTAATTGGATCTGCAAATAGGCTTGAAGTATTACATATTATTTGTATTCTTTGTTAATAAATGTAGAATTTGATTATAATACCTAGTAGGGCATTATACTTGATCTCCGGCGAGCTTCGGTGTCCTCTCAGATAGTTCCCATTTGGTCTTTGTCTGATACTTTTCCCCCCTCTCCGATGGCAACTGATGGTGCTAAGGAGGGTCCGCGGCCATGGAAGAGGGCTGCGAAATCGAGCTTCGAGTGGGTTTCATCGTCTCCATCGCTGGCTATGGTGGCGAACTTGGAGACCTACTTTCCCGACATTGTTCAGGTTTCGATTTCGGCGTTGGAAGATGAAATTGACTATTGGGAGACGATGGCAATCCTAGCTCGGTCGTTTCATAGGTGGCTTTCTTTCGTGAACTCCGACGATCTGGAGTACCCCCAGTGATATCCAAGCTGTGAGCTTGGCCTACCACTGGGCACTTGCCATTTTCTTTTTCATTGGATATATATATATATATATATATATATATATATGCTCTTTTAGAGGTTAAAAAAAGAAAAAATACAGTGAGAAGTGAAGGAAGTGCTACATTATTAGAAATGATCAGCTACTTTAATTATTAGAATGCTATTAAAATATATATAGATTAATTATTTTGAAAGCTTAAGCAAGATATATATATATATTGAGGTCATCAACTCTTTATACCATGGGAGCTGGCATGTAAACTTCAATGGTGATGCATTAAACAGTGGGACTCGTGATCGAGATGAGTTTATTATCCAAAACTATAATACTATTTTCATGGCGCGCAGCTAGGGATATCCATCTGTTTGATATTAGTACTGTTCTAATTAATGATTGAGTGAGACTATATTTGAGAGGTACGTACGTATATCCTATGCAGTAATTAGAAGGCTAGGAGCAACCAAGCTAATTATATATTTTAGAAGGGAACTTTAAGACAATAATTTCTTGGCTGCAGCATTTAGAGATCGTTATATATGTGAAAAAAAAGCTCCTTCTTTGTAGTTTGTTCCATGATGCTAAGTGGCCACGACAGGCCGCTTCACGGCTAATATGTCTTAATTAATTACATTCCTGTAAGCTCTGAAATAATCTCCTATCATCTTAGTAATAAAAAAAAATGAAGAAGCTAGAAAAAGGAAAAATTTAAAGGGGACCTGGCGCTTGAGTGCTTATATATAAAAATTTAATGCTCCTCAATCATTAAAATCACTTTCGTATAATATATAAAGCATGCACGGACTACAAACTTTAAAATAAAATTTTCTTATTCAAAGACACCAGATCTAAAATTGTCTACATGTTAAAGGAGCAATAAATTAAAGGGATCCAACAATCAATAATCCCCTTATAAATTAACTATCATATATATATTAGGTGACCAGCTGCTGACAGAATTGGTTGTTAGCTAGATTTCTCTTCTATTCACTTTCTTCTTTCTTAATTAGAATAAATTGAATCAGATCGTCACGTGGTGACTAGCCATGCATGCATGCATGCTGGGTAGTTCGCACATATTTTTATTTTTTTTGTGACCTTCCTTGATGCTGTCTTCCCTGTGTAAATTATTTGGTGGATGATGCTAATTCCTTTGTCAACTTTGAGCTGTGACACATGTTAGGCTGCCTCTTCCGAAATATTCACGTATATATTAAGCTATTAGCTGGGATGCCTCCCTGACCGGACCTTTGTGACAATATATCTATACTAATCTCATGAAATCTGTATGTCATGATTTTAGTGATTGAAGAATATCAAATCCAACCTTATGAAATCGGGATGACATTGAGGAGCATCAAATCCAATTTAGCATGATTTTTATGCTGGATTGTTGTACATGATCTTATACGTGCCTTTATTTCTTAATTCTTATACTGATTTCATGCTTGATTCTTGCATACGATTTTCTACTTTGTGACAATATATCTATACACACACACAAAAGTTAATAGCAATGCAACCTAATATTGAGTGAGGAAATTATTCGTTTCCAAGATCTTGTCATAGTATCATAGCCTTGTCATTAAAGTGATAAACAAGGTCTCACATTAATGGCTTCTTCATCCTCATTGAATATATCACAACCATTGCATAAATTTTTGCTATGATTAATGATAAACTATCATCTAAAAATTATATTATTTGGAGAGATCAATTATTGTTAAAGATTTCACTGACTGTTATATTTTCTTCAGAGTTAAAGATTTCACTGACTGTTATATTTTCTTCTGATGAAAAAAAATCAAATCTTGAATTTGTGACCTGGTAACACAAGGATTGATTTGTCAAAAGCCTACTATCAACAACTCTCGTACCAAAAATAAAAAGTCTTACTATTAGCCTCTCTATAGCTAAAGTTGTATGAAAGTCTTTTGAAGAATGCTATGCTAATATGTCCAAAAAAAAAAAAAGGCTCATAATCTAATATGTAGGCTACAAAAGGTATGAAGAAACGAATCTTTTTTTGTTGATGAATACCTCCAGGAGGTAAAAATAATTTGTGATGAATTTACTGCCATCTAACAACAAATGGAAGATCAAGACAAGGTTTATTGGGCCTTGGTGACAAACATGACACCTTAATTTGTTATGGCCATGCAAGTGTGCTCTCCCTTACCTTCTTTTAAAGAGTTCACTAATCTTGTGCTTATTTATGAGAAATGCCACACTTGTTAATGAACATCAAGCCTTTATTAGCCAACGTCAAGGAGGAGCACAAAGTGGCCAAAATGGTTCTCATGGAGCCAGTAAATTTAATTCAAGAGGCTGAGGATTCATATAGACTTCAAAAAAATTAGTTTAATGGGTCTAATTAAAAAAAATAATGCCAGAGATTTTAACCAAAAACTATAAAACAATAAGCAGCAAAAAGCCATAGTAATTTACTAGATCAGTAGTAAACTAGGTCATATAGCCTTGCAATGCTATCATCACTTCAGCATTATTTTTCAAGATACAAAAATTCCTTAAGCTCTTACTACTATGTCTCTTGGGAATTCTCAAATTCCTAATTGGGCTCCTCATTCTGATGCCACATCCCATATAATAAATGATGCAGGTCAACTTTATAATGTTTAGCCTTATAAAGAGGTGATGAAATTATTATAGGCAATAGTATTTGCCTAAAAATTATACATGTTACTAATACAATTATTTTCACTACTTTTGGGGAACTACATCTTAGAAACATTTTAGTAGTGCTTGAAATTGCAAATAACTTAATCTTAATTGGTCAACTAGTTGATGATTTGTCTTACATCATTTTGTTCTCATCAAATGGTTTTATGATCAAGGAGAAGGATACTTGAAAAATAATAGCAAGCAGAATAAGAGAAGGTTGTTTATACTCCTTTGGAAAGGAGAAAATGATCATATTTACAATTAGACAATGGATAGCATCTAAGAAGGTATGGCATCAACGATTGGGATATTCTTAGCAAAGAATAATTTCTTATCTTATCAAAAACTAATTTATCAAAGATTTCAATAAGGAGCAATTCATTTGCTCAAAGATGTCAGATGAAATAACTTTGTCAATTACCTTTTTTATCTTCTAATGATCATGGTATTACTTCTTTGCATAAGATACATTGTGATTTACAGAGCCCTACATTAGTTATAACTTCTCAAAAGTTTTGATCTATTATAACACTCATTAATGGTTTCAGCAGTTATATATGGATATTTCCTTTGTAATTCAATTCTGATTTCTTTGAGCATTTTCAAAAGTTCAAGAAAATGGTAGAGCTGCAATTCGATTACAAAATTAAAATAATTTAAAGTGATGGTTGTGATAAATTTTAAAAGATAGAATTTTTAGCGAACCTTAGAATGTTAAATATATTTCATGTCCAAGAACTGTTAACAAAAAATGGCTTGGCTAAGAGAAAATATTGCCATATTGTGGAATGTGGTCGAGTCTTCTTTTCATAGTAATGCGCTATTATATTTTCTAATTGATGCTTTTCATATTATGATCTTCTACATCTATTTTAAGTATAGATACTTCTTATAAAAGGCTTTATCAATAGGATTTGGATTATTCTTAATTGTGTACTTTTGATTGCCTGTTCTTTTCCTATGTCAAGGATCAAGGAAAGCATAAATTCTCACTGAGATTCTTGTCATGCATTTTCCTTGGCTATAGCTTAATTCACAAGGGCTATAGGTGTCTACTTATTCCAACTAGGCATGTGTATATATTGCAACATGTCATCTTTGACCAGAAATCTTTCTTTATACTAGTAAGGATGCAAGTTCTGATGTTTTGCAAGGAAATATTCTTGAAAATTATATAAATTTCTTAACATGGTCTGCTAATTCTACTAATGATCCTTCTTGTATCATGCTACCTACTTGTGTCTCAAAGTTTATCATGTCATGATAACTCATCATATGTATGTCAACTACATAAGGGGCAAAAGCTTCAGCTCGTGACTTACAACCTACTTCTATATCATGTGCAGTACCATTCAATTATGAAGCCAAGAGTTTATCTCTAGATGTCTCCTTAGGAACTAATTTTTCTCATAATGAGATAAGCCCCAGTAATGGCTACCACAATATGGTGAATCCAGTCCAATCTTGTAGGGTTAGCCTTACAAGCAACTTGAAGAGTTGATTTACTCAAGGCCCAAGCTACCTTCTCACACTCTTGATTTAGGTTGGCATCTCTCTTTAAAATCTCATCCTATGAAGACTTATAAGAAGATAAAGGTAGGAGTTATCCATTTTATAACAAACTCCACCATTCTTTATAAATCTATGACACTTAAATAAGCCATGTCAAACCCAAGCTGAGTAACTTCCATGAAAGATAAGCTTCAAGCACTTTATAATAATTTCAATTGACATTAATGCCTTGAGATTCATCTATGAATGTTATTAGATCAAGGTGGGTATGCAAGGTGAAATTACATGCTGATGAAGCCTTGAGCATCTAAAGGCAAGATTAGTGGTTAAGGGATATAATCAATCCAATTCCAAGAATTGATTTTGAAGAAACATTTAGTCCTATCATCAAGCCACAAAATATTCAAGTTGTTCTTATTCTTGCAGGGATGGCCTCTCAAATAACTTGATGTGAAGAACATATTTCTTCATAAACATCTTAAGGATACAATGTATATGAAGTAACCATCGAGATTGACTAATTTAATTTTCCTTTCAGCTCTACAAATTATTTCAAGCTTTTGGTTTGATTGCTTTATTACTTATGTTCTTCGGTTTGATTTCTTTTATAGTACCTTTAATCCTTCTTTATTTGTTTTACATCATCCATAATATACTATTCTACTTCTTCTCTACGTTGATGATATAGGAAGTAATATCTCCTTTCTTCAAGAATTTATACAAAAAATTAGTTCTAAGTTTGCCATAAAGGTTCTTGGAGTCTTACATTATTCCCTCGGCATAGAAATTCATCAAACTCATGATGGGCTTTTGATATCTCAACATAGATATGCTGGGCCAATTTTGGATCATGCACAAATAGGAGAGTGTAAGCCTATCTGCACCCCTGTACTCTCTAAGTCGACTACTTTGAAACATACTAAGACTTTATATTGAAGTTCGATTAAAACTTTATAGTATCTTACAATTATAAGGCGTGAACTTCCTTTCTTAGTTTGTATAATTTGTCAGTATATGCATGCTCCTACAATGGATCATATGCAGCTTGTTAAGCACATTTTATGGTACATTTGTGAGAAACTCGACTTTGGGTTATATTTGTTGAAAGATTCTTATCTTGATTTTATATGTTTACTTAGATTCAAATTGGCTGCTTATCTAATAACCCATCATTTGGTCACTTGCTATGAAGGTTTTCTAGGCTCCAATTTATGGTCTACCCTAATATCGTGCATTAGCTAGCACTACAACTAAAGTTATATAGCTATCTTTCCTTCTTTGTAACCTTGGCATTTATTTATTTCAACCCTCGATGCTCTTTTAAGACAATCTTAGTGCATTACATATGTCGATTAATTTGGTATTTCATGCTCATTCAAAACACATTGAAATAAAATATCATTTCATCCATGAAAAGATAGCCCAGGTTGTGGTGATTACAAGATTTGTTTCAGCATCTCAACAACTGACTAATTTGTTTACCAATCTATTCACTCATGATTAATTTCAACTCCAACATAGTAAGTTGGGTGTTCAATATCTTTCCCACCTCTGGTTTAGAAAGTGTATTGAGGATTCAATGAAATCTAATCTCATGAAATTGTGATGGTATGATTTTAGTAATTGAGAAGCATACAATCTAAGCACAACAAATCCAACCTTACGAAACTGGGATGGCATAATTCTGGTGATTGAGAAACACCAAATTCAATCCCATTAAATTAGGATGGCATGATACTAGTGATTGAGGAGCATTAAATACAATCATAGAATGATTTTACACTGGATTTTTATATTTGATTTTATATCCTTCTTGATTCTTGTACTGATTTTACAATAGATTCTTATAAATGATTTTCTATTTTGTGACAATATATATGCAAGTTAATAGTAATGCAACCTAACATTAAGTAAGGAAGTTATTTGTTTTGAAAATCATTTCACTATCAATAACATTCTCACATTTTGATGCACATCATGCTTCTAGAACAACCAATAAGTTTTCTCATACCTTGGGCTCTTCTTGGTGTTTCCACTCCGATATTTGTGAGAAAATTTTTATAATTAGGAGATATATAACTTAATAACCTTCAACTAGCCTCCAATTTGCCCTAGCAAAGCAATGTGCAGCAGCATGCTAAAACATTGGCACCATTTGTGGCACTGATTAACTTTATGATACAAAAATATATGACTGATAGGTTAGTAGGTAGAAAAGATGCTTATGTTTTGTAGTGAACTGATAAAACCAACTGTTAGTAGAGAATACAACTCAAAGTAACTAATATGGTTGCAAGAGGCAAACCCATCATGATGGAGCATGAGACATACAAATTGGGTAGGATGCCGAAATTTGTCACCAAATATAGAAATTAACTATAAAAGGAAGGTTTATTTGAAGCTAGAGAGGTCTTTTTTATCACCCTTTATCTGAAAGCTCCTGTAAGGTCGTGTTCATATCCTTTATTTTTCTCCATTCTCTGGTCCTCACAAAATACCAAAAAAAAAAAAAAGGTTACAAGGCTTGCTCTTGACCATCTCATTATCTTCGCTTATTAACTTGATTGTTGGAGGGCCTTTCTCAGGAAGCTCTTGATGTCCCTCATGCTTTTCCATTGTTCTTTAGTGAAGTAAACAAAGATACTAGCCTAAAAGAAAAATTTTAGTGCACAAAAAGAAGACTAACAGATTATAAATTAATGCTGAAAATGATAATTACGTACATAAAAGTATACAAAAATAACTATGATATAAATTAAGGACACCCTCTAATGCGGAAGAAAATAGAAATGCTAGCTCCATTTTAAAGTATAAAAAAACTCTTTAATTAAAATATATCATATCACACTACATTTCCTTCGAACAATCTTCAATTATAGATAAAGGCTACCCTTGAGTAAGATTGTCCCATGATACACAAACTCTCTGCAATATTAGAAATAACATAAATAAGAATAGAGGCTAAGAATAAGGGGCTAAAAAAAAACTTATTATTAACCAATTCTAGAATCAAAGTTGAGGAACCCTCTTTATAATTTTTTTAAAAAATCTACTTTCGTCCACCCAAAATGTCTTGATCGCTCCCATGGTCAAACTAATGATACAAAACCACCAAGTATTAACCAACATAAATAAAATGAATAAGATTTTAGAACATAGAGAGAACTAAAAATTAACCTTTATAGTTCCTAATGATTAGCTAGCATAGAAAAAGATACCATCATCACCTCACTATTAAAGATTAAAAACCTCTATAAAAAAAAAAAAAATCAAACCACTATAATCCAATTCTTCGTAGTGCAATATAACAACAAAAGAACCGAAAGATAACCCAAATGCAAAAACAAAAAGAAATGGAATTCACCACCATGCAATAAAGCATGTTTCAAAATATGGCAAGTACCACAACCAAAGGGATCAGGAGATACTAATAAATTTTAAACTACTATTGAGGAAAAAAATAAAAAATATGAATGTTTATAAGATAATAAAAACAATATGAAGCACCAGGGGATAGTACCCAGTATAAGCGCATTTGCAACATACCAAAATTCCAATATAAGCACATTTACAACATACCAAAATCATCCAATTTCTTCACTAATGTCAAAATTGCAATAACATCACCTTGGATATGTGCACCGCTACTACAACCCTTGGTTTCATGGCTTCACAATTTAATATGACAGAGAATTTCAAAAAGTATCATCGGTCCAAAAATTGAATATATAAGAAGCCATAAGACATTGCTGTTATAATATCACTATGTTCCTTATTTTCATGTATAGTTCCAACCAAATATCTAAATACAAGTATGACAGACAATAAGCACATTCACTAAATAAGAAGAAAAAATTGACTTTGGCATTACTATAGGGAATTCACCTGATAAGCAATATATAATCCAGATAAAGGAAAAGAAAAAGACCATTGGAACAACAATATGAATATAAAAAAAGATCATCTTTTTACCACAAACATTTATAGAAGAGCATGTAAATTTGAAAACAAATAGCTGTAGGAGCAAAAAGAAATAAACTTAAAAGACTTCCATCTATGTTAAGATTATTTAGATGGTTTAAATTTAGTCTAAGCTAATAATTGATGTTATGAGATGGGAAAAAAATTGCAACTCGGATAGTATGTGCGATGCATAATGATGATTTGAGCATTGTCTTAAGAAACAGGGTATATAGAAGGCCTTCATACCTTATACAACAATAAAGATAAAGACTTCATTAGATCACCAACTATGATGAAATCATAGTGAGTTTGAAAATACAAGGCTAGTATGCCCATGATGTCTGCATTCATATTGCAGCTCACCAGCTCCATCTTCCCAAAGCATCCATTTGTATAACTGGATCCTCTAATTGATAGCAGCTAGCAATTTTCCATCGAAAGCATTGAGAGAGTATACAGCTCCATTCCTTTCCTTTTGGTTCAAAGTGCAGGTTTCAAGTCCTATAATACAAATATTTTAAAACCCATCAAATAATAAAATCTCTATTAAGAACAAAAGCTAGGTTATTATAAATGCACTCATTTCAAAAGGGTATCATGCTTCAAAACCATTACTACCAAAAGCAAACTTTTTTTAGATATCCATAATAGCAAATGAAAAATTTTATAAGAAATTTACTTTATACTAAAAGAAAAAGAGCAAAAAATAGAAAAAACCAAAATGCACAACAGCAGACATGATGCCTATCGGGATGTCATGCAAAATTTCAGCTTTACAAGTGGGATGCACCAGAGACCATTACAACTCAACTCAACTCACTAAGCCTTTTCCTAACTACATGGGGTCGGCTACATGAATCTGCTTCCTCCACTTTGCTTACCAGAGACTCACCAAGATCATTAAATATTAATAAAAAAGAGTGGGTATCTAGTAAAAAAAATTGCAAATGTCCTTGAATCTTACACTAAGGCATAAAATCAAGAAGTTCAGCGATGTAATCCTTTCAGCAACTTAGCTAAACAATTAAATGTAGAAAATAGCATAATAAAAAATCACAACAGCATCACCTTGGTTATGTGCTCCACTATTGCAACCCTTGGTTTCATGACTTTATAATTTAATACGACAGTATTTGGAAAAGTGTTATCAGTCAAAAAATTAATACATAAGAAGCCATAAGACATTGCTGTTATAATATACTACGTTCCCTGTTTTCATGTATAGCTCTGACCAAATATCAAAATACAAGCATGATAGACAATAAGCGCATTCACTAAACTCGGAGAAAAAAATCACTTTGGCATTACCACAGGTAACTCACTTGATAAGCAACATATCATACAAATAATAGAAAAGAAAAAGATCATTGGAACAATAACATGAATAAAAAAAGAAGGTAAGCTAGCTAAGAGGCTATGTTGAGAACCAAAACAACCAAAGAACCACATAATGTCTCTCGAGAAGATATCATAAAAAAAAAAACCAGAACTCAAAGCACCACATAATATAATCCCTGAAATCATAAAATGTGATCATAAAAAGAAGGTAAAGAAAAGAAGCCAAGGTCCGTAATAGCAAAAAAAGACTCAACATTAGTATCTACATTATTCCCTAGATCTTTTACATTCTACAAAACTGATTTTACATGAAGGTCGAATAAAGGCTAAAATGAGCTATATATCTACAAACGAATAAAAAAAAGCCCATTGACTGGTTGAAAAGTAACATCAAAAAATTAATATTAAAGAATCTAAGGTATACCGCAAAATATAATATCTTCTGAAACAACATCAACACTGAAAAAAAAAGGTGCAATGAATTCAACATCAAGGAACCACTATAATGAGAAATCATCAGCCCTCTCCACTTTTCTTTTCAGGCTTGAGACGGGCATAAGTAGTGATAAGCTAAATAAACTTCTCTATATGTGCGCACACGCGTATATGACAAGAAAACATCTAAAAGCCTAAATAACTGCAACATATCAAAAATAAATCCATGTAGCAATGATAAAACAAAAGCATCCATTCAGACACGAATCAGACACACCATAGAAAAAATCAATACATGTTTATAACATCAATAAAATATTCAAAAAAAAGAGACTTGCATAAAGTTAAATAGACCACCTAACATGACTGATCTATAATAAAACAAATGCATCCATCTAGACACCCCAGAAGAAAATCAAGCCAAGAAAAATTCAAACAAAAAAAAACTTGCAATAACTTAAATAAGCAAAGCTCCTTTCAAAAGATCACCTAATAGGACTGATGTATGATAAAATAAATGCATCCATTCAGACAAGAATTAGACACATCATAGAAGAAAATTAAGCCAAGAAGTAATTCGAACAAAAAAATTTGCATCAACTTAAATAAGCAAAACTCTTGTCAAAAGACCACCTAATAAGATTGATCTATGATAAAACAAATGAAATCCATCTAGACAAAAGTTAGACACACCACAGAAAAAAAAAGCCACATGTTCATAACATCAAGACACAATTCAAACAAAAAAAACTTACATCAATTTAAATAGCAAACTTCTCTCAGAAGACCACCTAATAGGATTGGTCTATGATAAAACAAATGCATCCATCGAGACGCGAATCAGACACACTACAGAAGAAAATCAAGACACACCACGGAATAAAATCAAACCACATGTTCAAAATATCAAGACATAATTCAAACAAAAAAAAAATTTAACTTAAATAACAAACTCCTCTTAAAAGACCACCTAATATGACTGATCTATGCTAAAACAAATTCATCCATCCAAACGCAAATCAAACATAATACAAAAAAAATCAAGCCATACATTTATAACATCAAAAAATAATTCAAACAAAAAAAATACTTGCACCAACTTAAATAAGCAAACTCCTCTCAGAAGGCTACCTAACATGACTGATCTATTATAAAATAAATGCATCCATTCAGACACGAATTAGATATATCACAAAAGAAAATCAAGCCACATATTCATAACATCATGAAACAATTCAAACAAAAAAATGCATCAACTTAAATAAGCAAACTCCTTCCGAAAGAATGAATTCTTCAATAACTTTGTAAGGCAATCAATGAATAGATAAATACGAGAACCCTTATCAAAGAGAATTATGACACCATTTATCAGACCTTATCCGATGGTGAAACTATTGTGCAATTACACAGAAATACATGCAATATAGATGACCCCATCATGATATGAGCAGATACAGATATTTTAAAAGTTGACACAACTAAAAATTAGCCAAGGATTTTAGAAACACAATAACGGTAGATGACATGCAAACTAATCAAATTTGTAGCACCTCAAGATTTTATAGAAGATAAAACTAAAAGAAAAAACACTTTTGGAAATGATAGTAAAAATCTCAAAAAGTTCCTACAGAAATATACCGTGCATATTATATATGTTTCTATGCAAATTCTATTACAATAATATAACCAATACAAAAATAATTTCTCTCGAGAAGATATCACAAAAAAACCCCAAACTCAATGCACCATATAATATAACCCTAAAATCATAAAATATGGTCATAAAAAGAAACTAAAGAAAAGAAGCCAAGGTCTGTAATGGCAAAAAATGATTCAACAATAGTATCCGCATTATTCCTTAGATCTTTCACATCCTACAAAACTGATTTACATGAAAGCTGAATAAGGGCTAAAACGAGCTACAAATCTACAAAAGGATAAAAAAAAGCTCATCAAAGAATAAAAAATTCAAAAACTATCTAAATTGGCACCCTGCATATACTAAGCCCATTGACTGGTTGAAAAGCAACATCAAAAAATCAATATTAAAGAACCTAAGGTATACCATAAAATATAATATCTTCTGAAACAACATCAACAACAATACTGTGAAAAAAAAAAGTGCAACGAATTCAGCATCAAGGAACCACCTTAATGAGAAATCATCAGCCCTCTCCAATTTTCTTATTCAGGCTTGAGACTAGCATAGGTAATGATAAGCTAAATAAACTCCTCTATACACATGTGCGTGCACAAGTATATGACAAGAAAACATCCAAAAGTCTAAAATAACTACAGCCTACCAAAAATAAATCCATGTAGCAATGATAACACAAATGCATCCATCCAGACACGAATCAGACACACCACAGAAGAAAATCAATACATGTTTATAACATCAAAAATAATTCAAACAAAAAAAATTGCATCAACTTAAATAAACCACCTAATATGACTGATCTATGATAAAATAAATGCATCCATCTAAACACACCACAGAAGGAAATCAAGCCAAAAAATAATTTAAACAAAAAAAAACTTGCATCAACTTAAATAAGCAAAGCTCCTTTCAAAAGACCACCTAACATGACTGGTCTATGATAAAACAAATGCATCCATTCAGACAAGAATTAGACACACCACAGAAAAAAATTAAGCCAAGAAATAATTCGAACAAAAAAACTTACATCAACTTAAATAAGTAAAACTCCTCTCAAAAGACCACCTAATAAGATGATCAATGATAAAACAAATAAAATCCATCTAGACGGAAGTCAGATACACCACAGAAAAAAATCAAGCAACATGTTCATAACAGAAACAATTCAAACAAAGAAAACTTGCATCAACTTAAATAGCAAACTCCTTTTAGAAGACCACCTAACATGACTAATCTATGATAAAACAAATGCATCCATCTAGATGCGAATTAGACATACTATAGAAGAAAATCAAGCCACATGTTTATAACATCAAGAAATAATTCAAACAAAAAAAACTTACATTAATTTAAATAGCAAACTCCTCTCAATAGACCACCTAACAGGACTGGTTTATGATAAAACAATTGCATCCATCGAGACACGAATTAGACATACTATAAAAGAAAATCAAGACACACCATAGAAGAAAATCAAGCCACATGTTCATAATATTAAGACATAATTCAAACAAAAAAAAAACTTTTAACTTAAATAGCAAACTCCTCTCAGAAGACCATCTAACATGACTGATCTATGATAAAACAAATTCATCCATTCAAACGCAAATAAACACAATATAGAAGAAAATCAAGCCACATGTTCATAACATCAAAAAATAATTCAAACAAAAAAAATACTTGCACCAACTTAAATAAACAAATTCATCTTAGAAGGCCATCTAACAGGACTGATCTATTATAAAATAAATGCATCCATTCAGATACAAATCAGATATATCACAGAAGAAAATCAAGCCACATATTCATAACAAGACCTCCCTCCACAAAAAAAGAAGGCTCTCAAGATGAAAGCTAGGCCCAAGCCTGAGGGCATAAGAAGTTGATGTTTGAGTAAAGCTCACCCATTAGGTTCAAGAAAATATAATTGGGCTCCACATAAACAATGGCCTAGCCCAACCAAACTCATGGGAAGCTTGACATTGATATAATTGTCCCATTTTTGGGCTAGTTAAGTGTTAGTTGTCTTAGTCCCTTCCCAAGCTTGAGCACCTCAACACAGGTCTAGTCCAACTAAGTGACACATCTAGTAAAGAGGAAACCTAGGGGGAAGTGTTAAAACTTTATAATAAAGCCTATATACCATGGTTTCAAATATTAGTACTAGGCTTGACATTAGTTTTTGAGTGGACCATCTAGTCCCAATATGTCTAGTGCCTACATAAAGTATTTGAGCTTCATAGCAATCCTATACCAAGGCAACTCAACTTTTTTCGTTCTTTCTTATTTCTTTTGCTTTTTCATGGATTTTTAGTTTTTGTGCATGATAAGCATATTTAGTTGATTTTTATTTTGTATTTTAGTATTTAAATTGTGTTATCAATGGGTATTTGTTACCAAAGTGTTCAATTGGTACTAACATTAATAAACAACCACTACAAGAAAAATTCATTTTAGCGATGCCAAAATGCGTCGCTAAATCCATTTAGCGACGCATTTTGGTTGTCGCTATAAATTTCATCGCAAACTGCTATCCATCGTAGTTTTATCGCTAAATAGCAACACCTAGCATGCTAAAAATGCATCACTATTTTGCGATAAAACATAAGTCGTCATAATTTAGCAACACATTAGCGACTCCAAATTGAGTCGCAATATTGCAACGCATTGCGTCGTAATTTTGCGACGCAAATTGCATCACAATATAGTGACGCATTTGTGACTCAATTAAGAGTAGCAATATTGCAATGCATTGCATCGTAATTTTGCGATGCAAATTGCATCATAATATTGTGACGCATTTGCGACTGAATTAATTGAGTCGCAATATTGCGACGTAATATGCATCGTAAAATTATGAATTTAATTTTTTTAAAAAATTACAATGAAAACTTTTTTTTAAAAAAATTTAAAATGTTATTACAACTCTTAATACAATTTCATTGCATTCAATCGAAAATTATCACTAAATATCCAAAAATATTGATCGAAACATTCATCACCAAATTTTTAATAATATATAAAAATTTATTATATTAATAATTAAAAATTTTGATACACAAAATAGAAAAAAAATACATCAAGAATCGCACTGTCACGATCACGGGAAGGCTACGGAGGCTGGAATGAACCCTGCGATATTTGGCGAACCAAATTGCATCTGATGCATATGCTCTCATATCTGCAAGCTCCTATCAACCTCTTGCCGAACCTTCTGTGAACCTTCTGCCAAACCTCCTCCGTAATAGATCTTCGAATATCATCTAAACGATCAGGAGAAATATCACCAAAATAATGCAAAATGGAGCCATAAAAATATCTAGAAGCTTTAGCGCCCAGACCGTAGACCCTACGGTCTCGCGGTTGGGCACCAATAGCTTTCAAAAATACACGTCGACTCTCCTGTGATGAGAGTTCGACAAGCGGCCCCCCATCAGTTGAGTCGACCTGCGATGCTTGGGACTGAAGCTCCTTGACTCGTGCCTTTGAATTATAGAATCAATGATAAATGAATCATTATATGAACCTAAATAAAGGTTTAAAAATTAAACAGTTATAACATAAGTCTAATTTCTTACCGCAACCTTCTGTGATCGTGCATCGACCCAGGTACCGTCCTTTCTATTATATGTCCCTCCGAATAGGTTGAATCACCAGGATCTCTGTCCTCCTTCTCAGACTACAAAAGCAGAAGAAATGATATAACTGTAAGTATTTGCAAATGTCTAAATTAGTAATTAAATTATTTATGTTTCTTACCATACGACGTCTGTGTTCCTGAATGGAAATGGACCCTGCAGTGTGGCAGGAGAGACCCGTGCCACGATCGGCCTTCTCGAATCAGCAGTTTATGGTGGCTGATGCGGACCTCCTTTGTCAGGCCTCAGACTGCTACACCTGCTGCCAGTCATGCCAAATACCCTTCGTATATGCACAGGATGATCACCCCGATCTCCTCCAACGATGAAGCATGTCAAAGTATCAGTGTGCCGCAAGAGCATTCCATGCTGCCCTAACGGCATCATGGATGGTAGGGTCCCACATAAACTTTTTCTGCATTTAAATAAATAGTTAGTTTAAGAATATATTAAGATTAAGTAATTTTATATCAGTGATAAATTATAGTTAATAAGTTTACCTGAAACTCTAAAAATAAAACTCCCTCATGGCCGCAGATACATGATGCCAATCGTAGCCAATGGGATCAGCACGGATCTGGAATATGGAGCTGATCCGGCTCGATACAGAATGCTTCTCAATAAAGCTGCAAAAAAATTCATATTTATAAGTAATTGACTTTAACACATAAACATATATTTACAATTATTATATACTTACTGCCCATCAACATCCAGTCGAAGTATGGTGCGACCAACATGAGAAGAACTCTTAAATGTCTGTGTCGATTGGCTATGAGACTCGAAGGCTGTAGATCTGAACTCTCCATCTCCAATGCTCATGAAGTGATCTGATTCGGTAGGGCCACATCCCTGCTTGCTCTGTCCATCGGCAGAAGATCTATCTCGGCCCGATATACTGAAATACTAAAGAACCATGCAATATAATTATGAATAATGATTTAATATGTAAAAATTTAGCACTTATAAAAATAAATTGAAATTGAATAAACCTCTATGTTTAATCAGTGTCATTTGTTTCGTCAAATGTTGGTTCAACATCCGATGTCATATCGGATTATGATTCAGTGTCATTATCATCGGAAGGAAACCAAACATTTGCATCCTCAATTTCTTGGACATCATCATTTGGATCTCTAACTGATATTTCAAGAGCCCTTGTATCATCCTCAATTGCATGCATTTCCATCTTATCCTCTTAAAATGCAGGGCACTCAGGTGATTGACTTGATGAACTCTTGTCTAATATGATTGCTGAATGTGGGAGGATTTTAAAAATAGCCCATTAATCTCGCTTGTCATTGCGCAAACTTAGATATCCGCAGTAAAATACTTGCTGAGCTTGGGATGCAAGAATGAATGGTTTATATTTCTACAATCTTCGGCGATGGTTGACTTCAACTAGATTGTAGTCGTTATGAACCCTTTTATCCACAGGAACTGTCGGATCAAACCAATTGCAACGAAACTATACGGTTTATTTTATAGGCCAACCGGGATATTCAACTTCAACCACCTCTACTAACTTTCCATAATAATCCAGCATATTTGCTCCAACACTTTCTCCTTTGACACACACACCCCAGTTCTGCATACCTCTTGAAGATGCTAGTCGTTCAATTTGAAAATTGTACCCATTAAAAAATATCCAGTAGAGGTTGTTACGGTCTTCAATGGCCATTGCACTAGACATTTAATGAAAATATTATCGATTGTGAACCATGGACCATTTACCTATAAATTAATAAGCTATTCACAACCAATTCGAAAAATAAAAGCCATTATTGCAATTGATTGAATGATACTACTCATATATTCATAAAACCAGTAAGCGAACTCCGTTTCTAACTTCTGTCCAATGGCAATTTGACTGATATTAGGATTCATCTATCGTTGTCTATCACAAAACATCCTAAAGGGATGATAACAATTAAAACTTCTGTTAGCAATTAAATAGTGAGGTACATTATAATTTAAAGTAGTGAAGTATATACTTACTCAATGTATGAATCGACTTCTCTACAGTTCATTAGGATGTAATAATGTGCTGCATTATACTCCGCATCGCTTAAATCTCTTGACTTCTGCCTCCCAAATGAACGATCGATACCTTTAAAAACTGATATTCTACCATCATTATGTTGTCCTTCATCCACACATACGTCATCGTTACAACCAAGATTTTGGCTCCTCGTGTGGATGTGACTCTCAAAGTAATGAGAGGCAAAAGCTGAAACTTCTTCAACCATGTGTGCATTGCATATAGAACCTTCAACCCTTGCCTTATTATGCACATTATTTTTTAACTTCTTAAGGTACCTACATGTAAAGGTAAGAAATAGAATAAACCAACTTTCTTGCAATGAAATAAAATTTTAAATGTCAACATGTACTACTGATTATTAAGATATTTACCTCTCAAAGGATACATCCAGCGATACTGCAGGGACCAACTATACTTGCTTCGTATGGCAAGTGAATCGATAAATGCTCCATTGAATCAAAAAAAACTTGAAGAAATATTCGCTCCAGCTTGCATAAAATAATTAAATTTTGTTCTCAAGCCTTGCCATGGATGCAGAAGTAATGACTGCGCATATAACTCCTTGAAGAACAAGCTGAGTTCCATCAATGCCTTTCACACATGGTGTGAAAGCAACTCACGAAAAGCTATAGGCAATAACCATTGCATAAAATATGACAGTCATGACTCTTCATGCCAAACAACTTGAGCTTATGCATGTCCCACACCTACTGATATTTGAAGCATAACCATCTAAAAATTTTAACCTTCTAACCCAGTTACATAAAACTTCTCATGAATTTCTGTCAAGAGTGTAACAGGCTTTAGGATAGGTCCCGTCAGTATTCCTCCTCAAATTAGCTCTTCTGCAGTACTGATTAAGTTCTTCTCTCGACTTTGCAGTGTCTTTAGTTTTTCCTGGGATGTTTAGTACCGTGTTAAATATGTTATCAAAGAAATTTTTCTCAATATGTATAACATCCAAGTTATGCCAGATGAGATTTGTGCTCTAATACGGCAGTAAAACGACATATCCCAAAAAATACTCCGCTTCTTCCAGTTGTGTTCTTTACATATACGGCCATTTACTCTATCTGCATCGGCTTCCCAAGCATACCTCAACCCCAGATACTCTATAGTATCAAATATATCTATGCCAGACCTAACCGGTTCGGCAAATTTGTGACTGCTTTGTTCTTTTGAAGGTGATCAAGTTCCACCTATAAGGATGATTTGGAGGCAAAAACTTTCTATGATTATCAAACCATGACTGCTTACCACTCTTCTGCAATGTGAATGCATCAGAATCATTCAAGCAGTAAGGGCACGCCATACGTCTAGCAGTGCTTCAACCAGACAATATTGCATATGTCGAAAAGTCACTAATTGTCCACATCAAAGTAACTCTCATGATAAAATTTTGTTTCATTGAAATGTCATAGGCCATGACTCCTATTTCCCACAACATTTTCAATCATGACTTAATTAATTTAAAACAGAAGGACTAATTAGTCGTAAAGCAATTTATTTAATTAATTTACTATCAGAATCACTAATTAGCAAATATTACAATGATGTTATATTGCAATCATTATTTATTAGAATACCATAATTTATTATAATATTATATTATAATATTATAAACTAATATAAGTTAATATATATTATAATATGATATTATTAATATTATGATATAATATAATTATCATAAGCATACTATTTTATGATCACATAAAGAAAATAATTTAAAGGGCTAATAAATTTTATTTATCATATTTTATAACATAAAATCCTAATATGAATGAATTGCAAATTTTATATAGTCCGTGTGATATTAATATAACCCACGTATTAATACAATTTTATTATAATATTTACTTAAAATATTATATTAATTATAATATTGTATTATATCATAATTTAAAGTTATATTGTAATGAGGTTGTTATATTAATTTTTTAGGGGTGACGATGAATATAATATTAAATTTAATATTGTAACATTAAAGCATAACAACATTCTTATAATACTACATGCATAAAGAAAACTATTTTGATTTTAATTGAAACTTCCATCAAACACAAAATAGTTCCATTTCATAATATTAAATTCATTATATTCTAATATTATAATATCACATAATATAATTTATCATACAATATTAAAATATTATTATAATGTATTCTAATTTTATTGTAATATAGAATTATTATATATGATATTACTATAGTGGTTTTCTTAATTTAAGTGATATAATAATATTATTGAATATGCTATTAAGCTTAAAATATCAAAACGAATTATTAATAATATTTTAATAATAATAATTAACTCATTAAGGGCCGGAGGAGGCTTGGGGGGGTTTCAATTTTTTTTCCCCCGTGGCCTGGCCACCGTGGCTAGGCCACGGCCGGCAGCCACCCAGCCACGGCCAGGTGCGGCCGTGGCCGGCGATGACGACCACGGCCACTACCATGGCCGGCGACGAGAGAGGGAGGGCCGGAGGAGGCTTGGGGGGGTTTGAATTTTTTTTCCCTGCCCGTGGCCTGGCCACCGTGGCCAGGCCACGATCGGCAGCCACCCGGCCATGGTCGGGCGCGGCCGTGTCGCCGGCCACGGCCACTGTCGTGGCTGGTGATGGGAGAGGGAGGGCAGCAGGGAGATGGGGGGGAGGGGTTTTGAAATTTTTTTCCCCCTGCCCTGGCCTGGCCATCGGCCACGGCCACTGTCGTGGCCGGTGATGGGAGAGGGAGGGCGGTAGGGAGATGGGGGGGAGGGGGTTTTGAATTTTTTTTCTTCCCTAGCCGTGGCCTACCCACCATGGCCAGGCCATGGCTAGCAGCCACCCTGCCACGGCCAGCGCGGTTGTGGCCGGCGACGACGGCCGCGCCCACTGCCGTGGCTGGCGACGGTAGGGGGAGGGCGGCAGGGAGATGGGGAAGATGGGGGGGGGGGGGGGAGCGAGGTGGCGGCTTACCCAGAAAATGGTGTCGCCACCGAGTTCGTCGGGTGCCGGAGCGCCGCCGGAGTGCCGTTGGAGGTGGGGAAGAGGGAGGAGGAGAAAGAGGGAGGGAGATCGGCCAGTTGGGGGAGGGAGGGGGGAGAAATCGGGAGGAAGAAGAAAGGGGAGGGGTGTTTTTATATATTAGGATTAGTGACGCATATTTGCATTGCTAATCCGTCGCTAATCAGTGATGCAATAAATGTGTCGCTAATTTGCTACTTTAACATTAATTGTCGCTAATGTTGCCGCCTTAACCCATCTTGACAGGAAATTAGCGACGCAGAGTTATGTCACTAAATAGCGACGCATACTTATGCATCGCTAAATGCATCACTATTTAGCGTCGCATATTTAATGCGTCACTAAATAGCGACACAATTATGCGTTGCTATATATTAATATTTTAAAACATTAATTTTATTAAGTAATTATTATAGTTTATTATATTAATATTACATAATGATAATTTTATATATTGATATATTGTAATCTATGCCGCTCGTTTCGCTGGAGCCCTGGGGTGACATGGGTGGCCACGATGTTACATGTCTGCTTCCTTCGGAAACCTTCCGTGGGCGGTGGTGCTGCCCCTTTCTCCCTTCGTCGCCCTCAGTGGCACTTTGATCTCTTATCGTGGGTTACCTCCCAGTTGGCCAATCGGGCAGTCAAGCTCGGCCTTGTGCCGCTCCTGTACGTATTTCCCCTAAATCAGCAGACGGGTAGGGGCCTACCATGCATGATATCGTGACGGGTGACAGAGAATTATGGTTCGATTCAGGAGAGGGAGCCTAAGAAATGGCTACCACATCTAAGTAAGCTAGCAGGCGCGCAAATTACCCAATCCTGACATGGGGAGGTAGTGACAATAAATAACAATACTGGCCGGCTCTTCGAGTCCAGTAATTGGATTGAGTACAATCTAGTACAATCTAAATCCTTTAACAAGCGGATCCAATATTGCAAGGCAAGTCTGGTGCCAGCAGCCAAGGTAATTCTAGCTCCAATAGCGTATATTTAAGTTGTTGCAGTTCAAAAGCTCATAGTTGTACATTGGGTTGGGTTGGCTGGTCCACCCCATGGAATGGTGTGCACCGACGGTGCCACGGTGTGCCCGGGTGGCCGACTATAAGGTCCTATCTGGGACTGATGTTGCCTTCAGTCCGATCCATGCCATTGTGCCGAGAATGCAGCCTAAACCCTAAATGCCCTTAACCATTGATAACACCTAATCAAAACCCAAAACCCTAAAACCTAAAACCATAATCCTAAAACCCTAAACTATAAAACCCTAAACCCTAAACCCTAAAACCATAATTCTAGAGGGTTTACCCTAAAACCTCTAGAACCCTAAAACCCCTAGAAACCGTAGAACCCTAAAACCCTCAAACCATAAAACCCTAAAACCCGAAACTGAAATTAGCGACGCATTGAAATGTGTTGCTATTTAGCGACACATTTCAATGCGTCAAATGCGTTGCTGTTTAGCGACGCATTTCAATGCGTCGCTAATTTTGATTTATCTTTTTGCAGTTAAAAGCTCATAGTTGTACATTGGGCTGGGTTGGCTGGTCCGTCCCATGGAACGGTATGCACCGGCGGCGCCACGGTGTGCCTAGGTGACCGACTATAAGGTCCTATTCGGGACTGACGCTGCCTTAGTCCGATCCACGCCTTTGTGCCGAGAATGTAGCCTAAACCCTAAATGCCCTAAACCATTGATAACACCTAATTAAAACCCAAAACCCTAAAACCTAAAATCGTAATCCTAAAACCCTAAACTATAAAACCCTAAACCCCCAATTAAACCCTAAAACCCCTAGAACCCTAGAACCCCTAAAAACCCTAGAACCCTAAAACCCCCTAGAACCCTAAAACCCTAAAATCCTCAAACCCTCAAACCATAAAACCCTAAAACCCTAAACCCTCATTTAAATGCATTGCTGTTAAAAAGCTCGTAGTTGTGCTTGGGCTAGCCGGTCCACCCAATGAAACGGTGTGTACTGACGGCACCACAATATGCCCAAATGACCGACTATAAGGTCATATTCGAGACTGACGCTACCTTCAGTCCGATCCACGTACGCGTTTGTGCCGAGAATGCAGCCTAAACCAATGATTAACCAAATCTTAAAATCCAAAACCCTAAAACCTAAAACCCTAATCTAAAACCCTAAACTCTAAAACCCTAAATCCCTAATTAAACCCTAAAACTCTAAAACCCTAAAACTCCTAAAATCCCTAGATCCCTAAAACACCTAAAAACCCTAAAACACCTAAAACCTAGCTAATTAAAACCCTAAAACCCCTAGAACCCTAAAACCCTCAAACCGTAAAACCCTAAAACCCTAAATCAAAATCCTAAACCCCTGAAACCCTTAATCCTTGAACCATGAATCCCTAATCTGAAAAGCCTAAACTCTAAAACCCTAAACCCCTAATTAAACCCTAAAACTCTAAAACCCTAAAAACCCTGAAACCCTTAATCCCTGGACCATGAATTCCTAATCTAAAAACCCTAAACGGTAAAGCCCTAAACCCTAAACCCTAAACCCCTAATTAAACCCTAAAATTCTAAAACCCTAAAAACCCTAAAACCCTTAGCGATGCATCTAAATGCGTCGCTAAACAGTGACACATTCCGATGTGTCACTGTTTAGCGACGCATTTAAATGAGTCGCTATTTAGCAACTTATTAGCAACACATTGAATTGCGTCGCTTTTTAGCGATGCATTAATACATCGCTAAACAATGACTCATTAAGATGTGTCGCTAAACAGTGACGCATTAAGATGCGTCGCTAAATGTGTCGCTATTTTGCAATAAAAAAATTTGGAGTCACTAAATCTGTCGCTATTTAGCGACTAATTTACTGCGTCGCTAAATTGCATCGTAGATTTCTTGGGTCGCAATTGCATCGCAATTCTCTCGTTATTTTGCGATGAATATTTGCATCGCTAATCTGCATCGCTTTTTTATGAATTTCTTATAGTGAACATTTATAAGTGAAGAATGACAAATACAATATTCTATTGGAAAAAGAAAATGCATATAACTCACTTTATAACATTGGTCTCATGTAGAGTGGCAATAGCACTTGTATACATCTAGGTCTTGGTGGGTAATTTAAGACTTAGATATTAATCCAACTTGGATATTGTCCCTATCCCTACTCATCATAAGATGTTGCATAATGGCTTTATTGTGACTTCTAACCCCACAAATGTGTGTACATTGGCACTTGTAGAAACTCGGCTATCCCTGCTTAGGATACTACGAGCAACATCATGCTATATACCCTCCTATACCGATAAAGATAAATCCTGGATATTTCGGTTTCTTCACGATACGGGATGCCCTATTATCTTGCCTCATCCTATTGGCCATCTTGGTAGGTACTTGATCTCTCTTTCCTTTCCTTTATTTTTTTTCTAACTTCATTTATTTCTTTTCTCTTTCTTTCTTTTCTTCTTTCTTTCTTTCCTTTCTTCCTTCTTTTCTTTCTTTCTTTCCTTTTTCTTTTTTTATTATCCTTATTTCTTTCCTTCCCTTCTTTCGTTTTCTTCACCCTTTCTTTCTTTCCTTTTTCTATTTCTTTTCTTCCTTTCTTTATTCTCTCATTCTTCCTTTCTTCCTCTTTTTTCTCTTTTCCCTACTTGCATGGGTTTAGAAGTCCCACTCTCAGCCCTATTTTCTTTCATAAATGCGAAGGGATAACTGTGATGCTCCCTATCCTACTAAGACTTAAAACCTAGCCTATATCCATAAAAGGGTAATATGAAGAGTTAGATCTTGCAAGATATAAGTGGAAGAAACCATTAATGGATTATATGTAGATGAAGCATGATATTCACTCTAATTATCTAATGCACTAGGATAATTACCTCCAATATATAACAAAATCTATTGTCTACTATAGTTATATAATGCACTGGCACATGTGTCACTAATGTGCACTCTCTCTAATTTACTTAACAATTTCTACTTCTTCTAGACTTGTTCCTCATCTCCTTTTGTCTCCCACCTATTTTTTTCTATCAACTTAGCTTCTAATGTGCTAGGTGCATGGGTGCACACATAATCCTCCAGCCCCAAATACAACTTCTTGCAATTGAGCTTCCAACCTCTCTACATACCTATGCCTATAACCCTAATCCAGCTAACCCCTAGCGATACTATCCTAAGATCCTCTCCTCCTATGGAATAGTGTCTCCTAGTTAGATCTAGTTTTTCTTCGAACCCTATGGTCCCTATCTTGAGTGGGGTGCACAAACTTTGCCTTGCCAATTAATGGACTAAGTCTTTAAGAATAGCCAACACTACTTCTAGAATGGCTAACCTTGCCCAACCTAGTTTCTAAACCCATTACTTGAACTATCATTATCATCATCATCATTGTTATCGTGAGATGATCTAAGTAAGTGGAATTTAATAGTTCTAAGGTCATGTTGTCGCATTCCCACACTAGTATGTTGTTAGCCACCTTAAAAAGCTCTACGACTAGTGCTTTCTCCTTAAACTCACCCTCTTACAGTCCTAACTGGCCTTGGAGGCTTGTGCACCACAACATGACCCAAATATCAGGTGTTTGAACCACTAACCAAAATTCTTAGACTCCTGTTAAGTCTCCTATTGAATCTCACCCATGGTGTGTGAGATATATTTCTCTACGCATGTATTTATATTGCACACCCCCATCTCCTTTACAATAGTTCTGTCTGATCATGGAGGATCCCTTAGTTCATCTAGCACTTGCATGTTTCAATTGTTGACCCACAAACCATCCAAGCATGGCATCATCATCATGAATAAATTCATCGACCAATGAATATTTTGTCTCTTCTCTATCTTGATTGATTCAAATGCTTTTGTCTCAACCTCACGTTGTAGTGTATGAACACTAAATTATGTAGCCACTTGCTAGTTAGCTAGTTTTGCACCTTGTTTTGGATCTATGCAAATGTAGGCCATTTTAGTTTGCACCCACTAAATGAGAGGGTATGCGAGAGGATTTGAACGACAATCTTCATTTGATTTGTTGCACTAACACCTCAGTAGACCCCATTGGCAGCTCATCATTCAAATCTATGTCTTCATTATACTGGTACTTCAAATTCAAGCAATAAGCTGCATATAACAAGTACAAAATTTACAATCATTGAGATGTCAAAAATGTTAGTCAAGTAAGCACTAGCGGTCATGTGTTTATACCTACCATTTGCAACTCCATACCTACCTACTTCACTTCATTACCTAAGCCTCAACTATTATACCAAGCCTTGGCTACCCTATAGTCCTGCCAAGTCTACCCATTGCTAACTAATTACTTCAATTTCTTTGGCCACCCATCTAACCAACCCAAGCATCCTGTTACACTTCTACACATCAGTATGTCTCCTGCTAGATGTTGCTTTGATAAGGCAACCCCAACTTTATTATCCATGCCTCCATGCCACAGTGATTGTATATCTAATAATTATATCTAATAATGTTTCATGAAGCTTATCTTTCCATGGCACCATCCAAGATCTAGCTTTTTCTAACCCTTCTTACTAGAAGACATCCGCCAATCTAAAAATCGTACATTTTCTAACTCCTATATATTTGATAATATTCTAATAGGATTCAAAAAATTAATTATTTACATATTTTATATTTTTATAAATTTATCATATCATTTATTATTCATAAATATTTTTATTCAAAATTATTTAAAATAATATTTTTATTAATGGACAAAATGCAAGATAAGTAATTTAGAATAGTTTTAGTAAATATCAATGTCTACCCTATTTTTTAATAATTAATCATATTCAGCATTATTTTGAGTATATTTTCTTAAAAATAGCTTGAAAATCAAAAAACAATATGTGAATTAATAGTATAAAAGCAAGCATTTCAACATTCATCTTGATAATCATTAATGCATATACCATATTTTTTGTGTTTTACTAATTTTTTAATTTTTAAAATAGTTTTACATTAAAATATTTAAAAACACAATCTATCAATTACTGAAATGCACTAAAATTAATTAAATTATATTTATACTTTAGGACATCTATTGATATTTTTAGATTTTAAGGAATTTTAGTATTTTTTAATTATTCTATTGATAAAAAATAATTGCATGATTATACATATTTAAGTAAATATATCCCAACTATAAAAATTGTAGCATGTACAAACTATGGGTGCAAGCATGCTATAATTTTTGCTCAAATTTCATATATTTTATTTCTTTTACTATTATGTTAATCTAAAGATATTAATAATTCATAAATATAAAATATTTTTGACAAATAAAATTCACTATGTTGTATGGTGCTGTCCACCCCATGACATATCCAATATCCAAGTAAAACAACAAAAATCAACACTGATTCCCTTAGTTTTCATGTTTTTGCTAACTTCTGGGCTAAAAAACGAAAGGAGAATGAAGAGCCTCATCTTAACAACGTACCCTCTATTGCTGATCCATCGGCTTCCCCTCCCAACCAAGAACTTCAATCTCTTCTGCTTCTTCTCCTCTTTCTCTTCTCTCTTTCTTTCTCTCTTCTTATCTTTCTCACCAATGATTAGAATGATCCTTCATGACTCTCATACGATGCCTACAAGAATCAAAAGTCATCGACGACCTTCCTATCCCCTTCGCCATGCAAAAGATTGTAAAAAAAGAAAATGGTACCAATCAGAACACCTTTGAACTTCATATACCAAGGCCAACACCAATAAGTACCAACCTATTTGACCGGGTTGCACAACATGTGCATTGTACTAGCCAAATTGGGGGTTGTACTAGCTAGTACCCATGTTAATAATCTTGCCAAGATTGTATTGTACTGGTTATACCATCCCATCTCAGCAATTCTTGAAAACTTGCTATATAATATTCATGCCTTACAAGAAAAATATATTAAAATAAAGTTAATTTGTTGTTAAACCCCATGCAGTTGGGAAAGGGCTTAGATGAGTTGAGTTTAATTTTGTTGTTAAATTTGATGAAATGTGATACCTAACTTGATAAAATAATGCTATTTTATGTCTATACCAAAATTTTTAGATAGAACATGAATCCTTGTTTTTAAGGAGTTTATGATTGCCACTGATAGAGATATAGACTAAAAGATATGCTTTATGTTATGTCTTTATATTTTAATGAGAATTCATTTTGAGCAATGTGTGCCATTTACTATATATGTGCATGTGTCTAGTATTTACAAAGAGTATTTGATCTAGTGTGTAGAGTACGGCTTACACACATAAGACTAGATCATCGATTCTTTTGGAATACAAGTTTATTGTTCACAGTTTTAGATGGAATTGGATACACCATCAGTAGAACTGTAGCACAAATTTTTAGTAGGTCTGTCTTGACTACGGGGAATGGTTTATTCTAACTATTTATGCTAGTACACTTTGTGTGTATTGAACAAGACCCAGTTGAGTTAATTATTTTATACTGACTTTATAAAATAATTTAAAACTCATAAATATTATGATTACTTATGCTCTTAATCCGAATTCTATTTCTAGACATGTGTATGTAGTGATTATTGCTTTGATTACACATAGAGTGAGATTCTATATGAGTCAATAAACTCAGTGGGTTGGGCAATAACATTATATATATGGTGAATATTAATAGTTGAAGGAAACCACGTCCTGATAAATTGGATTGATGATATCCCCTTGAGAAAGCTTATAAGTTTTGATTGTATCAAATCTTGCAAGTGGATTTTGAATCCGATACATCAAATAAGTTGAGTGGATAAGTCTCAAGGATAATAAAAGCCAATTAAATTATATTGTTAGTAATTAAATTTAATTGATGGATATTTGTAATCTTAACGTGGGGAGATAATAAGTATTTAATATTAAGGCTCGAAAATATAAATTCGAATATGATTAGGAGTACAATTATAATTCTTTAGTGGAATGAATTATAATTTACGTAATTGAATCCTAACGCGGGGTAGGTTTGGGAGATTTAATTACGTAGGAAGTCCTTTTCATATTTGCCTATTAGTCCCTGTTGTAGCCCTATAAATACCCTCTCAGTTGGTTGCTAGGGTTAACATTTTTGAGAAAAAGAAAAACAAGAAACCCTAGGTCGGCCGAGAGATCCCACCATCTTGTGAGAGAAAGAAGGTATTTTCGGGAATACGACGGAAGGCTAAAGGTTGAGGTCGAGCAATCGAATCAAAGTGATCTAAAGTTCAAATCTTCTACTCTTAGATTAGAACGGTAAAAGTTTTTTTTGTATTACTCATATACGCTATAGCCGTGATCTTGGGGGTATTCCGCGCTCCCCAATAGCCACATGGTAGTGTGAATTAATGAATGGAAACATTGAAGATAGTGAATATGCCTGCAATAAAGAGAGTGCACAAGAGCTTTTGCGACAAAGCTTAGAATGTTATGCATTTGTGATTGAACTTGTGGTTTAAAAGGGTATGTTAATACAAGCCCCTGAGTTGCAATAGAGATCAGATCATGTGCAATGTATGACTAAGACACAACCTATAAAGACAGGTTTGGTCTGTATCACAGCTTATGAAAAGCTGTGAAAAACAGAAGAAAGCTGGATCCTGAAAAGGAGCTGTGGAGTTTAAAAAGATACGATCCTTACAATGTATGAATTGCAGAGCACTCACAAAGCTACCTTAAATAGATGGAATAAGAAATGTTTATTACAGAGGGCTTCTAGGTATATAAAATTTAAACTTTACCTAATAAAACATGGAGCATAATGCTGGAATAATATTCACAAAATGGTAAGATAATCCTAGAAAGGCCATTGAAAGATTCATTAACAGTGGAATGCCCTCTCTTTGATACCTTTAAACCACCTATAGAACTCCTAGCCTCAAGATATGAGCTTAGATCACTTTAAAAGAAAGGGTCAAATCAATAATTACTCCTGTGGCCATTAGAATGACAATAATCAACAATGTGTGAGGTTCAAAATATACCACTCACCAGAGCCTCTTCTAAGTCTCCAGCTGCAAGATAAACAGGTTGAGCAACATGGCAATATCCCATCAGACGGGGGACAGTTGGAATAATATCTCTATGATTTACTATTCTCCAGCTATCCTTGACTTTCTGCATATTTGGGCAATAGATGAACAAGTAAAATTTTGCTTTAGTGCCAGATTCTCATAAAGGGACAGATGACAGTACAAGCAAATCAGTGGCTGAGAAATGGTTCATAGATAATGACAGTAAACAAATTCACATGGCCACATGCATGATAATTAACATAGCAAACTATTTCAATACGTTGTTCATAAATAATCCATTAAAATGAATATACTCAGAACTCAAGGAGAGAAATTTGGTCTTGAAATCGCATGGATCATTTAGATTTAGAATTGCATGTGCAGCTGCTCTATTAAAACTAATTAGGGAGGATATTTGTGTGACTAGTCAAATTGATTATGATAGTTTGGACATATATAATGAAGACCTTTAGGTGCTCCAGTTAGAAAGAGTGATCTTTTAACAATCCATGGTATGGATAGAGGTAGAGGTAGACCTAAACTAACATGGACAAAATAATTAAAAAAGATATAACTATTTGTAATTTGAATATCGACTTAGTGCTGAATAGAGCAGAGTGGAGGAACCAGATTCATGTAGCCGACCCCATGTAGTTGGGAAAAGGCTTAGATGAGTTGAGTTGAGTTGTATCTGTGTGACTAGTCATTTTCACATTAGATGTAATATAATTTTGTCAGAACATTAATATCATTATTTTCATGTTCTACATTTAAGAAATATAATATAGTTGTAATTTGATCCAGTTGATTAATAGCAGCAAGGGAGGAAAAACTATGTTGGATGAATTTTTTTTTTCCGCACTATTGCATGACTTCCAAGCATAATTCAGTACTCACTGAAATTTTGATAGCTATTTTATGTTCAACTAATACACCTTTTGTTCTTGTGGTAAGCTGTAATAAAATCCATGATCTCAAATTTGCAATCAGTACATGGAAATGAACCCAACTAGTGTGAAGAAGCTAAAGAAATGATATGGTACCATCTTTGTGTTTTATTTGGTTTTGGTAGCTTCCAATAACAGATCAGAAAAGGCACCAAGGTGTTCAAATAAGAGGTATATCATTTAATCAGAAAGAAATGATGAGCTACTGAGATTTAATTTATTTGTAAGACAAGCAATATTTGCCACTGTGACAATGGAAACCACTAGAAGCAAATGGAAAAGAGCCATGCAAAATATATATTACTCAGTGTGAGAAGATCTAATATTACCTCATTATAGAGTTCAGCAAATCTTCTGTTCCCAACCTGAGGAGAACCGAAGTTATACATGGTAACAGAAATCACACAATGCCTATACATCATCAATTAAATTAAAATACATCAAAAAGTTCCAACCTGGGAAACATTCCAGTGGTGTAGAAGAACTATCTCTAATTGATGCTTCTTAAGAAAGATGATTAGAAAAAAAATTAGGATATACATAACACTACAATGCAATGCTAGAGTAATGGTTTTTTCTAGAGAAACAATTAGAATTCATCCGTTTTATTTCTGTTTTTTGTGTGCACCATCCAGTTTGATGCCTCTCCCCTCCAATGTTTTTAAAATTTTATGGTTGGTATGAAAAGTTAGGAACTTATTATCAAGATGCAATGGACAACATAGTGAACAATGCTGGAAAATGAGGATCATTGAATTTTAAAATCCTTGACAAGAAACAAGAATACAGAAATCATGAAACTAACAATGCTGGAAAATGAGGATCAAAGATATGTGCAAGTACTTGTTCACATAATCAGTTTCTCAATGTGAGTAAATATAAGAAGAGATAAAGTAAAAGAGAAGGATGTAAAAGACCAGACAAAGCAAGAGAAGAGATTAAGCAGAATGTCCATTAGGCTATATATTTCTAAAAGATGACAAAAGAGAAGAGCAAACAGCCATGTCCCATAATTGGCCTGTCAATAGTAATCTGGTTGTAACAATTTTTGGACTGAATTGCATGCCCAAGTACATGGAGACATTTTAAATGGGTCATTGAATTTGTATAATAAGAAGATAAATAATTCTATCAACCTGAGACATGATTTTGAGGTACCAAAGCTTAAATAGCATTCAACCAGCTGCTTCCATTCCTATGCTTTTATGGGTGTAATCTCAGTTGATCCTTTAACTAGATAATTAAAGGGATAATTAGATATGAGACTAACTGCATAATAGTTCTGTTACAACTTCAAAACTATTTCAAAGGATTTGGCCCTGAAATGAAACCAATAGTGAAGTAGAATCATAAACAGAGAATTCGAAGTGATGGTACCTGACTGGTTTGTTTAATAACCTATTTTATATGCATATACTTCTACAGAAAATAGCTCTCAGAAACTTTCCAGAAAATGTAATAATGCCTAAATGATAACTAACCAGTTCTACACAGCAAATAGTACAATCTCTATTGATCATAGATGCACATTGTTTACTTCAATTATAAGAAAGAATTAGAGAGAACTCAATGTAGGGGAAACAGATTTGAACTCACTTGGCCATTTGACTTGATGAAAGTTCAAGAGCAAGCAATGTAGCTAGTGCACCACCTAAACTGTGTCCGATAACATACACATGCCACCTAGGCATGCTTTCCAGATCATACTCTATGCTGTCATGGAAAAGCATTTCATTATTTATCCAAATAGCTACAAATGCAATTAGTGGCAGTAACACAAAATAAAAAGACAGGGAAAACACAGTGCCAATGCTGGAAGACCTCACATCATTGCATTTTTACACATTGCATAAACCCTATAGTTTTCATGTTATGTAATTTATGGATTACATTCTTGTTTGTCCCTGTTATGCCAAAACCTTCAGTTTTTTCAGATTTTACACTACTAAAAATGACACTTGTAAACATGTATCCGCAACTTCAAGCTGAGTAGGTTGTACACCACCAAGTGATACACAAATATTGACATGCAAAGTGCACTATTTTAACTACCCTAGATAATTTGTACGCATGAATGTGAAACAAGATATTGTATTCAACCATTCAGCACACCAAAATTGAAAAATAAAGTATTGTTTCAACTTTGGATGCTTTTAATTTGAAACTATGAAGCCTCTAAGTGGGTACCTAACAACCAAAGCAGAATTATAGGATGACAAAAAAGGGAAGAAGAAGAAGAAGAAGAAGAAACACGTCTGGTCATTTATTTACAGAAAGAGAGTGGAAGGGTTGAAAAAGGAAAGATTGAGACAACGGAGAGAAGAGGAGTTATCAGAGCATTATTTCTGCTGTTTTCTTTAAAACAAGGCAAAAGGGGTGCTAGGGAGGCGCACACATAAAGAGGGAGAAGGAGAGATAAATATAAGTAATATATTGACAAAGAAAAACAAGAAGGCATGATCTCATCCCTGCAATGAAAAGAGGGCATGGAGGACGTGGCAGCACGCATACGAGAGAGAAAGAGAGAGAGAGAAGAAGCTATTAAAGTCTTTTCAAAAATTAACTTTACATTCAGTGGGAGAATTATCTTCTCTTCTCTGATTTAAACTTAGTAGAACAGCCACTCCTCAAGCTCACACAAAAAAAAGGAATTAAAACCAACATCTGGTTATATGCTAAACTATAATCCATCAGCGTCCTGAAAACTTTTTTATATTAGAACCAAATTATTTCTGTAAGTACAAATTAAATAGGTTGAGTTTAATAATAAAAGGTGAGTATAATTAAGTACAATGGCAAGAAGAGTCCTGTGATAAAAATTTGACAGGAAAATAATATATTGTTTTATTTTATTTATACATCATTGCTAATGCTATGTCAACATCTTACTTTTGTGTGCAATTTAACTGAGTTTGGTGATGCAAGACTTACGAGGATCCTATTGAGACTTTAATAAGTGCGATGATTGGAACATAGTCATATGCATTTAGGAATCCACTATGAACCTGAAAAATTCAGCAGAATGAACAATAATTTTAAAACATTTTGAAAAAAAAATCGACTGATCAACAAGAGGAATGGAAACTGAGATGTACGGATAGAAGCATATGACTTACCTGAACTTCTTGTTTGAAGTCACCCCCTATTCTTTTAGGGTTTAACCTGCATAAAATTGGATTAGGTATGAAATTTGGACAACAATTACAGACCTAAAATGTTCTAATATTTTTTACCGATCTTTAAGCAAACAAGAATCTGGTGAATAAAGACAAGGTGTAAGAAACGACCTGACCTCACACTTTCTGATTGTCTCACATAAATTTTTGGTCAGATGTATTTGCAATATTAGAAATCTTAACTAAATAATTTGCATCATAGCATTGGATAATTATAACAAATATTGTTTGAATTTAAGATAGCTTGGAATGAAAGTTTGAAAGATTGCAAACGTTCAATAATTCAACACTAATAGTAGAAGTATAAAAAATTGAGTAAACATGGCCTTCTCATATAACATGCACAGGACAGAGGACTAAATAATATATGACATCTCCTAAATTCATGATGGATCAATTAAAGAGAGTTTTGGATCAAAATAAGTGCAATGATCAATCCAAAGTGGTGCCACAAGCCATACTTGCAGCATCATTCCTCATATGTATCACCCAATTTTGAAGTTCTGATGCAACCATACTGTATATGTTAGTCGTATAGACTTTGCCTAGTTAAAATACCATACTGTATATGTTAGTTGTATGTTTATCATTTGATGTTCTGATGCAACCAACTTTCAAGATAGCCTCCATTGGTGCATCATTTATGAATCACATGGATCACCCAATTTTGCCATCTGCAACCACAACTTAAGTGGCTGAGCAGTCACAGAGACTAAGCATATCTATTACAAGCAGTCTGGAGAGCTAAGACCCAGCAGTCGTATGACTATCATTATTGAGGCTGAATGCTAATTATAAAGTATATAATTCATTTTTCAATCAGGTGGTCAGCCACATATTGTTGATAATAAGCTCATGCAAGTGCAGAAATAAAGTATGTGCAATGTCCCTCTATTGCTCCCAATTCTTCTTTTCTCATCTTTGAGCATCTTTGTACCTTCTCTTCTCTATTTGTAAATCTTGATTTACAAGTTTTTCAGAGTGATGATACATGGAGAACAATGCTACCTACATGGTTAGACTAACAACACTATGAACTTGTCTTATTGAGCTTCTCCACAAATGTTTAACAACCCTAATTTGGGCTTGTAGTTTGATGGTTATAGCTCCAATGAGATTACACAATAGTAAATTCCCATAGCAAGGCCTTTATAGTTAGCTTCAGCTTTAGTCCATGTCTACTCAAAATTGTTCCAAACCAAGGACTGCAAAACCAACCCAAACTACTCAGTTCAATGTGTATTGCACCAAACTGGTGCAAAATTTGGTCACTTGTCCGTTATGAGAACCAGCACAGATCAACCAATACAGGTTCAAACTATCATAAAACACTCTCTTATTGGAGTCACTCTTACTGAATGATCTCTCATAAGTTTGACAAATGGTGCTATATTTTACACTTGCATGGATTTGTAATGGTCACAGCCACAAATTTAAAACTATGTTATTTAACTTCACATGGCATATGACATAATGAAATCATGCACTTTTGATTTTATATATGCTGAAGGTAGTGTAGCCAAGGTTTTTAACCTAGTGAATCTTGGCCATCTTGGTTGGGGGATGATACCAAGATGGACTAAGATCTTGGTTAATCTTGGCCGAGATGGAAACCTGGGAAAAAAAGAAATGCACCAAGATATTCTAGAATCCCAGTCAAGATTTTAGGATCCAAGATATTGAAATCTCAACAGTAGTGGATCCAATGTTAACTAAATATTAAATGTTAATTTAAATATTTAATCATTAAAATTATATGTTAAAAGAGCTGATTAGGAATTTTCAGCCAATATTTTGATATCATATTGGCTGATGTATAGGAATACACAGGTTTATATTGGCCTAGATAATAAAGGTCAAGATATTGAATACGTCATACTAGCAGGAGCCCAACATAGATACAAATTGTTGTCCCACCCAAGATGTAAACCTTGAGTGCAAAGTTTTCTACTTGTTAGACATTGACTCAATTTGTATTTGAATGTATATAAATGTTACTTGATATATGAATTCTCAAGCTTGATTTCCACTAATAAAAATGGCTTTACAAAATGGAGAAACAAAAAAAGTGGTGCACTGGCAATTCATTTCTGTGAATATAAGAATTCCTACCCAGCAGGAACAAGCATTAAATCAGTTCGCAGATCCTTCCACTTTGCCTGATCAAGGAATTAATAGAAAACCAGCACATCTACATTTCAGCTGTATACTGATAAACACAAGGAATATTCTTATGGGAAAAAAATGAAAATTTTATGTGGTCATTAAAGTAAACAGCATGCTTACTTGTTCAGTACCTCTGAAGGCAATAACCAATCTTCTTCGCAAAGAGTCACGCCAAATGGCTGCCTGCAGCTCTTCTTATGTCAAAATTCAATAAATCTTTCCACTTGAAAAAATTATGTTATTATTTTTTTTTTCTAGACTCATGGTTAAGCAATGGAAAGAACATAATCCAATCATAAATATGAGCATGCCTGTGTATCTGTAGACATGTTATCAAGAAAACATATCTTTTCAAAGTCAGATTTGATAAAACTTGCATGGCCCAATGAAGTGGCAAGCATAGCCCAAGCCTCCATAGTATTTTCTGCACTGGAAAACAGTTCCCTCCTTTCCCCTGCTTTTTGTGTATCTACTGCCATTCCGTCTATGGCAATACCTCCTATTTTATTCACAGAATATTCTTTGACATTTGCTACTGTCATCGAAGCATCTTTCCTATCCTTGTCTTCAACCACTGAAGGTGAATTCCTCTTCTGCTATGAAATGGTTGCAGTAATAACCATCAATGCCCTGAATATTGTCTCTGTTTGACTTAGAATATCCCAGGATACTTTCTTGATGTCCAAAAGAGGAGCTTCATTTGCAATGGACAGGAGATCACTCTTTTTGTCATTTCCATCCTTCATTTCAGGAGTTGCAAGTCCTGATTCAACATATTGTTCTTCTGCAATTTTGCGCAGCTGAAGGCTAACCATATTTAGCAAGTTAAATCCATCCCACATTCTAATCTCCGGAAGGGAAAAACCAAGCTTCTGAAGAACAGTTTGGTTGATTATGTCAGCAAAAGTTTCCCAGAAATACTCATCTGATGCTGCTGCTTCATCAAGTTTTCTTTCCAATGAAGGACTACTCATATTAGCATCATCATGAGAAACAGGTAGATTATTCTCTTTCTCAGGACCTGTGTTACATTCGAAGCTTCCTGAATTGCTTGACTGCACTATAACCTGCTCTGAATCAGCAATTGCATTTAAAGATCTTTCAGCACGTTTGGAATCATCATTATCACTATCAGAAGATGGAGGTTTCTGAAGGTAAGTATAATTGAACAGTTTTAGCTGTCCAAATGCCGATTGTACAAACTGACTGACATTTACACTCTCATATCGAAGGACCATTTTTATAGCAGACTGTAAGTTGCTTTTAGTAAGAAAATCCAAGACAAAAAGTACTCTCCACCATCGTTTGTCTTCTTCAATTTCATCATAGCTCCTATACCTAACCTGTTGAATCAAATCAGATATCTTGGTTACAAAATACTCAAGCTTTACAATAAATGAAGAGTAGACAGAAAGTAGACTTGAAACAAAACTCTGTGATGATATATGGGGTACTAGTTCTCTGGGTGATAAATTTCTTAAGAATTTCAAAGAGGAATCCAATGGAGTAGTTGGTCAAATGGCAGATAATAAAAACTCCATTCAATGCATAAATCAGGTATGTGTGATAAAATATTGCTATGGTTTTCTTCCATTAACAGTGGCCTAGATGCCAGTGATGCAGCATAAAAAATCATAGAAGATGTATAGCTTTCCACCACCTCCAGTCCCCTCCAATTCCACCATCATCTCATGCAAGTTTCCTAGAAGAATAATTCTCATCATTTCGTTGATTCAAGAGCAAGTGTTATCTATATTTACATATGAAGATATTTTTCCAAGTTATTACATGTCATCACCAACATGCAACAATGCCAGGAAGAAAAGGGTAGTGGCAAATCTTTCCAACTGATAAAACTAGCATGAAGCTTGTTGGTAAAGGTTTCTGCAACTTTACAACTGACAATATGGAGAAGCTGCTGAAGAACTTCCTGACTTTTTTCTCCTTTTGGATTTTTCTTTTTGTGAGTACAGTGGTAACAGAACTAAAGCAAACAGTTGCACAGATTCAATGAAGAGAACAATATGTTAACAGGACCCATGACCACACACATGTTTATAGAATATAATTGGACAAGGTTATCCAAATGACTAGAATAATGTCATTCTCTGAACCACAAGAAGTACAAAAGACCTAAAATTGGAAATAGTCAATTGTCATCAGAAACTATTGCTAATTTAAGACACTCACCATCATAGAGTGATTCTAAGTCAACTGCTGCATTTCCCATGCGTTTGTGTGGAGTGACGAAGTTTGCATCCCAAGCTGCAACCTGAGGTTAACACAATAGCATGTTGGGAGGATACAAAAATTATATAATTGTAAAGTGATTATAATAGCAGTTAGCGTTCTACAACAAAATGTCACATACAGCATAGATAAAGCCTAATCATTTGCATACATTTAACTTCCCCTCAAACACTCATAGTGCCTCAATGAGAGTATGCCAAGAACACAAGCCAAGTACCTAGTTTGGCTAAACCCAAAAGAGACATTTTGCAAAATATCTGCACCTCTAGAAAGCAAAGACAGGAAGATTGATGCAAGCTGCAAAGAGAGAAAGCATAAAAATAAAATAAAATAAAATAAACTTTCAAATAAAGCAACCATCAACAAACACATTTCAGTATAAAACATGGCACCAACACAAACTTACCTTCAAGACAACAAGGAAAAGATTAAAATTTCTCCCAGAATTTCAGTATAATGATGATTTGAGCATTGTCTTATGAAACAGTGTAGATAGAAGGCCTCCATACCTTATACAATAATAAAGAAAAAGACTTTATCAATTCACCAACTATGATAAAATCACAGTGAGTTTGAACATACAAGGCCAGCATGCCCATGATGTCCGCATTCAGATTACAGCCCACGAGATCCATGTTCTCGAACCATCCATTTGTATAATTGGATCCTCTGATTGATAGCAGCCAACAATTTTCCATCAAAAGCATTGGGAGAGTACACAGCTCCATTCCTTTCCTTTCGATTCAAAGTGCAGGTTTCAAGTCCTGTAATACAAAGATTTTAAAACCCATCAAATAATAAAATCTCAATTAAGAACACAAGCTAGGTTATTATAAATGCACTCAGACAAGAATTTCAAAAGGGTATCATGCTTCAAAACCATTACTACCAAAAGCAAACTTTTTTCAGATATCCTTAACAGCAAATGAAAAATTTTATAAGAAATTTATTTTATACTAAAAGAAAAAGGGAAAAAAATAGAAAAAGCTAAAATGCACAACAGACATGATGCCTATCAGGGTGTCTTGCAAAATTTCAACTTTACAAGTGGGATGCACCAGAGACTATCACAACTCAACTCAACTCATCTAAGCATTTTTTCAACTACATGAGGTCGGCTACATGAATTTGATTCCTCCACTTGGCTCACCAGAGACTATCACAAAGATCAATAAATAATAATAAAAGATTGGGTATCAAGTAAAAAAAAAATGCAAATGTCCTTGAATCTTACACCAAGGCATAAAATCAAGAAGTTCAGCGATGCAATCCTTTCAGTAACTTAGCCAAACAATTAAATGTAAAAAATAGCATAATCAAAAATTATAACAGAATCACCTTGGTTATGTGCTCCGCTGCTGTAACCCTTGGTTTCATGACCTCACAATTTAATACGATAGAGCATTTGAAAAAGTGTCATCGGTCCAAAAATTAATACATAAGAAGCCATAAGACATTATTCTTATATCACTACGTTCCCTATTTTCATGTATAGCTCTAACGAAATATCAAAATACAAGCATGATAGATTAAAAGCGCATTCACTAGACTGGGAGAAAAAATTGACTTTGGCATTACCACAGGGAACTCACCTGATAAGCAACATATCATCCAAATAATGTAAAAGAAAAAGACCATTAGAACAACAGCGTGAATAAAAAAAAAGGTAAGCTAGCTAAGAAACTATGCTGAGAACCAAAACAACCAAAGAACCACATAATGTCTCTCGAGAAGATATCACAAAAAAAATCCCCGAACTCAATGCTCCACATAATATAAACCCTAAAATCATAAAATATGGTCATAAAAAGAAGCTAAAAAAAAGAAGCCAAGGTCCGTAATAGCAAAAAATGACACAACATTAGTATCCACATTATTTCCTAGATCTTTCACATCCTACAAAACTGATTTTACATGAAAGCCAAATAAGGGCTGAAATGAGCTACATATCTATAAAAGAATAAAATGAAAGTCCATTGACTGGTTGAAAAGCAACATCAAAAAATCAATATTAAAGAACCTAAGTTATACCGCAAAATACAATATCTTCTGAAACAACATTAGCAACAACAATGTGAAAAAAAAGGTGCAACGAATTCAACATCAAGAAACCACCATAATAAGAAATCATCAGCCCTCTCCACTTTTCTTATTCATGCTTGAGACTAGCATAGGTAGTGATAAGCTAAATAAACTCCTTTATACACATGCGCGCGCATGCGTATATGACAAGGAAAATTCAAAAGCCTAAAATAACTGCAGTATACCAAAAATAAATTCATGTAGCAATGATAAAACAAATACATCCATCCAGACACGAATCAGACACACTATAGAAGAAAATCAATACATGTTTATAACATCAATAAAAAATTTAAACAAAAAAGACTTGCATCAACTTAAATAAACCATCTAACATGACTGATCTATGATAAAACAAATGCATCCATCTAGACACACCACAGAAGAAAATCAAGCCAAGAAACAATTCAAACAAAAAAAAAAAAAACTTGCATCAACTTAAATAAGCAAAGCTCATATCAAAAGACCACCTAATAGGACTGATCTATGATAAAACAAATGCATCCATTCAGACAAAAATCAAACATACCATAGAAGAAAATTAAGCCAAGAAACAATTCGAATAAAAAAAAACTTGCATCAGATTAAATAAGAAAACTCCTCTAAAAAGACCACCTAACAAGATTGGCCTATGATAAAACAAATAAATCCATCTAGATGGAAGTCGGACATACCACAGAAAAAAAATCAAGCTACATGTTCATAACATCAAGAAAGAATTTAAACAAAGAAAACTTGCATCAACTTAAATAGCAAACTCCTTTTTGAAGACCACCTAATAGGACTGATCTATGACAAAACAAATGCATCCATCTAGATGGAAATTAGACACACTACAGAAGAAAATCAAGCCACATGTTTATAACATCAAGAAACAATTCAAACAAAAAGAACTTGCATTAATTTAAATAGCAAACTTCTCTTAGAAGATCATCTAATAGGACTTGTCTATGATAAAACAAATGCATCCATCGAGATGCAAATCAGACACACTACAGAAGAAAATCAAGACACATCATAGAAGAAAATCAAGCCACATGTTCATAATATCAAAACATAATTCAAACTAAAAAAAACTTTAACTTAAATAGCAAACTCTCTCAGAAGACCACCAAACATGGCTGATCTATGATAACATAAATTCATCCATCTAGACGCAAATAAACACAACATAGAAGAAAATTAAGCCATATGTTCATAACATCAAAAAATAATTCAAACAAAAAAAAAATACTTGCACCAACTTAAATAAGCAAACTCCTTTCAGAAGGTCACCTAACAGGGCCGATCTATTATAAAACAAATACATCCATCCAAACACGAATTACAGAAGAAAATCAAGCCACATGTTCATAACATCAAAAAATAATTTAAACAAAAAAATTTTGCATCAACTTAAATAAGCAAACTCCTTTCAGAAGAATGAATTCTTCAATAACTTTGTAAGGCAATCAACGAATAGATAAATACGAGAACCCTTATCAAAGAGAATCATAACACCATTTACCATACTTTATCCGATGGTGAAACGTTGTGCAATTACATAGGAATACATGCAACGTAGGTGACCCTATCATGATAAGAGCATATACATATATTTTAAAAGTTGACAACTAAAAATTAGCTAGGGATTATAAACACACAATAATAGTAAACGACATACAAAGTTATTAAATTTATACTACCTCAACGTTTTATAAAAGATAAAATTAAAAGAAAAAACACTTATGAAAATGATAGTAAAAAACTCAATAAGTTCCTACAAAAATGTATCATGCATATTATGTATATTCCTATGCAAATTCTATAATAATAGCATAACCAACACAAAAATAATGTCTCTCGAGAAGATATCACAAAAAAAAAACCCGAACTCAATGCACCACATAATATAAACCCTGAAATCATAAAATATGGTCATAAAAAGAAGCTAAAGAAAAGAAGCCACGGTTCGTAATGGCAAAAAATGACTCAACATTAATATCCATATTATTTCCTAGATCTTTCACATCCTACAAAACTGGTTTTACATGAAAACCGAATAAGGGCTAAAATAAGCTACAAATCTATAAAAGGGTAAAAAGAAAGTTCATCAAAGAATAAGCAAATTCAAAAACTATCTAAAATGGCACCCTACAGTATATCAAGCCCATTGACTGGTTGAAAAACAATATCAGAAAACCAATATTAAAAAACCTAAGGTATACCGTAAAATATAATATCTTCTGAAATAACATCAACAATAACACTATGAAGAACATGGTGCAATGAATTCAACATCAAGGAACCACCATAATGAAAAATCATCAACCCTCTCCACTTTTCTCATTCTGGCTTGAGACAGGCATAGGTAGTGATAAACTAAATAAACTCCTCTATAAGCATGCGTGCGCACGTATAAGATAAGGAAACATCCAAAATCCTAAAATAACTGCAGCATACCAAAATAAATCCATGTAGCAATGATAAAACAAATGCATCCATCCAGACATGAATCAGACACAACAAGAAGAAAATCAACACTTGTTTATAACATCAAAAATAATTCAAACAAAAAAAACTTGCATCAATTTAAATAAACCACCTAACATGACTTATCTATGATAAAACAAATGCATCCATCTAGACACACCACATTAGAAAATCAAGCCAAAAAACAATTCAAACAAAAAAAAAAGTTGCATAAACTTATTTAAATAAGCAAAGCTCCTCTCAAAAGACCACGTAACAGGATTGATCTATGATAAAATAAATGCATCCATTCAGACAAGAATTAAACACACCACAGAATAAAATTAAGCCAAGAAATAATTCAAAAAAAAATTTGCATCAACTTAAATAAGCAAAACCCCTCACAAAAGACCACCTAACAAGACTGATCTACGATGAAACAAATGAAATCCATCTAGACGGAAGTCAGACACACCATAGGAAAAAATCAAACCACATGTTCATAACATCAAGAAACAATTCAAATAGAGAAAACTTGCATCAACTTAAATAGCAAACTCCTTTTAGAAGACCACCTAACAAGACTAATTTATGATAAAACAAATGCATCCATTTAGATACGACTTAGATACACCACAAAAGAAAATCAAGACATGTTTACAACATCAAGAAACAATTCAAACAAAAAAAATTTACATCAATTTAAATAGCAAACTCCTTTCAGAAGACCACCTAACAGGACTGGTCTATGATAAAACAAATGCATCCATCCAGACACGAATCAAACACATTACAGAAGAAATCAAGACACACCATAGAAAAAAAATCAATCCACATGTTCATAATATCAAGACATAATTATAGCTTTTGGAAAAAGCAATTGAAACAAGAACATTGCAGACTTTTGAAAGTAAAATTTTGTTGCTAAACAGAGTGAGTTTAGCGGAGGCATACTTTACTGATGATATATACGGAGATTATTCGAGCTCCATGTCCTAGGGATAGATTTTCCATCCAGATCCTGGAGTTTGTAAGTGCCGGGCCTGATTACCTCCGTGACTTGATAGGGGCCTTCCCAATTTGGAGATAGTTTCCCTTGTTCCAACGGCTTTGAAACAGATGCCTTTCGGAGTACTAAATCGCCAGGGAGGAAGGATTTTCCTTTGACTCTAGTGGAATGGTAATGGGCTACCCTCTGTTTATAGGCTGCCATTCGGATCCGGGCCTCTCCCTGATTTCTTCTATCAGATCAAGATTGGTTCGGAGTTGTTCGTCATTAGATTCCTCCGAATAACTTTCCACCCGAGGGAAGGGAGTCCGATCTCCACAGGGATGATAGCTTCCGTACCAAAAGCCATTCTGAACGAGTCTGGCCCGTGGAGATCCTTTCAGTGGTTCGATAAGCCCACAGTACGATGAAGCTCCTCTGCCCATCTGCCTCGTGCTTTATTGAGTTGGGCTTTAATTTCTTGTAGAAGGGTCCGGTTGGTTACCTCGGCCTCTCCATTGGCTTGAGGATGTCCGACCAAAGTGAGACGATGAAAGATGCCATTATCCTTGCAGAACTTTTGAAATTTAGGATTGTCAAACTGTCTTCCATTATCGGTGATGATGGTGTGAGGAAGGCCGAATCGTTAAATGATAGATGTCCACACGAAGTCCCTAGCTCAAGCCTCAATTATCTGAGCGGCTGCCTCGGTCTCAACCCACTTGGTAAAATAATCGATTACAACAAACAAGAACTTCCTTTATCCTGTGGCGAGGGAAAAAGGACCGAGAATGTCCATTCTCTACTTGGCAAAGGGCCAGGCAGATGATAGGCATTAGGTGGGCGAAGGGGAGCCTTTGAACATTTGAATATCGTTGGCATGATCACAAGCTCGAATAAGGTCATCAGCATCTCTTTGCATGGTGGGCCAATAATACCCTTGGCGTAGCACTTTGTGGCACAGAGCTCGGCCGCCGGGATGATTACCATAGATGCCCTCATGAACCTCTTGAAGAGCATAATCAGCCTCTGATGGGCGAAGGCATTTAAGTAACGGCATAGAGAAAGATCGCTTATACAGTCGATCATCAAGCAGGACATAGTGAGATGATTGCATCTTCAGTTTTCTTGCTTCCTTTCTGTCAGTAGGGAGCAGCCCTTCTTTGAGATACTTGAGCATAGGGTCTAACCAGGATGGTTCAGCATCAATCTACATTACTTGATCAGCATCGGCAATGCTGCACTTTTTCAAGACTTCCAAGTGGAACTTCCGCTCAAGATCCATTGAGTCTATGGTCGCCAGGCAGGATAAAAGGGCGGCATGCGCATTCGCAGCCCTTGGGATCTGAACAACTTTAAATTCAGCAAAACAGGCAGATAGATTACGCACCTTTTGAAGATACCGAATCATGTTTGACTCCCTAGCTTCAAATTCTCCCCGCACCTAGCCAGCTACCAACTGAGAGTCGGTGTAGGCATTCAGCTTTTTAATTTTGAGTTCACGGGCGATGCGAAGTCCAGCGAGCAGGGCATCATACTCTGCTTCATTGTTAGAGATTGGGAATGAGAAATGGATGCCATACTTGAAGGTTGTCCCCTCTGGGCTAGTGAGGACCAAGCTAGCACCAGAACCGCTTGCACTAGAGGATCTGTCAGCATGGAGAAGCCATTGGGCACTGAGCCTTAGCTGCTCGGGAGTGTCCAAAGTGGAACCATCTTCAGGTATGGTGCATTCAAGAAGAAAATCCACTAGGACCTGTGTCTTGATGGCCGGACGAGGCTGATATTGGACATCATGCTCACTTAATTCAATAGCCCATTTGGTCATTCTTTTCGATGCCTCTGGATGATGAATAATTGATTTGATAGGCTGGTCGGTTAAAACTGTCATAGTGTGTGCTTGGAAATTTATTCGCAACTTTCGAACTGATGTTATCAGAGCCAATACCATCTTTTCGAATCGAGTATACCTCGTCTCAACATCTCGGAGCAATTTACTAACATAATAAATTGGCTTCTGAATTTTGTTTTCCTCTTTGATCAACACTGAGCCGACAGCACCCTCAGAGACTGCTAGATATAAGTACAGCATTTCTCTTGGCCTCGGGCTACTGAGGAGAGGTGGTGAGCCGAGGTATTTTTAAGATCTTCGAAAGATTTTTGGCAGTCCGAGGTCCATTGGAAGTTTTTGGTCGATCGGAGCACTTTGAAAAAGGAAAACACCTCTCGGCCGACCGAGCAACAAAACAATTGAGGGCCACTATCCTTCCAATAAGACATTGTACCTCCTTGATCTACCTTAGAGGCGCCATCTGTTTCAGGGCTTGAATTTTTTGTAGATTCGCCTCAATACCTCGTTGAGAGACCATGAAACCCAAGAACTTTCCAAAGTTAACTCCGAAAGCATATTTGGTTGGGTTAAGCTTCATCTGATACCTTTGGAGTGTTGCAAAACTTTTTGTAAGATCTTCGATATGCCAGGATGCTTCTTTGCTCTTTAACAGCATGTCATCAACATACACTTCTATGTTCCGATCGATTTGCTCTTTAAAAACTTTATTGACCAGCCTTTGGTAGGTTGCGCCTACATTTTTAAACCAAAGGCATAACTCAGTAGCAATAAATACCTCGTCGGTAATGAAGGCAGTTTTTCTTCATCCTCAGGCACCATCCAAATCTGGTTGTAGCCCAAATAAGTGTCCATGAAAGTCAGCATCTGGTGACCCAAGGTTGAATCCACAGTTGATCAATCCAGGGGAGAGAGAAGCTATCCTTTGGGCAGGCCTTGTTGAGATCAGTGAAGTCGATGCAGATCCTCCATTTGCCATTTGATTTCTTTACCATAACGATATTTGCCAGCCAGTCAGGATAATTCACTTCCCGGATGAAGTTGGCTTTAATGAGCTTGTCTACCTCTTCCTTAATAGCCTTTTGACGCTTGATGGCAAAGCTTCTCTTCTTCTGCTTGATTGGCCGAAACGTCTCGTCCACGTTGAGGCAGTGGACCAGGACATTCGGGTCGATTCCATGCATGTCCAAAGCAGACCAGGTGAAAACATCAGCATTCCTCTGAAGGAACTCGACTAAATCTCACCGAGGCTTTTCCTTCAGCTGTGACCTGACTCTTATGGTTTGATCGGGCCGAGCTTCATCGAGTGGTACCCCGTACCTCTTCCAATTCCTTGGCTGGCTCTCCTTGCTGCTCGGTAAAGTCCTCCTGAGCATCCAGGCCATCTACTTGGGCTTTTTGGACTGAAGGTCAGCAACAAAGCAGTGTCGAGCCATAATTTGACTCTCTCGGACAACCCCCACTGCCCATTCGATGGGAAATTTCATAACAAGATGAGGAATGGAAATGATAGCTTTGAGGGATATTTGCCCTGGCCTACCGAGGATGGCATTGTTAAGGTGATAACCCCCTCTGAGACTATGGCGTCACATGTAAAACCCACTAGAGTGGATTCTATGGCCCAGAGGCTTTCCATCCGCAATTTCAATCTCACAAAGGCATCAAAATACAAAACATTAACAGAGCTTCCACTATCAATTAAAATGTGGTGTACATCATAGCCGTTCATATTCAAGGATACAACTGTACCTCTCGGAGATCCTCATCAGAAAAAGAAAGCTCATCAACTTGAGTCTTCTTCGGTGGGTTTTCTTCCTTGCCCGGCCAGGATGACGAAGAGCCGACCGCTGCTATCATATTAACATTGCCAATGATCGGGGGATTCGACGGAGGAAGTTGGCGAGGCTCGAGCTAATGATCTCCTCCATTGTTCGGCTCGGGGGCTCTCCTGAATCGGTCCAGCCTGCCCCACCGGATGAGTTGTTCGATCTCGTTCCGGAGCTGCTAGCATTCCTCAATGTCATGCCCATGATCTCGATGGAAGCGACAGTATTTTGTCATATTCCTCCGAGCCGCATTGCCCCGGAAAGGAGGAGGCCAGGGAATTTAGCGCTCAATTTCCATCAAGATTTGCGCCCTTGGCATGGTGAGAGGGGTGTATCGATCGAACTTTTAGCCAGGCTCCGGGTTCAATCTCGAGGTGGCAGTGGAGGAGCTCTTTGGCGATGAGGCGGGCTTGCACGGCGGAAGGATCGATGTTTTTCCAAGCCTTTTGCCTCCTTCTTCTTCGATTGCTCGGCTCGGGCCGACCTTCGTGATTCCTCAACCCTGGCATACTTATCCACCAAGGCCATCATATCGGAGAGGCTCTTCGGGTAATTAACTTCCAGAGCTAAGTAGAAGTCTCCTTCCTTTGACACTCCTCCCACCAAAGCAGACATGGCCACCTCGTGATTGAGGTGGTTGACCTCCAACAGGGCCATGTTGAAGCGGCCGAGGTAGTTCTTCAGAGATTCTCCCTCCCGCTACTTGACTTCAGAGAGGGAATCAGATCTTCGTTGTTGGCGACGGCTGCTAACGAACTGGCTGATGAATAAGCAGCTTAGCTCATTGAAAGAATCAATGGAACCTGGCTTCATGCTATTAAACCATGTTCTAGCAGATCCTCTAAGAGTAGAGGGAAAGGCTCAGCATAGGATCGCATTTGATGATCCGTGGAACACATGATGGATCTGAAACTGCTCAGGTGGTCATTGGGATCGGTAGATCCATGATACGGCTCGATGGTGGGGAGCTTGACATGAGGAGGGATCACTTTCCGCATGATCTCCTCAGAGAAAGGGATGCCCTGCTCTGCCTTTGGCTGGGACGGAAGGGCTTGCCTAGCGGCGTCCAGCTCCTGACGCCACTCCCGATGCATCTCCTACATCTGTTGCCTAATCCCTTTATCCAGAGTGGTAAGAGGGATCGGTCGATGGAATGACGGCAGCGGCGTCGAATTTTGGGAAGACACCGAGAGAGAACGAGCTCGTCGAGATTTAGGCAGGCTCTTTCCTCCAGCCCATTGCGGCGCTGGTCTGGCCCTTGTGGGGCCGAAGCATAAGATCAGCCGAAGTATATAATTGTCCGATGCCGTCAGGTATATGAAGATAGAATGACTCGGTTCTGCCGAAGCATACAAATATCTCTGTCCGGCCAAGATTAGAGGACAGCTCAGACCTGCTGAGGCGTGAGAATGGTTCGAAACAATTCAGTCTAAGGATGGTCTGGT
>UESW01001644.1:283140-395670 GCA_900491605.1 Calamus simplicifolius
TAATGAATCTTCTTTTTAATTGATATGTGTGGAGTTGGAGTGTTACATTCTTTGGCCCCTCCTAAATTTATCCACAAAATCCGCATAGTTGGATTTTCAAAAATTTAGGGTACTCCTAGTTTATATCTTCTTCCAATCATTATATTTGAAATCATGATATAAGGTCCACCATAACACTTTTATTATGCAACTTCAGTATTAATCTTAATAATGGTTCTATATAAATTTCATTCAAACTAGTTTCTACCAATCTTTAATTGTTATAAAAATGTTATCAATGTATTTTTTAAACAATTATATTAAATCTAACTTTTTATTAATACTTTCAATGGTTGACCTTTTGACCAATAGACCTAATGTGGAGCTCATATATCTTGTATTTGTAAAATTACTTTATAGCAACATTTGCATTTATTCAAGTATTTTAATATTATATGTTTGACCAAATTAAAGACGTAGTTGTATCATCTTACATGCCTATTAATTAAGTTTCTTATTTATTTGATCATTCTTTTTTAGATGCTAAAGGGTAGCATGCACGGAATGGGTAATAAGTTAAAGTGCTGAAGAGCCAAAGTTTTGGATTGTTTTTTTTTTTATATTTCGATCGTGATAATGTAATGCAAAGTGATGTGGCTGATCAAACCTTGTAAGGATTAATGAAGAAAGCAGCTGATGAACCCCCGCCTCAGCCTCCGGGTCCCCCTTGGCTTCGCCCTCCGAGGCCCCTTCATCCTCCGGGTCCCCTTGGCCTCCTAGGCCTCTTTGTCATTCGACATCCCCTCGGCCTCGGACCTGGAGTCCCCTCAGCCTCGAACCTAGAGTCTCCTCGGTTTTGGACCTGGAGCCCCCTTGGCCTCGGACCTGGAGTCTCCTCGGCTTCGGACCTGGAGCCCCCTCGACCTCGGACCTCTTGTCCCCTCAGCCTTGGACCTGGAATCCCCTCGGTCTTGGACCTGGAGCCCCCTCGGCCTCGGACCTCATGTCCCCTCGGTTTCGAACTTAGGGTCCCCTCGGGCTTCATCCCTTCAACTCCGGTCGCGTGTCCCTCGATCCTCAAGTCTCCTTGGCCTCAGACCTCAAGTCCCCACTACCTCGAGCCGCCTGATACTGCCATGTGGCCCACTAACTATTTGCAACTGCGCGTGGCCATAACTCGTAATGGTGCATGCCTGACATGACTAGGCCTACCTGCCACCTATGGTGCCGAGCCAGGCAGGTAGCTGGCGGGGCAAGACACCTTTGACATGCTCAGTATCGGTTGCGACCTGTCACCGTTAGCCTGGCCACCTGTCTTCTACCGACAATAGCACCTCGAAATCAGCCATCTTCTAAAAGCGGGAAAATGGACCTTTGAACATGTATAAAAACCTACACTCACAACAAGGAAAGGGATCTGAACTCAAGCTCTCTAGTTATCTTCTCTGCTAGCTCTCTTTTTCACTGTTCCTAAGTTGCTTACTTGAGCATCGAAGGGTCCCCACCGGTGCAACCGGTCTCTGAGGACTTTCTTGTAGGAGCATTTCGAGGAGAAGGATCTTCATTTTTTGGCGCTGGAGGAACGTGACTTGGTGGTAACAGATTGGCACGCCAGGAAGGGGAGATAAAGAAGAAAGCTTCAAACCAGTCAGCTACAGATTCTCCTCCTCTGAGTATTCAAGAAGATGATGGTGACACGCGCACAGAAGATTTCCACTAGCCTTGCCGAAAGGCATCGCCAGGGAGTTGACCTGCCGGAGGTCGATCCCCTTGCTCCCCAGGCCGGCATCCCCGCACCGCCATTTCCACCACCACCATAGCATCAAGATGACCGAATCTCCTCCCTCGCCATGCAAGTCCAGTCACTGATGGCGGTGGTCCAGGTTATACAGCAGCAACCGGCCACCGCATAGCGGCCGCCGGAGCGACCCTCATCGGTCCCGGGAGTAGTCCAACCCAGCCAGCATTCTTTCCGAGGGAGGTCTCCCTCCCGGGAGGTCCGTCACCACCGTGCTTCATCTAGGCATCATCGCCGAGAAGCCTCTAAGAGGTCCTTGTCCCCTTCTCACCATGCCAGCACTTCCCCTAAGCGGCGGTGTGGGAGGGAGGCAGAGCGCACCCGTCTGCATCGTCGCCACCCCTCTTCATCCTCTGAGTCTTCAAGGAAGGGATCCTTTGATGGCTGGATGGCTCGCTGGGCCGAGCGCCAGCTAGATGAATATAACCAGCGGCTGGAGGAGCTCAGTCGCAGGATCACCAATCTGTCTAAGGTGGATTACGATAGCCGTCCACCGCTGTTTCGATGCATCATGGAGGAGCCGATTTCGATCCAGTTATGTCTCCCTCAACTGGATGCGTACGACGGGACCATCGATCCTCTGGACCATCTGGAAAGCTACAAGGTCCTCATGCATGTCCTAGGAGCAACTAACTCCCTACTTTGCATCGCCTTCCCTGCACCCTGAGGAAGGCTGCCCGAGCTTGGTACTTCGCTTGCCACCGCGCAGTATCAACTCCTTCTGACAACTGGAGAGGGCCTTCCTGGCTTATTTTGATGCATGTCAAAAGATCCCACGAGTGGTGGACAGTCTATTCTCCGTCCAGCAGAAGAGCGATGAGTGGCTGAGGGACTTCGTCGCTCGTTTCAAGGAAGCTACCCTCGAGGTCTACAACCTCGAGGACTCTGTGGCCACCTTGGCTTTGAAGTGAGGGCTTCACCCATCCCGCTTTGCCTACTCCCTCAACAAGAAGTCGTTTGGTTCTTAGTTGAACAACTGAGCCAGGCACAGAAGTACGTCCGCCGATGAGGCCGGCTCCTCTCGGCATGAGGCGGACAGGAGTTCTAGCAAGAACCAAACTCGTCCTGAGCCTGCTAAGGCTCACCCCAGGAGGCCCGAGCCTCCCTGCCGACCAGACAACCGCCACAAGCACTCGCTCCCAGGGAGGGACCTTAAACTCCACTGCTCGTCCCAATATCCCACATCCTGATGGAGATCGAGGGCGAGTCATATCTCCAGCGCCCTCCTACGATGAGCCAGGAGCCACCCGCAATAAGAACCTCTACTGCCGCTTCCACCGGGATGACGACCATGACACTGAAGATCGTCGCCAGCTGAAGAAGACGATTGAGGACCTTATCTAGCATGGCCACCTGGGAAGTTTGTTCAGAGAGGTAATCCGAGTGCATCCGGCCATCAGCACCTCCACCTCCTAAGGTAGCATCGACAATGCCCCAACCAAGAAGACGTGGTCATGATCTTCTGGGGGAAAGGCAGTGCCTCCAAGAGGCCACGGGGGGAGGAGGGATTAGATTCTGTAATTCCCTTTTCTAAAAGGGACCTAGAGGGCGTGGTTAACAAGAATGATGACAGTGCCATCATATCCATGATGATCGCAAAACACCTTATAAAAAGAATTTTAATTGATAGTGGGAGCTCAATTGATGTTTTGAGTTATGATGCATTCGTTCGAATGAACTTGTCTCCTAGCTCCCTTCGGCCTATCACCACACCCTTGATGGGTTTTACGGAAGATTCTATAAGGGTCAGGGAGAGATCACTCTCCCAGTCACAATCGAAACCCCACCATGTTAGAGCACAGTTTTCATGAACTTCTTGGTTGTCCGAGTTCCCCTGGCCTACAACGCCATCCTCGGGAGACCCGGTCTGAACCTTTTAGATGTCATCATCTCCACCAAAAGATTGCTCGTGAGGTTGCCCACCAGCAAAGGAGTCGGAGAGATGCGGGGAGAGCAGAACTCACTACCACTTTGCTATCATATGGCCCATAGGGGGTGGTGTCTGCACCAGCACCAGAGTCACTCGACCCCCGAGCCTTGAAAAGGAGAGGGGAGCCAGCCGAGCACCTGCTAACCTTTTCGCTGGGGGAGGACCCGACAAGGACCATCCGGATCAGAGCCCTACTCCCAGAGGAGGTGCGCGATCAGCTTCTCGCTTTCTTGCGGGCCAACTCCGATGTCTTCGCATGGTCGGCATCTAACATGCTAAGTATATCCGAGGAGGTAATCACCCATCAGCTCAACATCAAACCAGAGTGCCGGTCCATCCTGCAGAAGAAGAGGAGATTCTCCCCTAACCGACAAAAGGCCATTAACGAGGAGGTTCATAAACTGGTGGCTACTTGCCACATTCGAGAGGTCCACTATCCCGACTTACTAGCCAACGTCGTTATGGTCCACAAGGCTATGGGAGCTGGAGGATGTGCATGGATTTCACTGATCTCAACAAGGCATGCCCCAAGGATAGCTTTCCATTGCCTCAGATTGACCATCTAGTGGATGCCACATCCGGCCACGAGACCCTCAATTTCATGGATGCCTTCTCAAGATACAACCAGATCAAGATGGACCCGGCGGATGAGGAGGCTACTTCATTTGTAATCGAGAAGGGCATATACTGTTACAAGATAATGCCGTTCGGATTGAAGAATGCTAGGACCACCTATCAGAGGCTGATGAATAAGGTCTTCAAGGATCAGATCGGATGGAACATAGAGGTGTACGTGGATGATATGCTAACGAAGAGTATCCATACCGCTAACCATGTTGCCAACCTTGCGGAGACCTTCAGCAATCTCTGCCGATACCAGATGTGGCTAAACCCCCACAAATGTGCTATCGAAGTGAGGAGGCAAGTTCCTGGGCTTCATGGTGATGCAGCGGGGATCGAGGTGAACCCCGATAAATCTAGCCATTCTTGATATGAGGCCCTGGCTAGCAAGAAGGAGGTACAGTGCTTGATTGGAAGGGTGGTAGCCTTGAGCCATTTCTTATTCAAATCAGTAGATAGGTGTCTGCCTTTCCTCAAGGTACTGCGCGTCAATGACTTTGAGTGGACGAAGGAGTGCTAGAAAGCCTTTGAGGAGTTGAAGGAGTTTTTATTCACTCCACCATTGCTGTCCAAGCTGAGGGGTAGGGAGGAGCTCTTTCTCTACCTTGCAGCCTCCCCCGAGGCCGTTAGCTCTGTGCTTGTTCGCATGGATGCCGACGGAATGCAGAAGCCAGTCTACTATACTAGCAAGGTACTTCATGATGTGAAGACTAGGTATTCCAGGATCGAAAAGATCATCTATGCCCTGATCATCTCCGCTCAGCGCTTCAGGCCCAACTTCAAGCCCACCCTATCGTGGTGCTTACAGACCAGCCCCTCCGACTGTCTTATCCCGTCCTGACACCTTCGGCCAACTCGCAAAGTGGGCCATCAAGCTAGGAGAGTTTGATTTATCCATCCAGCAGAGGTCTGCAATGAAGTCTCAAGTATTAGTCGATTTCTTGGTTGAATGCACTTGGACCGAGGAGCAGCCGGAAGAACCATGCTTGGGGTCCCCCATGGCGGCGGAGGCAGGAGAAGAAGACTGGATCCTTCATGTAGATGGTGCATCCAACTCTCAGGAGAGTGGAGCCAGGCTCATTCTCGCGAGCTCTGAGGGAGAGGCGGTGGAGTATGCTCTCCGATTCCTTTTCCCCACCACCAACAACCAAGCAGAGTACAAACATTTCTGGGGGGAATGAAGTTGGCCGAGGAGCTCGGAGCATGACGTCTCAGGGCTTTCACTGATTCTCAGCTTGTCTCTAGGCAAGTTGCTGGGGAGTACGAGGCTCGAGATCCAACCATGTCCATTACCTGAGTAAGGTATAATCCTAGGCCTCCTATTTTGCTTACTTCCGTGTTAGTTACATTCCTAGAGGAGAGAACGCCAGAGCTAATGCATTGTCCCGTTTGGCCACCTTGGCCGATGGGACCTTGGGAAGAACGTTTGTTGAGCATCTGGAGGTCCCAAGCATCGAAGCCACATAAGAGGCCCTACCGGTCATGCAGGAGCCCTCTTAGATGGACGCTTACATCTGGTATCTTATCGATGGCGCCCTCTTCGAAGACCCTGCTAAAGCCAAGCTGCTTAAGCGGCAAGCCCCTAAATTTTTGATAATGGACGGCGACTCTACCAAAGGTCCTTCTCATACCTGGTCCTTAAGTGCATCGGCCACGCGAAAGCTGATTACATCTTGTGAGAAATCCATGAGGGCATTTGTGGGAGTCATCTGGGGGGCAGAGCGCTGGCATACAAAGCCCTATGCAAAGGATGCTATTGGTTGACGATGAAGGAGGATGCTGCCGAGCTAGTTCGAAAGTGTGACAGCTGACAACGACATGCCAGCATCCAGCGGCAGCCGACCTCTCAGCTGAGCCCCCTGACGGCCCCCTGGCCTTTTGCTTAGAGGGGGATGGACATCCTGGGACCATTTTCCCTGACCTCTGGCCAGTGCAAGTTTCTGTTGGTAGCCGTCGACCACTTCACCAAATGGATCGAGGCCGAGGCGCTGACTAAGATCACCGAGGGCAAGGTGAGATCCTTTTTCTAAAAATATATAATCTGTCGGTTCGGACTACCGCATACCCTCGTCACCGACAACAGTTGGTAGTTTGACAATGCAATGTTCAGAGGATTTTGCACCGAGCTGGGCATTCATCAGCGGTTCACCTCTGTCGGTCACCCTCAGACCAATGGCGCAACCGAGGTGACCAACCGCATCATCCTCCAAGGATTTAGAGCACGGCTAGACCACTGCAAAGGGAGGTGGGTGGACGAACTCCCCAAATGCTATGGGCCTACCATATGACGCCATGAGCTCCCACCAGAGAGACTCCCTTCAACCTCGTTTTTGGGTCTGAGGCCGTCATCCCCGTGGAGATTGGCGTCCCAAGTCCACGAACGGAGTTGTATGAGGAGGAGGACAACTCAAACCAGCTGCGAGCCAACCTCGACCTTGTGGAGAAGGTACGTGACCGAGCGCGACTCCGGATGGCTGCCTACAGACAGTGAACTGCCAGGTATTACAATGCTCGTGTCCATCCCAGAACATTCTTGCTAGGAGACCTAGTCCTTAGATGGGCCGAAGTCTCGAAGTCGACGGAAGATGGCAAGCTGTCGCCAAATTAGGAGGGGCCCTATCAAGTCACCGAAGCCCTCCACCATGAAGCGTACTACGTCGAAGGACTATATGGGAAGCCGCTCTCTCGGACCTAGAATTCTGACAACCTCCGTCGGTACTACTAGTAATGTACCCCTTCTTTACATTGGGCGAATTATTTGTATTCTTTTGGACTTACCTGTCCCATATGTTATACTAATAAAAATGTGTTTGAGAAACCTGTCTTTTTAGCCAAAGCCCGACACCGGTCGGCTCTTCAATCCTGATGTACCATCGGCACCAAAAGCCCGAGGCCAGCTCAGCACTTCAAGCCCGATGTACCATCGGCACCAAAAGCCCGAGGCTAACTCAACACTTCAAGCCCGATGTACCATCGGCACCAAAAGCCCGAGGCCAGCTCGACACTTCAAGCCTGATGTACGATCGGCATCAAAAGCCCAAGGCTAGCTCGACACTTCAAGCCCAATGTTACCATTGGCACCAAAAGCCCAAGGCCAGCTCGATACTTCAAGCCCGATGTACCATCGGCATCAAAAAGCCCGAGGCTAGCTTGGCACTTCAAGCCCAATGTACCATCGACATCAAAAAGCTAAAGGCCAGCTCAGCACTTCAAGCCCGATGTACCATCGGCATCAAAAAGCCCGAGGCCAGCTCGGCACTTTAAGCCTGATGTACCATCGGCATCAAAAAGCCCGAGACCAGCTTGACACATCAAGATCGATGTACCATTGGCACTAAAGCCCGAGGCCAGTTTGGCACTTCAAGCTCGATGTACCATCAGCATCGAAAGCCCGAGGCCAGCTCAGCACTTCAAGATCGATGTACCATTGGCACTAAAGCCCGAGGCTAGCTCGGCACTTTAAGCCCAATGTACTATCGGCACCAAAAGCCCGAGGCCAGCTCAACACTTGAAGCTCGATGTACCATCGGCACCAAAAGCCCGAGGCCAGCTCAACACTTCAAGATCGACGTACCATCAGTATTAAAGCCCGAGGCCAGCTCGGCACTTCAAGACTGATGTACCATCGGCACTCAAAGCCCGAGGCAACCTCGGCACTTCAAGACTAATGAACAATCGGCACTCAAGCCCGAGGCTAGCTTGGCACCGAAGCCCAACTCCGGTCGGCACTGAAAGACCAATGTACCATTGGCACGTAAGCCCGAGGCTAGCTCGACACCAAAGCTCAATTCCGATCGGCACTGAAAGACCAATGTACCATCGACACTCAATCTCGAAGCCAGCTTGGCGCCAAAGCCTGACTCAAGTCGGAACTAAAGACCCAAGATTAGCTCAGCACCAAAGCTCGACTCCGATCGACACTGAAAGACTAATGTACCATCGGTACTCAAGCCCGAGGCCAGCTCAGCGTCAAAGCCCGACTCAAGTAGGAGCTGAAGACCCAAGATCAGCTCGGCACCAAGATCCTGTCTTAGTCAACGTGGGGAGCACAAGGCTGACTCGGCATTGAGAAATGGTTTTGAACTGCTTTGGAGTTCTGACAGCAGCTCGGTGCTGCAGGCTCCCCACGAGGCTCGCACCTATGCTTCGACCTCGGATTTACTAAGGGAAGCTCCGAGTCCAACCTCAGCGCTCCCACTAGGGTCTGGCCCTATATAGCAACTAAGTCATGGATTTGCTTGTAGTAAGTAGACGGACACTATCCCCAGTACCGATGCAGCCCCTAAGGGTACTACGACGGCAAACTGAAAGGGAAGTCACTACACTACGTTAATGAAGGCAGATTTCAAAAAAAAAAGATTTTTCATTAGTTCTAAGTGTTTACAAAATACCGACCAAGTCGGACTTCAATACAGAAAGAAAGAAAAAGTACAAGGGGTCATGGGTCAGCTGCGGTAGGCTCGCTTTCGGATGGTGCCCCCTCGAACACCTTGTCCGGCTCTATCTCCAAGGCGTTGGGGAGACCAAGGACCCTGGCCACCTTCTCCCGGCAATCCCAGAATCCCTGGAGATAGATGTGGTGGAGGCATCATCCAGTTCATTTGTGAAGCTGGCAGACTGGCGGAACTCGTCCACCGCTTCGACGGCCCTCCTCTCGGCAGTAGCCTTCGTCCTGCAAGCTTTGGCCTCTTCCTTCGCAGCATGAGAGTCAGCCCTCCTCGCTGCCTCCTCGGCTTGCTCCGCCCTCTCCTCGGCCTCCTGGACTTCAAAGGTGAGCATCTCGATGTGGTGGTCTTTGTTGCTGATGGCCCCTATGGCGTCCCCCAGCTGATCCAGGGCTGATCGGGGGCGCTCGGCCTCAGCGGTCGCCCGGCCAATGGCCTCCTCGAGCTCAGCGACCCGGTCGGTCCTCGCCACCTAAAGGGCCTCCTTCGCCCTCTCGGCTCAGGCCTGGGCCTCCACGGTCTCCTGTTGGGCCTTGCAGAGGACGTTCTCCCCTTGATTGATGACCTCCATCATGGCCACCAAAGAGTTCACCGACTGCATCAAAGAGCGAATTGGTACAAGGCCATTGGTATATATATATATATAAGAAACTTCTTCAAGCAAGGTACTTACCGAATATGAGCCAAAAAGGCCTCTCTATAGAAAGTAGAGGTTCCCATCTGCCAAAGCTCCTCCTGTAGCTCCGAGAGGATGATCTGGGTGATGAGCCGCTCCACCCATCGGCCCTGGTTCATCAGTGAGGCCCAGGTGGGGACCGCCCCGACCTCTCCCCCCACTGCTGCCTCGGTCGGCTTAGGGGCTATAGGTGCCGAGCTAGCGGCTGGCGGTACCTTCTCCGCCAGCGCCTCTGTCGTCGCCGGGTGATCGCTCGGCTCTACCTCCATCCACCTCAGTTCAGCGGCTCAAACGGTCAGCTCCTTTGCTTGAGCCCCCTTGGGTCTCACTCCCTCTGGAGGGGTGTCGGCCGTGAGGTCAATGGCAGGGCCGGGTGCTGGCTCTTCGTGTTCCGGGGGTGGGGGTGATCGTAATGAGTGTCGGCTTGGGGCCTGGGTGCACTGCCTCCCGCTCGGCCCCTCGGCGCCCTCGAGGGCCCTCTTCCTCTTTGTTTCAGCCTTCCTACTAGCATGGACAGGGATCTTCATAACTGCACAAGTCATCGGACAGGGTTAGTAAAAAAAAGTGAAAAGAGAATAGAAAAATAGGCTAAGGGTCAAGGATTTGCAGCCGCTCACCACTGTGAGAGGAGACGCCTGCGAGTTGGAGGTTTTCCTCCGACAGAAGTTGATTGCATCAAGGGATCTCGGCCGTCAGGAGTTGGCCGAGTGCCTCCTTGTCCCCCGAGGTCACTGACGAATCCTTGTTTGGACTCAGGTCTGGATCCCCCCACCTCAGCTTCACTCCCTCGAGGTCAGCAAAAAAGAAGCAGGACTTCCATCCCTTAATAGAAGAAAGAAGATTGAATTTGAGGGCTCGGTCGGGCCAAGGCTGGAATAGCCACCAGTCCGACTGCTGTCGGAGGGTGTAGAAGCATCAGAAGAGGAAGATCCTGGGCTCAATGCCAAGAAAGTGACAGAGTACTATGAAGTCATAGATGGTCCGAATGAAGTTCGAAACCAACTGGGCAGGGGTCAAGGAGTACCGGTCGAGGAGGTTAAGGAAGAAGGGGTGGTAGGGTAGGTGGAGACCTATCCTAAGGGAGACCTCGTAGACGGCAATTCTACCAGGCCAAGAGGAAACTACCCTATCATTGGGAGTTTGAAGGAATAGTCCTATGTCGCTAGGGATCTGGTAATGGGCCCTGATGTTCGCCAAGTCCTGGCAATTACCGTGGAGGCAGTCCCCATCGGAGACTCTGCCCCCACCCTCAAGGAGGTGCCGGCGGCTGCCGGGCGACTCCTGGTAGGAGCTCGGCCGGCGACTCACCGTTGGGAGAGAGGAACATGGTCCTCGGAGGGGGTGGAGGAAGCGGACCAAGAAGGAGCGGGAGATGGAGAGGCACGAAGCCTCGAGAAAGAAATCTGATCCTTGGGAGCAGCAGAGGAGGACCATGAGGGAGAAGAAGCCATGAGAAAACTGAAAATAGAGCCAGAAACGATCAAAGGACCAACTTAGATCAAAACAAAGAATCGCAGCAGGAACGGGTTCTCGAGAGGAAGACGAAGTCGGGGGAGCTGGAGGAAGAAGACGATCTCAGAATAGAATGATGAGCCTCGGAGCCTTTCCTCAGACTTATTAGTTTCAAATCGCCCCACTTTACCTAACCGGCCATGCGGATCCCCGCTATAGGCGGTGTCACCTCGGCAGGTGCCCAGTGCGGGGGATGTTCCACCTTCGGCCAATCGTGGAGCATCGCTGACATCAGCATCATGATAGCAATGATGACAGTGGCTTTTGAGGTAGATCTTCGCAGATCTGATGGTTGGCAGAGATGGTGATGCTTCGACGCCCAAGTCGCCCGCATAAAGGCATCGTTGCGCCCAGGGATACGTGCCCTTCAGTAATTGGCAGCACGATGGGATCAACCACTGGGGAACTTACACCCATTTCGCCTTGTAGGGGTGGGCCCGCATTGTCTCAGGGGCGAGGAGGCATCTGATGTGGCTGATCAAACCTTGTTAGGATTAACGGAGAAATCAATTGACGGAACCCCTGCCTCAGTCTCCGGGTTCCCCTCTGCTTCGGCCTCTGAGGCCCCTTCGTCCTTCGAGGTCCCCTCGGCCTCGGACCTGGAGTCCCCTCGGTCTTGGACCTGGAGCCCCCTCGGCCTCGGACCTCATGTCCCCTCGGCCTTGGACCAGGAGTCCCCTTAGTCTTGGACCTCATGTCCCCATGGCCTTGGACCTGGAGCCCTCTCAGCCTCGGACCTCATGTCCCATCGGTTTCGGATTTGGGGTCCCCTCGGGCTTCATCCCTTTGACTCTGGTCGTGGGTCCCTTCGGCCTCAAGCCTCAAGTCTCCTTGGCCTCGAGCCTCAAGTCCCCACTACCTCGAGCCGCCTGGCATTTCCACGTGGCCTACTAACTATCTGCAACTGCGTGTGGCTACAACCCGTAACGGTGCACGCCTGATACGACTAGGCCTATCTACCACCTATCGCACCGCGCCCGACATGTAGCTAGCGGGGCAAGACATCTCTGACATGCTTAGTGTCGGTTGTGACCTGTCACCGTCAGCTTGGCCACCTGTTTTCTACCAGCACCTCGAAATCAACCATCTTTTGGAAGCGAGAAAAGGAACCTTCGAACAGGTATAAAAACCTACACTCACAACGAGGAAAGGGATTTGAACTCAAGCTCTCTAGCTATCTTCTACACTAGCTCTCTTTTTCCATGTTCCCAAGTCACTTACTTGATCGTCGAAGAATCCCTATCGATGCAATCGATTTTTGGAGACCTTTTTTGCAGAAGCTCTTTGAGAAGAAGGGTCTTCATTTTTTGGCGCTGAAGGAACGTAACTTGACGGCAATACAAAGTATTGTGCATGACCTATAAAGCTATGGAAGCTGAATTTTTTATGCTAGAGTTCTATAGTTGCTCTAAATTTACTGCTGCCTTTCGTTTTTGACGAATATTTCTTTTGAAATTTCTACGATAAAATTAAAATAGTGTACGATGCTATTCAATATTGCTTTTAGAGGTAGGCACTGGACCGTGCCGCCCATGGCACGGCATAGCCTAGGCCCACATGGGCCGTGCCAGGCATGGCCCTATACTGCTATAGTATCGGGCCGTGCCGACATGGCCCAGTGAACCATGCCGTGCCGGGCGCGAAAAATTTTTTTTGTTGGCCCAGCACGGCATGGCCCATGACGGGCCTGGGCCGGCCCGCCGTGCTATGCCGGCACGGCCCACCTGGCATGGCTCAGGTGGGCCTGAGCCGTGCTGGCCCAGGTGGGCCGTGCCAGGCACGACCCACCTTGGGCCTTGTCCGTGCACGGCTCAAATAAAAAAAAATTGTAAAAAAAAATATTTTTTTTGATAAATTAAAAAATTATTAGGAATAAAATTTTTTTATTAATACAAAGCCACCTTATAGGCGGGGGGTTTGGCATAGACCCCTACCAGCTTATTAATTTAAAATTAAAATGGTACAGAAGGGAGGGGGGCTAGGCCTGACCTCGAGAACATAATACAATAAGTAAGGAGAAAAAAATAGAAAGAAAAAAAATAAAGATGACTTACTTAAAGTTTTTAACAATTTTAAAAATAAAAATATATAATTATAAAAGTAGAAATGACTCACTCATCACTCATCAGTCATCAGTAGTATTTGTGTCATCGTCATCTTCGCTGGTTAAGTCATGTCCACCTTTATCTTAAAGCCTTGCCTCAGCATCCAACTAGTCTTTGAAGCAGATAAGCATCTCAACTGTCTCGCCAGTCATCCTACTTTTCTTTTCGTCCAAAATACGTTGACCTGCACTGAAAGCGGATTCCGATGCTACTGTAGACATCGGCACAGCTAAAATATCTCGTGCAATGGCAAACATGACAGGATATTAATTTTTAACACTCTTCAACCAAGCTAATACATCTAGACTTTCTATTTGATCTTCATCATATGCAAAATAAAGATCGTTTCGTAAATAAAATTCCAATTTATTACTTAAAGATGAAGAAGATAAAGAAGATGAAGAAGCATGTGCGTGTCTTCTAATGAATGAAAAAATAGATGACGAACGAGATCTAGAAGAAGAAGCAGAGCTTTGAGCAGGTATTCTAGATCCACAAATTTTATCATTATATAAATAATAAATATCATTAAGAAGTCGTGTTACCTCATCTTTAGCAGGTTCAGGATTTTGATTCATGTTTTCACAATATTGATCAATTAAAAAAATTACACCATTTAATTTAACTCTAGGATCAAAAACAGCAGCTAAGTTATGCAATGGACATATCCTATTCCAATATTCATTCCATTTAGTTTCCATATTATGTATAATAGGCATTAAAACTTCATGATATTATATTCTTTAAATTTTTCATTAATTACATATGCTTTTTGTAAAAATGAACAAGAAGTTGGATAATAAATACCTGAAAGAACATTTGTATCATCATAAAAAGTAACCAAAAAATCTTCTAAAATTTTACCTTGATTCCAATCAGCTTCAGTCAATGTAAATCCTAATCCACGCTCATTAATATAAGCACTTAATAAGTTCTTATATGGATATGCATCATGTATCATGGTGATGAGGGGTAAAATCGTCATTGCATTGTTGACCGCTCACATCGGCGATGGGGTCGCGCCCAGTCAAAATGCCATGCTGGCGCGACATTCTAGTGACAAGAGTCTCCTCATTATGAAGAAAGAGAACAAGAGGGAAAAAAGGGTCACGTCATGTGCGTGGGTTCTCTCAAGGGCCCCTTCATTAATATCCATCAAATCAATAAAGTGGAGCATTTAATGGTGCAGAAACGGTCATAATGACTTGGCCAGTATGCCTCGGCAAATATACTTCGGCCTAACATGCCTCGGCAAATATAGTTCGGCCAATATAGTTCGGCCAATATATTTAGGCCAACATGCCTCGGCAAATATACTTCGGCCTAACATGCCTCGGAAAATATAGTTCGGCCAATATAGCTCGGCCAGCCTCAGCATCAGCCAGCTTCAGCATAGCTCGGTCAACATAGCTCGGCCATCATAGCTCGGCCAGCCTCAGCATCAGCCAGCTTCAGCATAGCTCGGCCATCATAGCTCGGCCAGCCTTAGCATCAGCCAGCTTCAGCATAGCTCGGCCAACATAGCTCGGCCATCATAGCTCGGCCAGCCTCAGCATCAGCCAGCTTCAGCATAGCTCGGCCAACATAGCTCGGCCAACATAGCTCGGCCATCATAGCTCGGTCAGCCTCAGCATCAGCCAGCTTTAGCATAGCTCGGCCAACATAGCTCGGCCATCATAGCTCGGTCAGACTCAGCATCAGCCAGCTTCAGCATAGCTCGGTCAGCATAGCTCGGCCATCATAGCTCGGCCAGCCTCAGCATCAGCCAGCTTCAGCATAGCTCGGCCAACATACCTCGGCCTCCGCAACCATGCTAAGTCTTTTGCATCAAGGCATTTATGACCTCATAAAGGCCACTGATATTCACATGCTTTAAGGCATTCAATGCCTTATTTTCTTCCCTGCATTAAGGCATTTATGGCTGCCACGTTGGCTCTTTATGCCTCGGCACCTACCTCCGCCGAGCCTCCGCCAGCCATTATGACTGAACCACAACACCTCTGCGGAATCTGGTGCGGGAGAGTTCAAATTCACTGTAACAGAATAAGATTCCAAACAAGGAATCATGCCAAGACGTGGCCTAGGACCTACAATAATGGCCTAGGGACCACGCGGCCATTGAGTCTCGATCCATCGGCCAGCTCTCCCTGCCTCCCAGCCGTCGATCCTCTAACTAACCAGATACGGATCCTACCGGCCCTGTAACAACCTGATTCGAATCCGTTTCGAATCCCAACAACTTTCAGACCTCATCCAGAGCACGTCCAAGAAGTCAGGTGACCGCCTATAATTACTACCACCCTCAAGCCTCTCAGGTACGACGGCTATTCTACGCCCATTTTTTCATTCGTAGTTCTCACACTCCGCCATGAGAGCTCCCACGAGAGCTCGGAGGAACTCTTCCCGGAGGATCCTTCTCCCCATATTTGTTGATTGCTGGTCTCCACTGACTTGGGCGTCGGAGGGTCTTCCGCAGAGGGCCACCCCCAACGCCTCTCGCGTGAGGACTGTCTTGCAGGTCCGCCCCGGAGGGAGCCCGCGCTGCAGCCCGATCGCGCCTGAGCCGGAGGACAGATTTCAGCGGCAACAGATTGGCGCTAGAGGAAGGGTCTCAAGTCCCGTTAAACTTGAAAAAAGGAGACAAGGATCTCGATCTGGAAGAGAACCTCTCCAATGGCTAATCGGAGAAGGGCAACTTCTGAAGCCCAGGACCAGGTCGCCTCCCAGAGACCTGATCCGGTGAGCAGTGTGGCGCCGCCGCCACCGCCAGCTGAGACTCTGTCGCCACCAGCTGTCCCAGTGACCCAGGACCCGTTCGCCACACTGGTCCAGCAGGTCCAGGCCCTGACCCGTCTAGTTCAGGAGCGCCATACAGCTCCCCATCCAGTTATAGCTGCCCCTGCTCCATACCTCCCAGAAGAGGCCGCAGCTCCTCTTTCTCCAGCCACTTCTTCTTCTGGTCCGCACGGAGTTGCGAACCCCCGATGTCGACCTAAGGAGGCCAGACTAGTCCCGCAAGGGGGCTGCGACAAGGATCTCCCCAGATCTCGGCGAGCCCGATCCATCTCTCCGGTGTCCTCTCGCCATGACTCGACGCCGTCTCCGCCTTCTCCCTGCCTTGGCACAACAGATCGGCTTCCATAGCCGCGCTATGCACACCAAGGCATTTATGGCCTCATAAAGGCCATGTGCATCTACCTGCTTTAAGGCATTTAATGCCTTATCTCCTTCCATCATTAAGGCATTTATGGCTGCCGCGTTGCCCCCTAGGCACCTTTTGAGTGAGGAAGGATGGCGTCATAAAGCCAAGACAAGGAGTTCTTGACTCCAAGCTTCACAGAAGTCCAACGTCCAGCTTCAACCTCGGCCAGTGGATCTACTGCACCACACAGAGAGTCCCCACAGGCGTAGAAGCTGTCATCCCCGTGGAGATAGGACCCCCCTATCCGCGGATGCTATCATGCCTCAAGAGTCAAAGGGAGATCCTTCTCGCCCGACGACCCTGTTCTCCGGAAAGCATCCGTCTCCAAACCGCTAGAGCAAGGAAAGCTAGCTCTAAACTGGGAAGGCCCCTATCAAGTGACGGAAGTCATCGGACCTGGCACCTACAAGCTCCAGGATCTGAGCGGGAAATCCATCCCCTGGACGTGGAACTCGGACAATCTCCGTAAGTATTATCAATAGGGTACGTCCTCTCCGAGTTTATTTTCATATGCCTCATTATATCTTCCTATCGGCACATTCTTTCAATACAAATCATTATGCACTGCATTGCCAAAGATTGCAAAAAGATATAGATGCTGCTCACCAATCCTCGGCACGACCGAGTTGCCTATTTGCACAGGAAATCTCCGAACCTTGGCAGGGCCAAGTAAAAATCTCCGAACCTCGGCTGGGCCGAGCAACAAAATCTCCGAACCTTGGCAGGGCCAAGTAAAAATCTCCGAACCTTGGCAGGGCCAAGTAAAAATCTCCAAACCTCGGCTGGGCCGAGCAACAAAATCTCCGAACCTCGGCTAGGCCGAGCAATGATCTCTGAAGCCCCGGCCAGAGCCGGAGTGCATCTCTTATTATCGAAAGCCCCGGCCAAAGCCGGAGTGCATCTCTCATTATTGGAAGCCCCGGCCAAAGCCGGAGTGCATCTCTCATTACCAAAAGCCCCGGTCAGAGCCGGAGTGCATCTCTTATTATTAAAAGCTCCGGTCAGAGCCGGAGTGCATCTCTCATTATCGGAAGCCCCGGCCAGAGCCGGAGTACATCTCTTATTATTAAAAGCCCCGGTCAGAGCCGGAGTGTGTCTCTCATTATCGAAAGCCCCGGCCAGAGCCGGAGTGCATCTCTCATTATCGGAAGCCCCGGCCAGAGCCGGAGTGCATCTCTTATTATTAAAAGCCCCGGTCAGAGCCGGAGTGCATCTCTCATTATCGGAAGCCCCGGCCAGAGCCGGAGTGCATCTCTTATCATAAAAAGCCCCGGCCAGAGCCGGAGTGCATCTCTTATTACTGAAAGCCCCGGCCAAAGCCGGAGTGCATCTCTTATTATTAAAAGCCCCGGTCAGAGCCGGAGTGCATCTCTCATTATCGAAAGCCCCGGCCAGAGCCGGAGTGCATCTCTCATTATCGGAAGCCCCGGCCAGAGCCGGAGTGCATCTCTTATTATTAAAAGCCCCGGTCAGAGCCGGAGTGCATCTCTCATTATCGGAAGCCCCGGCCAGAGCCGGAGTGCATCTCTTATTACCGAAAGCCCCGGCCAAAGCCGGAGTGCATCTCTCATTACCAAAAGCCCCGGTCAGAGCCGGAGTGCATCTCTTATTACCGAAAGCCCCGGCCAAAGCCGGAGTGCATCTCTTATTACCAAAAGCCCCGGTCAGAGCCGGAGTGCATCTCTCATTATCGGAAGCCCCGGTCAGAGCGGAGTGCATCTCTTATTATCAAAAGCCCCGGTCAGAGCCGGAGGGCATCACCTATTAATAAAAACCTCGGCCAAGACCGAGTGACATGTCGGAACCCTCGGCTAAAGCTGGAGGGAATTTCTTATTGATCTTCAAAAGCCCCGGCCAGAGCCGGAGTGCATCTCTTACTATCAAAAGCCTCGGCCAATCCGAGTGATACAGCACTAAAGCTTCGTCCCAGCCGGATAATTTCTCGGACACTCTAGTGCAACTAAAGCACCTTATTTTACTTCAGCAAGAGGGCCGCCCAGGCCTTTCTCTAACCTACACAGAGATAAATACTTCCTCTACAGAGGATCGAATGACACGTCCCCTAAATAAGATTGCTCCAGAATTCTACTCCCTATATCCGAAATTACACTTCGGACTAGGGAGTGGGGGGCATGTGATGAGGGGTAAAATCATCATTGCATTGTTGACCTCTCACATCGGCGATGGGGTCGCGCCCAGTCAAAATGCCATGCTGGCGCGACATTCTAGTGACAAGAGTCTCCTCATTATGAAGAAAGAGAACAAGAGGGAAAAAAGGGCCACGTCATGTGCGTGGGTTCTCTCAAGGGCCCCTTCATTAATATCCATCAAATCAATAAAGTGGAGCATTTAATGGTGCAGAAACGGTCATAATGACTTGGCCTGTATGCCTCGGCAAATATACTTCGGCCTAACATGCCTCGGCAAATATAGTTCGGCCAATATAGTTCGGCCAATATATTTAGGCCAACATGCCTCGGCAAATATACTTCGGCCTAACATGCCTCGGAAAATATAGTTCGGCCAATATAGCTCGGCCAGCCTCAGCATCAGCCAGCTTCAGCATAGCTCGGCCAACATAGCTCGGCCATCATAGCTCGGCCAGCCTCAGCATCAGCCAGCTTCAGCATAGCTCGGCCATCATAGCTCGGCCAGCCTTAGCATCAGCCAGCTTCAGCATAGCTCGGCCAACATAGCTCGGCCATCATAGCTCGGCCAGCCTCAGCATCAGCCAGCTTCAGCATAGCTCGGCCAACATAGCTCGGCCAACATAGCTCGGTCAGCCTCAGCATAGCTCGGCCAACATAGCTCGGCCATCATAGCTCGGTCAGACTCAGCATCAGCCAGCTTCAGCATAGCTCGGTCAGCATAGCTCGGCCATCATAGCTCGGCCAGCCTCAGCATCAGCCAGCTTCAGCATAGCTCGGCCAACATACCTCGGCCTCCGCAACCACGCTAAGTCTTTTGCATCAAGGCATTTATGACCTCATAAAGGCCACTTATATTCACATGCTTTAAGGCATTCAATGCCTTATTTTCTTCCATGCATTAAGGCATTTATGGCTGCCACGTTGGCTCTTTATGCCTCGGCACCTACCTCCGCCGAGCCTCCGCCAGCCATGATGACTGAACCACAACACCTCTGCGGAATCTGGCGCGGGAGAGTTCAAATTCACTGTAACAGAATAAGATTCCAAACAAGGAATCATGCCAAGACGTGGCCTAGGACCTATAATAATGGCCTAGGGACCACGCGGCCATTGAGTCTCGATCCATCGGCCAGCTCTCCCGCCTCCCAGCCGTCGATCCTCTAACTAACCAGATACGGATCCTACCGGCCCTGTAACAACCTGATTTGAATCCGTTTCGAATCCCAACAACTTTCAGACCTCATCCAGAGCACATCCAAGAAGTCAGGTGACCGCCTATAAATAATACCACCCTCAAGCCTCTCAGGTACGACAGCTATTCTACGCCCATTTTTCATTCGTAGTTCTCACACTCCGCCATGAGAGCTCCCACGAGAGCTCGGAGGAACTCTTCCCGAGGATCCTTCTCCCATATTTGTTGATTGCTGGTCTCCACTGACTTGGGCGTCGGAGGGTCTTCCGCAGAGGGCCACCCCCAACGCCTCTCGCGTGAGGACTGTCTTGCAGGTCCGCCCCGGAGGGAGCCCGCGCTGCAGCCCGATCGCGCCTGAGCCGGAGGACAGATTTCAGCGGCAACACATGGCATATGTACTATTCCAACGAGTTATTACATCAAGTTTAAATTTCTTAAAATATTTACCATGATTTACACATAATTGTTTAAATTCTTGAAGTCTTGACCTTGAAGCATGAATAAAAGAAACTGCATTTCTAATTTTTGAAATAACCTCTTAAATTATGTTCATGCTAGATTGAGCAGAAAGATTTAATATATGACATGAACATCTAATATGAAATAATTATCCATCTAAAATGGGATGCAAAGAGTCATTTAATAATGCAACAGCAGAATTATTATTAGATGCATTATCAAAAGTAATTGATATTATTTTATTATTAATATTATATGAGCATGCGGTTTGATAAATAATATTTAAAATTTATTGTCCTGAATGCGAAAAATCAAAAGCACGAAAAGTAATAATTCATTTATTTAATTGCTAATCATTATCAATATAATGAGCAGTAACAGTAATAAAATAATTACTACCTACAGATGCCGACCAAATATCAGAAGTTAAAGAAATTTTAACATTTAAATTTGAGAGGCTTTCCGTTAAACTTTATTTCATTGCTAAAAAATTGTCATAGCCACTCTTCTAAAGGTACGACTACTAGTTCTTTTATAAGCAGGTTGTAGGCCTAATTGAACATATCTTTTAAAATTATAAGATTCAGATAAACTAAAAGGTAATTCATCTTGAACTATCCATCTTACCAGTAATTTTCTTTGATTTTCATGGTTATATGCAAAATTGCCTACAAGTGATCCCTCTTGTATATTAAGGAGTCCTTGATGACTGGAATCATGCATCCTATGACTCTCTTGATGTCTTCTTAGATGCCATGTTCCTCCAGTACTAGAACAACTGTAAAGTTTTGCACATTTTTATATTTTGCTTTATAGACTCCATCAACCATAATTCTATCGAAATCAATCCAAATATTACTAGTCCTCTTACGAGAAGAGGTTTGACACTCACTGACACTAGCTCTAGATGGAACTTGGAGTTAGGATTGGGGTTGGGGTTCTTGGGGATTAGTTTCCTCACCCTCAGAAAAAAGCGTGCATGTTAAAATTACTTTTGTTAAAAGATTTCTTATCTAAAATTTTTAATTAATAAATGCAAAAAAATAAAAACTAACCCACAAAAAAGAATTGAGAAAAGATCAGAGGTGGAGGCGTGGAGCCGAGATTTGTGAGCTTCCTCTTGCGCTCTCGCCTCTCAACAAGAATTGACCTTGTAGCACTTGACTACTTGCTTGAGCACTTGTCACTTGTAAGAACACTTGCAAACTAAAAATTAAATTATTATTCTACTAGAGCACTTGCTGGAAGAGAGAAATAGTAGTAATAGAGGAGTTGGTTTGGTGTGGTAAGAATGATGAAGAGTTCATCTATTTATAGAATTTTTAATTTTTTTTTTTCAAAACTATCCTTTGATATAGCCGTTAAAAATGGATATAACCGTTAAAAATGACTGAAATTGCCCAGGTGGTGCCCAGCACCTAGGCTTGGTGCCTAGGCTGATGCTTGGGCACCAGGCGGCCCAATATGTACTGAACATGACCCATCATGAATCATGCTAAATTTAAATTTTTTTTATGCCATACTTGGCACGGCCCCATGATCACCTCTAGTTGCTTTCGAGTTGCAAGTGGCGAGTAGCCGTCCAACGGTGACGCGCTTTCAAAATAGATGATCATCGTGAAACATGTCGCACTAATTTGGTTTTGACCGGTAGCACGTGTTTTTGGGCTGTTTTTTTCTTCGACGTAATCTGTCGTTCTTGTCTTTTTTCTTCTCGTTCAATGTAAAGGAGCGGCCAGCAGGCCCAGCACCCGCTCCGGAGCTCAGCCGGGACCATCGTGGAGAGGATATATATTACCCATTTCAACGTTTCACCTCTCCAATCTTCCACCAAACGCCACCGATGGGAAGCGCTTCTGTGCTCTCCTCATTCGCGAAAAGGTACAGGGTATCTGGTCGATCGGTGGACAAATTATATTGTTTCTCATAGATCATAGAGGTTACAATAATGATTCGTTAGCTGACCTTGCGATTTGGATTAATGCACGCAGGCTTGAAGGCAAGGTGGCGTTGATCACCGGCGGTGCGAGCGGCCTAGGCGCAGCCACAGCCAAGCTTTTCGCCCACCATGGTGCTCGAGTTGTGGTTGCCGACGTCCAAGATGACAAGGGCCGTGCGATCTGCCACGACATAGGCCCCACCGTCGCTTCCTACGTCCACTGCGATGTCACCAACGAATCTCAAGTCCAGGATGCCGTTGATTCCACCGTGTCGCGCCACGGCAAGCTCGATATCATGTTCAACAACGCCGGCATCCTCGGATCGCCATGCATGAAGATAATGGAGTCCGACAAGGCCAACTTCGACAAGGTGTTGGGGGTCAACCTGGTGGGGTGCTACCTCGGGACGAAGCATGCGGCGCGGGTGATGATCCCGGCGCGGCGGGGCAGTATCGTGATAACATCGAGCATCGCGGGGGTGGTGGGCGGGGTGACACCACTGGACTACACGTGCTCGAAGCACGCCGTGGTGGGGCTGATGAGGGGCGCGGCGGTGGAGCTGGGGCGGTTTGGGATCCGCGTCAACTGCGTGTCGCCTTATTGGATGGCCACGCCGCTGACGTGCGAGGCGTTAGCGATGGAAGGGAGGGAACTGGAGGAGCTCATGGGAGAGCACGCCGTTCTCAAAGGGAAGACGATCAAGGTGGAGGACGTGGCGGAGGCGGTGGTGTTTCTGGGGAGCGATGAGGCCGGGTACGTGAGTGGGCTCAACCTGCTGGTGGATGGGGCCTTCACAACAACTAATGGCTCGTTTAAGTTTGAATCGGTCTTTCCTAACTCGAAGGTTTAATTTAAATAAGATTTTTTTGCTTGCCTGATCAGTACATAATTTTAAGGAAGGATAAGAATCTTGGTTCGTTGAAATTTATTTAAAAATATTAAATCTGGTTGTCAGTCACTCTACTACACCCATGCTTGTCAGCTCTTCGCGGACTCTTTCAGTTTATATTTATACTGTAGGAAAACACTTTGTACATCACCTCGGTGCAGCAAGGTCGACGTGGGCTGCACCGTCTCTTTTGATTGGTCCACGTGGCTCTGACGTGAAAGACCTGACAGGCGGTATGGCTTTGCTTTGACGTAACGTTCTGAACGTGACGGCCATTTAAAGCTGTTCACTTTTTTTCAAAATTTGCGTGCGAACAAAAATGCCCTTTTCCTTCTTCGTAGTTGGAAACCCACGACACCCTGGTTCATAACCCACGACACCCTAGTTCAAAACCTTAAGACAAAGCATCAGTTCAAACCCACGACACCCTAGTTGGAAACCCACGACACCCTAGTTCATAACCCATGACACCCTAGTTCAAAACCTTAAGACAAAGCATCAGTTCAAACCCACGACACCCTAGTTGGAAACCCACGACACCCTAGTTCATAACCCATGACACCCTAGTTCAAAACCTTAAGACAAAGCATCAGTTCAAACCCACGACACCCTAGTTGGAAACCCACGACACCCTAGTTCATAACCCACGACACCCTAGTTCAAAACCTTAAGATAAAGCATCAGTTTAAACCCACGACACCCTAGTTGGAAACCCATGACACCTAGTTCATAACCCACTACACCGTAGTTCAAAACCTTAAGACAAAGCATCACTTCAAGGTTTTGAACTAGGGTGCCGTGGGTTTGAAGTGATGCTTTGTCTTAATGGATGTACGATTAAAAAGTAACATTATTTTTTTGCTATTCTGTCCCATCATGTCAGGCCATATGAAATCCATATGGACCAATAGAAAGGAATGGTACAGTTCACGTAGGCCTTACTGCATCGAAAGCGGTGTACAAAATATTTTTCTTTCTCAGGTCATTAATAAAAAAAAAAAGAGAAAAAAAGTCACGGATGTTACAGGTTTATGCTAAATAAATATATACTGCAGTTTTTTTAAAGTGCGGGCCGAAAAGTGATTTACTGTACACACGTTTTTTAAATAAATATATGACTTTATTTCGTGGAGAGATTTACTGTACACACGTTTTTATCTGCCACCCATTGCCGTCTCCATCATCTCGAGTGCAATTTTTAGTATTTCTTTTTATTTAATCGGATGGCAGGAAAAGAATCCACGCCATTTTATCAAGTGTGGTTCGTATCTGATTGGGCAACGAGAGGCGTACTCGGAGGTCATGTCGTTTGTACGATGGGAGCTTGGCAAGTGAGGTCCACTTTAATGCTAGAACAAGCTTTAGGAAAGGAGAGTCTCTCGCACGTATGTAATCAGGCGTGACCGCACATCCTCTGAAACAATATGCACGACTTATTTCTAATAATTTTGATAATAACTCATAATTTCTCATTAATTAGAAAGCAAAGAGTGCCTTTAAAATAATTACAAAGCTATTTATTTATTTTTTATTTATATGATATTAAAATAATTTAACTAGTTTATTTCTCATTTGAATCCTATTTTATGCATCTTATTGTTCTAATAAAATATAATGTTAGAATTGAATCTCATAACAATCTTACTAGATGAATTTTATTGCTCTAAAGAGTTGTGAAATATAATGTAAACTAATAGCTCGATAATTAATCTTTACTTTTAATTAGATAAAGTAATCAAGTGTATAACATATAAATTTGCATGCAATTATATCTAGCAATCATATGAATGAGTAATTTATTAAGCTCATGATACAATTTCAAAAATAGTATACTTATCAAAATATAATATCAATTCTCTATGCTTAGGACCCTAAATAAAATGGAGTTATTGAAAAATAAAATATTAGAAGAATAGCTTGCTTAAGTACTTTTGGATAGAAATAGTTAACATTGCTTGTTATATTGTAAACCATATTCTCATTAGCTCCATTCGAAATAAAACTCCATATAAGTTATGAAAGAACAAAAAGTCTAATATTAAATATTTTTATACTTTTGGTCACAAGTATTTTATTTTAAATAAAAATAATGGCAACTTAGATAAATTTGATTCTAAATCTAATGAAAAGATTTTCTTGGATATTCTTCAACTAATAAAACTTATAGAGTTTTCAATAAAACAACTTTAATAGTTGAAGAATCTAATCACAATGCCTTTAATAAGGCTAATCCTTCATCAAAGAGGTCCAAATCTCATTCTGATATTGATAATATTAACAAGAGTTTAGAATACCTCTCTTTCCATTGGGATCAAACAACTTGAAGCACCTCAAGAGGAACCTTAAATTAAAGAGAATCCTAAAGTTAGTCAAGGTTGTTCAAAAGAATGAAGGTATACTCATAGTCATTCTAAAAAGAAAATAATAGAAGATCCATCTCATGGTATTGAACTAGGGCATCCATTAGAAACCTATATAATTATTTAACTTTCCTCTCATAAGTAGAGCCAAAAACTTTTGTAGTGGCCTCGCATGATGAACATTGAGTTTTAGTAATACAGGAGGAGCTAGTTCAATTTTAAAGAAATAAAGTATGGATACTAGTTCCTAGGCTTAGTAATTATTATGTGATTAGAGCTAAATGGGTTTTTCAAAACAAACTTGATGAATTCGGGATAATCATTAGAAACAAGGTTAGATTGATAGCTTTATATTTAAGAAGGAATTGATTTTGATGAAACCTTTACGCTACTAACTAGATTGAGGCCAATAAAATATTACTTGCATTGGCATCATTTATGCATTTTAAATGCTTTTAAATGGATATAAAATATATATTTTTTAAACTGTTTCATTTTTGAAGAGGTTTATGTTAAACAACTCTCTAGTTTTGAAAATGATATTTATTTGGATCATAATTTTAAACTTTTAAAAGCATTATTTGGTTTGAAACAAGCACTTAGGGCATGGTATGTAAAGCTTAGCAAATTTTTAATTGAAAATAACTTTTGCATAGAAAAATAGATAGCACGTTATTCACAAAAACCTTCAAAAAAGATAATATATTGATACAAATGCATCAAGTTTTCTATCTTAATTCGTATGTTTTTCTGAATACAAATCATTAGCATCAAATGTTCAAATGCCTTATACTTTTTTTTTCTTTTTACAATAGGGATACATAATTTGAGGGCTTATATATATTATTATTTTTATGGTATATATGCTAGCTTATTATTGAATAGACCCATTGACCACTTCCCTTTGCTCATATCTACTGAACCGTCATCTTTTTATCGGGGACCGTTTCGGTTTGAGTAGTTTTGGACTCGCTATTTTTCTACTCGAGCTATGATTCATCAGGTCTGGCGTATGCCAGTCAGAGGGAGCTCCACCTACTGTTTATCCCAATGTTTGGATCTTGTGAAGCGCCAACTCTGGAGATGGCATGGTAGGGAGGTAGGGGATTTACGGCAGCGGGTGCAGTCTGTTGAAGCTGATATTTCTTATCTTCAAGCCAGGGAGGATCAGGATGATGGTCTATCTTTGATTGATCTTCAGTCACTCAGGTAGAGCTTGACTTTGCACCATAGTTTACTCAGTCAGCATGAGATTTTCTGGCGCCAGAGGTCCCGGATCCAGTGGCTCCAGGAGGGTGACCGCAACACTAGATTCTTTCATCAGGCTACTTTGGCTCGTCGTGCAGCCAATTGGATCCGCCGTATTAGCGATGAGGACGACATATCTTTGACGATGATGAGGCTATTCGGGAGCATATATCTCGATTTTTTCAGACCCGTTGGTCGAAGTAGGTTGCCGATGGATCTCCTTGTACTCTTGTCTCGCAGTCTGCTAAGGTTACTGATGCTGATAACGATATTCTTATGACAGCAGTCTCTGTGGAGGAGATTCGATCTACGGTTTGGGCATTGGGGCCTGATAAGGCTCTAGGACCTGATGGTTTTCCGTTTTTTTTCTTTCGGCACTACTAGGATATTGTGGGGTAGTATATTATTTTAGCCATCCAGTCTGTGTTCTCTTCTAGATCCATTTCTCGGGATTGGCAACGAACTTATATTGCCCTTATCCCAAAGCGTCTGGATGCTTTGCTCCCCCAGCACTATCGCCCTATCAGTCTGTGCATTACTCTATACAAAGTTTGTGCCCGTCTTTTGGTCATTCAGATGCATGGTATCATACCGCATCTGATTTCTCCTGAGCAAGGGGCTTTCATTCGAGGTCGCAGTATTACCGATAATGCCCTCATTGCTCAGGAGTTCATTTTTGATATTCAGCGGGCGACCGACAGATAGAGATTAATGGTAGTGAAGTTGGATATGGAGAGAGCTTATGATCGGATCAGCTAGATATTTCTTAGACAGACGCTTCGGGATTTTGGCTTTGCTGATCTCTTCATTGAGTGGATTATGGCTTGTGTTCAGTGGCCTACCTTTTCTATCCTTATCAATGGTAGCCCGACTGGGTTCTTTCCCTCTGCTATGGGTCTTCGTCAGGGATGCCCCCTCTCCCCCTTTTTGTTTATCCTATATGCTGATGATCTCTCCCGTAGCTTTGCTCAAGCGGTTGGTGTGCTTTAGTTACAGCCTTACATGCCATGGCCCTCTGGACCCCCTCTCTCACACCTTCTCTTTGCTGATGATTGTATTCTGCTTAGCCCTGCTACTATTCAGAATGCGACGGTCTGCTCGGCTATTATGCAGTCTTATTGTCAGGCTTCTGGCGAGCGGGTTAATTTGCAGAAATCTGTCATGTGTTTCAGCCCGTCTACTTCACAGCATCATCATGCTGCCATCTCCCAGTTACTTGGGATTTCGACGACATCTGACCATATGTCCTACCTTGGGATCCCTATTACAGGGCGGAGTCTCCGTCAGTAGGATTATCGGATCCTTGAGCGGCAGATTACTGATAGATTGGACAGATGGCAGGTTTTAGGCCTTTCCATGATGGGTCGTGTTACTCTGCTCCGTTCTATTCTTACCTCTCTCCCTCTGTACACTTTGTCTAACGCTTTGATCCCCATTACTTGTCTCTGACGGATAGAGCGTTGTTTTCGTGCCTTCTTATGGGGATCAATGCAGGGAGGTCATGGCCTTCATCTTCTATCTTGGGAGATGGTCTGTTTACCTATTCGTGAGGGCGGCTTGGGGATTCAGTCTTTGGTGGTCTGCAGACAGGCCCTCATCGCTAGGCATGCCATCAGATTCCTCCTGGAACCTCATTATTTTTGGAGCTCTGTTATGCATGGTAGATATGGAGGCTGGACTTCTGAGTCAGTCTCCCATATTCCACGTGGTTGTTCCTTCATGTGGAGAGAAATTTGCCAGGTTGCTCCCACTATTATGTCAGATATTCACTGTATGGTTGTGGATGGGAGATCTATAAATCTTACTCCTGATACCTGGATAGCGAACCTTCCTCTAGCGCGGTGGCCGACATTCCTAAGCTCTGATGTTGGACCTTCGCTATCTGTTTCTACTCTGATTTACCAGGACTCTAATGCTTGGCATGTTCCTACGGTGTCCCGGTTCTTTGGAACTGAGCTAGCGCGCAGGATTCTATCTACCCCTCTTGCCTCCTCTGTAGATTCTGACACCAGACTTTGGCGTAGATCCTGCCTCTCTCGTGCTCCAACTAGAGATCTGATTGATCGCATCTGCCCTCGGTTTGTGGGTTTGGATGATGTGGCTTGGATCTGGCACTTGCCCAGTCATCCTAGGATCCAACTTTTCTTGTGGAAACTGAGGTGGGACCGTCTCCCTACATGCTCTCTTCTAGCTGGGCGCGGTCTCTTTATTAGCCCACTCTATCCGATATGTGGGATCCAGGATGAGACAGTAGAGCATGCCCTCTTTACTTGTTCCCGTGTCTCTCAGATTTGGCTGCATCTTCGATATAGTCCTTGGATGCTGGCGGAGGGACCCGGCCGACAGGCTCTATTGCATATCGTTCATATAGCCGTTCAGAGTGGCAGTTGCTTCCAGGGTGTGTATTTAGCTTATTTGGCTTATGAAATCTGGCTGAATCGTAATCAACTTATCTTTGCTGAGGATACGTTCTCGACTCAGACTATTATCCGCACTGCTAGTCTCCTTGTTACGGAGTATCTTTGTTCTGATTTGGTTAGTTACTCTGACAGACTAGGTCTCTGGGACTCCCCTGCTGCTCCGGCAGCGCACCGTTCTATGGTCTTTATTGCTTGGGAGCCGACCCCCTGGTTATATCAAAGTGAATTTTGATGGTTCTGTATCGGGTCGCATTACCGGATCTGGATTTGTTATCAGGGGGCCTGAGGGAGAGCTGCTTGCGGCTGGTGGGCATGGTTCTCTCGACATTTCGGTTCCCATGGCTGAATTGTAGGCTGTGTGGGCTGGCATCACCTATGTTGTTCGCATCTTGCGCTCGTACCGGGTAGTTATCGAGGAAGATTCTATTACGGTCATCCGGTGGATTCGTCGGGATGTTGAGTTTTGTCCCTCCCATAACCCTTTGATCAGCGATACATGGGATTCTTTTCAGTCTAGCTATGATCCTCTGATTCGACATATCTATAGGGAAGCCAACGCTGCAGCTGATTGGGTTGCCTCGGCTGTAGCTCGCCATTCTGGTCAGTGGGAATGACACCCTGGTGACCCTTGCCCGATTATTTTGGAGCAAATTATGTATTCCGATACCTCGGGTTTGACTCACCCCAGAGTGGTGTGATCATCCGCTTATAACAAAAATAAAAAATAGACCCATTGTACCTATATTTGGCATGCGTTCAACATGTCTCTAATTATTTTGCTTAGTTAAAGAACTAATAATTAATAGCAATTATGGATATTACCTTGCTTCTCGCTCTTTTAAACTAAAACAAGAATTTAACCCAAATTTAGGGCTAGAACATCACAAACAGAAGAGTTGCTATTTTTTAAGAAAATAGAATTGAATGGCTTACAACATCGATTTCAAAATTCTATTATTTTACTATTATTTTCTAAAAGCTATGAGCTGAGAAGGTTGGAAAATTGTTTTATTCTCTCTTTAATTTGATCCAATTGGTATTAGAGTTCTAGTTCTCTCATTAACAAGGAATAAGTGGACAGCCTAAACTTGCAAGTAGTACGAACAAATGGGAGCAAATTTACCAGTGCTTGAAGTACAGCAAAGGTTACAAAATATGACTGTGTGATGACTCTCGCCTCTCTCAATTGGAGAAACAGGTTTTCCAACACATTAGACTCATGTCTCAACGAATACCTTGAACTAAATAGCAAAAATAGCTATTATTACTAAGCTATTTTTAACATTTGGAAATGAATATTAATTGTCCAGTGAGAAGGGTACTCATAATCATCCTTCTCTTCAATATTTAAAATTGAAGATGGAGTTGAGGTTCCTATAAAAGATTGAGTTGTTGAAGTTGAGAAATAGACGTCTAGCTAAATTAGCTATAGACTTATTTTACTACATATGGTTATATTAGCATCCAGAAGGTGTCTTTTACCTACTTGAAGCTTTCCCGTCATGCCCAAGTGGTATAATTCTTGCAAGAAGAATCATGATATTTCTGAATTAATATGGAGCAAATTAAAATGTTTAACCAAGAAACAATTCTATAGCGTTGGCTTTGAGAAGATTAGTAGATCAAGTGGCAATACCATAACTAGATGGATGAATAATATATCTAAGACTGCACCACTGAGTCCCATAAATATGCTCTCTCTCTAGATCTTTGTACACAGCAAACAGCAACGCACACTGTCACGCCCCAGACCCAAATATCGGGTTAGGGTGACAACACGCCGCGTGCCGGGCATGCAAGGCGTCACAAAATTTTTCACACATAACACTATATATATATAACCAAGCCAAATACATCACTGAATACTAAAAGTTTTGGGTTACAAACCCTTACACACCACAATAATAAAGTTTGGGCATTAAGCCCTACACATAAGTAGTACTGGGGTTACAACAAAATAATGGGTCTTGATTTATTTAATAGAAGATCCATCACCCCAATCATCCATCTTCAATCTCGTGGCTCTGACAAAAACAATGTAAGATTTTTATGAGCTTACACTCAATAAGTAAGCCACGTTATACAGTCAATTCATAGCATAACAATCTATAAGCACATAAATGATTTGCATGCTTAAACATTCCATAATTACTCAAACATGCAATGTAAGTAAACCCACTGTTTATACCCTCAATGGTAGCTGCAAATGTGACCCACGGCCCCGCAATATCCCAATAGTGTACCAACAAGTATCCCCCTACTGAAAGGGTCCAGATACCAGGGTCACGCCATATCATAATCCACCAGAACACATACTCTATATGTGTGATGCCACCTCAAACCAAGTAGAACACATCCTCTAGATGTGTGTGTGGCATAAATCATCAGAACACATCCTCTAGATGTGTGTGTGGTATGACATGATAAAGGAGAACCGCGGCGACACATAGCAGTACCTCACATCATGCACAAACATATCAATAACATCTTTATATTGCATAAACAGTGGATTATACTTACTTAACAATTGCATGTAATATATCACATCAATGTCATAATAACTGCATCTCTCATGCATAGCATCCACATATGAAATCATTCTCAATAATAGCACACAAATACTCAAACATGCAATGTAAGTAAACCCACTGTTTATACCCTCAATGGTAGCTGCAAATGTGACCCACGGCCCTGCAATATCCCAATAGTGTACCAACAAGTATCCCCCTACTGAAAGGGTCAAGATACCAGGGTCACGCCATATCATAATCCATCAGAACACATACTCTATATGTGTGATGCCACCTCGAACCAAGCAGAACACATCCTCTAGATGTGTGTGTGGCATAAATCATCAGAACACATCCTCTAGATGTGTGTGTGGTATGACATGATAAAGGAGAACCGCGGTGACACATAGCAGTACCTCACATCATGCACAAACATATCAATAACATCTTTATATTGCATAAACAGTGGATTATACTTATTTAACAATTGCATGTAATATATCACATCAATGTCATAATAACTGCATCTCTCATGCATAGCATCCACATATGAAATCATTCTCAATAATAGCACATAAATACTCAAACATGCAATGTAAGTAAACCCACTGTTTATACCCTCAATGGTAGCTGCAAATGTGACCCACGACCCTGCAATATCCCAATAGTGTACCAACAAGTATCCTCCTTCTGAAAGGGTCAAGATACCAGGGTCACGCCATATCATAATCCACCATAACACATACTCTATATGTGTGATGCCACCTCGAACCAAGCAGAACACATCCTCTAGATGTGTGTGGCATAAATCATCAGAACACATCCTCTAGATGTGTGTGTGGTATGACATGATAAAGGAGAACCGCGGCGACACATAGCAGTACCTCACATCATGCACAAACATATCAATAACATCTTTATATTGCATAAACAGTGGATTATACTTATTTAACAATTGCATGTAATATATCACATCAATGTCATAATAACTGCATCTCTCATGCATAGCATCCACATATGAAATCATTCTCAATAATAGCACATAAAAACAATATATTCATAACATTCATCTACTTACAATTTAGACAATATCCATAACAATTCTTCACGTCACAATATAATTCACAATTTAAATATTCATATAATGAACAAAATAATTTATTAAATACTGATAACTGGCTTACATACCTCAGTACGCAATCCAACAGGTATATATCAGCTAGTCAGATGTCTGAGCACCTACAGGATCATTTTACACCATTAATTTATTAGAATAAGAATATTAAAATGACCCTTAGAATTCTACCCAGACTAGTTAATGGGCCCAACTTTGGGCTCGAATATCTCCTGCTATACACACCCAATTGGGGAAATAAAAATACCCCAAGAAACTAGAATTCATCCAGATTCTAGCCATATAATTATTTTGCTAATCCCGGCCCATTACGGGGCCCAAAAACTAGCCCCAAATCTGTTCGCTGCACGGCCCAATAGGCCCTGAACCGGCCGGCCCAGCCGGCCCAATTCCCCTCAACCCACCCGATCCCCTGTTTCACCGAACAGGGGACGGGTTTCATGCCGGCGGCCAGGGCCGCCGTCGGCCAAATTGAGGGCAGCCCGGCCGCCGGTGGCCGGGCTAGAGCCGGCCGCGGCGGCGGCCGGCCACCAATCTCCCCTTCTCTCTCTCAATTTCTCTCTTTTTCTTTCTCACATCCGCGCAGCACGTCACTGTGCCGGCGGCACGGCCGGCCACCTTGGCCGGCCGAACCTCCACCAGACGCACGCCCAGCGCCGGTGGAGGCGATAGGCCGGAGCTCAGGCCCGGCGAGGCGGTGAGCACGCCGTCGGGCCCGAACCAACCGGCTTCTGCCATCGCGCGAGAGAAGGGCCGATTGGCCCTCTCTCTCTTCTCTCTCTCCACCACCAGCCCGCCGAACACCTCCCCTGGTGCCGGCGGGGTCGCCGGCCAAAGCTCAGGCCCGGCGAGGCGGCGAGCACGCCGCCGGGCCTGAACCAACGATCGACCGATCCCTCCTCTCTCGTTCTCATTTTCTTCTCTCTGCCTCTCATGCTCTCTCTCTCTGTCTCTCACGCTCTCTCTCTCTCTCTCTCTCTCTCTCTCTCTCTCTCTCTCTCTCCAGAGGCCAGGGGATTACCTGAAAGAAACGGAAGCCCAGATGATGGAGGGAGTCTCCCTCCATCACATATTTAAGCCCCCCCCCCCCGCGCAACGCTTTGGTTTAAGGGGGTCCGGGAAAACGAAGCGCTTCACTGAGAGCGAAGCGTCGCACAGCACAGGACCAAGTCCTGAACCTGGTTCACATGAACCGGAAACCGGGTACTACACACACATTAACCTCATATTTATTTTAAGCTTGTTTAGAGGAAAAAACCATGAATTCAAGGATAAAAGAATTACATTTATAATCCTATAAGCAAATCATTTTTTAAAAAATGTCTCCTATCTTTTAATTAATAATTCCAACAACCATATATGAAAATTCTCTCTCTTCAAATTAGCCTGTGAAAGGAGGGCAGGGCTTACAATTGAGGAAAGGGAAAAAAACTAAATGATCACAAACTCAAAGGATGAGATAGTGATCTCATGCAAAACTAGCATGAAAGTAAATGAATAAGCTTGAAGAGCTGGAACTACCATCTTACTTTTATTTTCTCCCTAAAGTACTTACCCTTATTCCTCAAGTTATCTTCTTTCTTTTATTCCAGGTTAGTTTAGAATCTCTCATGAATGTAATAAATAAACTATCTACCATCCATTAATTGTGTCTGATCCTTCATCAACACATTAATTACCCTCATATTGAAATCAAAGTACCAAACACTAGCACATGGCAAATGCTACAAACTGACAAGGCCTTGAGCCTAATAAGAGGGAGCCAGAGCTAGGAATCTCTGGAACACATGTTAATTTCCTTGTTTGCTGGTGTGGCCATGTGTTTTGGGACCATATAGGAATCCTCTTTGCTCTTTCCATGGAGAGCTTACCCTTTCCCTTTGTGATGCAGTACCAACCACAAAATTAAACATCCATAACGGGTCTCACTCTCTGCTGCACGCATTGAAAGCGCCATTTTTTGGAACGATCGTCTTTGGAATAAAAAAAAAACAGTACAATATTATGGCATGGCATTTCTTAATGGAGCTAAATTTAAATGGCAGTGGCTTCTATACCATTTCTTGTCACCAGGCGAGGGAGATTCTTAGGTTTTATTTTTAAGTTTGGTCAGAATGGGCAGCAGAGGGTGGATTTCTTCAGCAAGTTGCGTACCAAAAGAAGGAGAAGGATAGAAAATTCAGGATCATCACCACCCATACAAGGCTGTCAAAATTATACCCTGCTGAGGAGCCTTGGCGCCGTCCACTGCTTAGCCTTTGCTATCATGAGATTGCTGCTTTGCTTTCCACCAAAAATTTCAAGCTCTATCAAATAGTTTCTCATTTTATTTGTCATTTACTAAAATTATATGGAAAACTTCTAGGTACTTTTATTTATCATTTATTACAATTATAGGAAAGCTAGCTTCTAAGTAGTGCAAAATATAATATATGTGTATGTGTGTCTATATACACACACATATATATATACATGTATTGAAATAAAGGAGGGGTGGGGGAGAAGAAGATAGACCAAATTTGGTTGGACAAATTTCAATTTAGATTAGGTGTTTTTTTTGGATGATGAGGATCTTATATTGATATTCTGGGTTATTAGATATAATCTACTATCTTACACAAAAAAACTTATGTGATTCAGAAGCATATAACCTACGTAGCAAATGGTCAATTGACTAAAAATTATTTAAATATAAGATGAAATAATACATGATTTTTTACTACTAAATGCAAATAAGTTATGGGCCTACAAATCAAATAATTTTATATAAGCATTTTGAAAATATTATATTTAATAATTTAGATCATTGATATGGGTTCTTCAATGTTTAATTAAAACTAATCAAATTTGAGTTCAAAATATCAATCAGATTTTTCCACCTCTCTCTCTCTCTCTCTCTCTCTCTCTCTGTGTGTGAAAATTAAGGGATGGGTTTTATTTCACTAGTAGAAAAAAAACTTTTTGCGACCGCCAATGGCAGTCGCTACAAGTTAAAAAGCAGTCGCTAATAGTTTTTAGCGACCGCTTAGCGACCGCCACATACTGGCCGCCAGAAACTCGTCGCTAAAGGCTTTTAGCGACCGCCAATGGCGGTCGCTATAGTATTAGCGACCGCTTGAGCAACCGCTAGATGGGAAGGCAGAAATGACTATTAGCGACCGCCTGAAGGGCCTTTGGCGACTGCCAAGGCGGTCGCTAATACTATATATTTTTTTTTTTTTATTTTATATTTTCTGTTCTGATGCATTGACAGCGACGTCCTTTGAGCCATTTGCGACCGCCTAGGTGGTCGCTAATATTGAATTTTGTTATTTTTTTAATTCCTTTTATTTTTGGTTATTGGATTTTTTTTGTTTGGATACCTGTACCTATTTTACAAAATTATATAAACTAAATATTAAAATTAAATTATACACGCACAATAAAAGTATAAGCTAATAAAAAAACCATTTATCTATATTAATAAATCTGCAATGTCTTTGATTTCCAATCCAAAAAAAAGATCTAATACAATTTCTTAGAAAAAAACATAAAGAAGATAGTAGTCCCAATGCAGCACCAGTCAATCAACCTGAAACAAAAAATGAAATTTATTAGTCAATAAAATATAAATATAATTAAATATAATTATGTAAAATAAATATTAAAAATGATACAATTTAAAATTTTGAAAATAAAATCATTATGTACAATTCTATATGCCTCGAGTGTCCGATTCACACTCCGTTTATTCCTACAAGTCACTAATGGCGTAGAGATCGTGCTCCTCGAGTTTGACTAGCATCGGACCTAGTATGCTCCGTTTGGGCCGTTAGAGGCCAAGTTCGGTTTTCTATGTTTTAAGTTTCAACTTAAACGTACATTGTCCTATTCCGGGGCCCTCGAGTGTCTGATTCACGTGTCGTTTGTTCTTACAAGTCACTAATGGCGTAGAGATCGTGCTCCTCAAGTTTGACGAACATTGGACCTCGTATGCTACATTTGGGACGTTAGAGGCCAAGTTTGGTTTTCTAAATTTTAAGTTTCAACTTAAACGTACATTGTCCTATTCCGGGCCCCTCGAGTGTCCGATTCACGCGTCGTTTGTTCCTACAGGTCACTAAGTGTCTCTATTTTAATGTGCATAAAGACTAACAAGGAATTTATAGATACAACTGAAAATGGAGTACGATACATTCTTCCACATATACTTAGATTATTTAGAAATTAATAAACTTAAAACATATTCATAAACTCATACCCGATTCTGTTCATTTGAGCCTACTGGATTAGGCATGCCCTCACCAACTGACTCATGTCTCGCCTGGTGACCACTGCCAGCGTCTGGGGCCTACAATATTACAGTATATGATTAACAACAGAAATAAATAATATATATTTTAAAAGTAATTAAATTAAATTTAAATACAGATGTCTTCAATTATGAACCTGAGTATGAATCGGTGGATCTGAATCATCAGCTATAGGGACACCACTCTGAGCTAGTCGATGCTGTAGCTCCGCCTTAAATGCCTACACCTGTTTCTGTACCTGAGCCTGCACCTCGGCCTGCATCGCAACCTGCATCCTTACCCGAAGATTCTCGACACGCGCGTCCATCTGCTGGTGAAGAGACTGGATCAGCTCAGCCACCTCGTCAGTTCGCATGCATGAGCCCTAGGATGAACTACATCCGGATGACTCTGCTCGCATGATAGTCGAACGTGGTATGCCCGTGCCGTATGTAAGTGTATATCCGTGCCCATCCTGGCCTATGATGGTGTGGATATCTCATCCCGCCTAGCAACTACCTATCGCTCTTCCTCTGGCAGCTCGGCCAATCGAGACTCAAACTGGGCCTGTGTGCAAGAAAGCAACCAAATTAGAATAGTAAATCAATAAATCTCATAATAGGTTAAAAAAAGTATTGTGTAAAGGTAAATACTTACTACAAGAGATGCAACCTCAGGATGGTCGAGCCTGCGACTCGCCATCCACACAGGCATCTGGTCGATGGGTGCACCCCGCTCATGTAACTGTCGAAGGATAAATCATGTCATCTATATATATGAATACAATCTACGTCAACAATCAAAACACGTATGGTCTAACGTGACAGTTTACCTCGTGCCGGATTTGCGTAACGTGTCGAGTCCCAAGCTTGTGAGTAGGGCCCTGTATCAAGCGATTTTAAGAATTTCGCTCTGCCTCTTCCTGGATTCATTTTGGGTCGTGTTTATAAGTTAACACCGAATGTTTCATATAAATTTAACAAAAAATAGGTTGAACTACTCACCCTTGCCTTCTCACTCGACCAGTACCGGACCAACTCAGGCCACTGTGCGGGGAGAATGCCCCTTAGGACTCGCTGAAGAAGGTCTGGGTCATCCACATTCTTCTCCCAATGCTCTTTCTTTACCTTGTTCTTGTGGTCTTTCCATAACTTTCGACACTTTGCCAAGCAAACTGGACGAAAATCATCAGGACATGACCTCAAATTGTCCTGCGTAGGACAAGAAATTTTAGTAGTCAAGGTGTACTAAATTGACACATCATATAATAACCTTGAAGCTAAGATAGAACTCAGCGGCTTACCTTAACCTCCCCCCAGAGTCGATCTATCGTATCCTGAGGAAAAGCAGTCCAATCAAGCATAGTCAGGGGAAATCTATGTGGGTCTCGAACCATATGCCCCAACTGGCTGATAAACGGGCGAGCCCCTTCTCCAACTGGGTGAAATGTGTCGTCAAATTGCACATCATAACGGGTACCAGCATTCCATGAAGGAATCCCTCTAGCTGGGCCCCTACCCCTACTGGAAGATGAACTCGTCGTAGTAGAATCTATAAACAATAAACTTATTAGTTAAATAATTTACCTAAATTATTTTATATAATTGTTAAACAAAAAATGAAATTATACCAGTATGTGTGGATGTCGATGCACCAACTGTAGATGGAGAAGGCCCTACTGGCATGGACTGGGGAGATCTAAATCGTGCCGGTGCAGGTGTCAATAAGGGTGTCTGTGGATCATGGTCCGTAGGCATCCGTCGACTAGGGTCCCTCTTCGGCGTACAAGCCTAGCTCTGATGTAAAAACTCGTCCATCGTGTGTGGACGCTCTCTCCTCTTACGTCCGGACATATCTTTTTAACGTATCATAAGATAAATAAATTGCACGTAATAACTAAAACCATTCATAAACAAAAAGTCAAACATATTCTTAAGCAAAATTGAGAAGGAAAAAAGGAGAACAGTTCACTGATCATGCAAGTCGATAGTATCTCCTTCAACGGTCTCTCTAACCCAGTTGACATCCTCATCACGTTGAAATATTACATTTTGGTCAAGAACTTGCTGAGCAAATGCATCAATATCTGGCTCATTATCTTCAATTTGATACACCCCCTCCTTGACATTTTAACTGCAACTTGCCAGTTAGGATCCATGGGATCTATAACATAGTAAACTTGCTCAGCTTGCCTGGCCAATATGTAGGGTTCATTACTTACTCGCTCATCTCGATATAACAAATTGTTGAAATTTACCAACGTAAATTTATACTTGTCAACTTTAGTCCCACGGATTGGATCGACCCAGTCACACTTGAATAACAAAAATTTTAATCTGTGACTGTATATAACTTCAATGATATCTTTCAACTGGCCATAATAATAACCTGCATCGACAGAAGGACACCCTATACCACTATTTTGTGTTGCTTATTTCTCATCTACTTCTTTGACGCGAAATCGAAACCCATTGACATCACAAGTTGTGTAACGTCGTGCCGTTATAAACGGACCATCAGCCAGTTGGTTCATTTCATCAGTCAAAGTACCTTCACTCTCTCGTCGTAAATTGTACACCTACAGAATTAACGTAATCATTGAATAAAGCTATGTAAAACTAATATGATAAGAACAAATTGAAGCACATACAACCATATGTACACATACAACCATATCTATACATACATAATTCTTGAACCAATCGTGAAATGATTGAAAATGGGACTGCCGAATTTGATTATCTGTCGCACGAGGCATGTCCCGTTTGAGCTCATCAATGTGTGTCCTATAATGTAGAACAACATGTGTTAATGACAAGCTTGATTGAGTTAGACATAACACGAACAAGTTAAATATATGAATGAGCATTCACTTACTGAATCAACGCCACAACTGATGGAGTGTTAAACAACACGTATCGATGAGCTTGAATCCAGTCGATGTTATCTAGATCAAATGGTGTTCCCTCCCCAATAGGACCATCATTAATCTGCAAGGGCCTATCAAGTTTGGTTTCAACATCATTAAGATATGTAGCACAGAAATTAGTACACTCTTCCATCAAATAACCCTTGGCAATTGATGCCTCTGGACGAGCTCTGTTATGCACATACCTTTTTAACGTATTTATGTACCTCTCAATAGGATACATCCACCGAAATTGGACAGGACCACCAAGCAAGGCTTCACCTGTTAAATGTATGGTCAAGTGGACCATTACATCGAAGAATGAAGGTGGAAAGAGTTTCTCCAGATGACACAGTGTTAGCGCAATCCTATCCTGGAGACTTTTCAAATCATTTGTGATGGATTCTTGAACACAGTTGTCTGAAGAAGTTACTCACCTCAATCAAGGGCTCAACAACATTCTTAGGTAAACAATTTCGGATTGCAATAGGAATTAATTGTTGAATGAGAATGTGATTGTCATGACTCTTCAAACCTTGTAAAGTCCTTTCTTTCATATTCACACGCTTAGAAATATTAGAACAATAGCCGTCAGGCACCTTGACCCCTTTCAAAATGGAAAGAAATGCCTCCTTCTCATCTTTACTCATCGTGTACTGTGCAGGAGGCATGTATGCCTTGTTAGACTCTGTCAACTGTAAGTGTAGTGGTTTCCGCAAGCCCATTTCCTGCAAATCATGACGTGTATTGGCACTGTCTTTGGACTTTCCCTTAACACCGAGAAGGGTCCATAATATATTATCACACATTTTTCTCAATGTGCATAACATCCAAGTTGTACCTCAGTAAATTGTCTTTCCAGTACGGTAACTCGTAAAAAATACTTTTCTTCTTCCAGTTATGACTACGCCTTCTGTTCGCACCAGGAATAGCAGGCAATGGAGGGGCTAACAGATCTTGGAAATCATATACTGTGCGTATTTGCTCTTGTTCAAGTTGTGATAACAAATCAACCCCAGTCATTATTTGTGGTGTTGGACCATATTCTCGAGTGCCATCGAATGACACTTTATCCCTTCTGAACCTATGCAATGGAGGTAAAAAACGTCTGTGACCTGTGTAAGCCCACTTTTTGCCATATTTTAGCCAAGTTGACTTTTTACTCTGATTGCAACAAGGATAGGGAAATTCCCCCTTCGTGCTCCAACCTGACAAATTCGCATATGCCGGGAAGTCATTGATTGTCCATAATAATGCAGCGCGAAGTTTGAACATTTCATTTCCTTCAGAATCAAAAGTCATCACACCTTTGGCCCATAATTCATTCAACTAGTCAATTAAAGGCTGCATATACACGTCAATTTTATCCCCAGGGCCCCTTGGTCCGTCAATAAGAGTGGATAGGATCAGAAAAGGTTGCTTCATACATAACCAAGGAGGAAGATTGTACGGAACCAACACCACTGGCCATGTACTATGAGTTGCCCTAGTCATGGACCTGAAGGGGCTAAAACCATCTGCAGCCAACCCAAGCCGCACACTACGACTATCCAAGGCAAAGTCGGGGTGTTTCTTGTCGAAATCCTTCCATGCCGGGGAGTCCACTGGGTGGGTTAACTTTTCATCCTCCCTACCATGCTCTGCATGCCATCGCATCAATTTAGAAATTTTAGATGACATAAAAAGCCTCTTTAGCCTTGGCTTGAGTGGAAAATATCGCACTTGCTTTACAGCGACACGCTTCCCACGATTCGAAACACTTCACGAATTACTCTGACGATTCTGACCAACCCCATCGTCCTTCCACCTTGAAGTTTTACACACAATACACGTATCGAGGTTGGCATTCTCATTTCTAAACAACATACAATTGTTTGGGTATGCATCGAAAGTCTCATATGTGAAGCCTAAGTTTCAGTTAACTTGCGAGCATGGTAGTAGGACTCAACTAGCTTTGCACCGAATGGGAGCACTTTGTGCAATAGCTGGAGCAGCATGTCGAAGGACGTGTCCGTCCACTGATTCAAAGCCTTCAAGTGTAACTGCTCGACAATAAAAGATAATTTACTGAAATTTGTACATCCAGGATACAATTCGGTCTGCGCATCATCCAGAATTTCAAAATACCTTAATGTTTCTTTATCTGCACCCGAGCGAGGATTACTCCCACCCACCCTATCAGTCTCACAGCAACTGTCTTCGGGTGCTAACCCGCATGCAATATCATTTAGCATCACGATCATCGGATCAACTGTCGTAACATCGACCTCCATCTCAACTCTTTCCTCTATGCAATAAGGAACATAATCTTCCCCATGTCTAATCCAATTCTTGTAATTCTTCAAAAACCCATTTAGAATCAAATGCTCTCGTACAATATCTCGTGTGTAGTAATAACGGTTCACACATTTTCTACAGGGACAACTGATGTGCTCACTATCAAACCCATTGGTGAAGGCAATGAACTGCTTAATCCCCTCTATATATTCCCTAGACGTCCTATTTGGCAAATCAATCCAACTCTTATCCATGTCGCTAAGTATTTCTGTGAAAGTATGAATAAGCAAATATAATTAGCCTAAGAGATGGGGCAAACGTAACAATTTACCTAGCCGTCAACTTGCTAGGCAATGCACGGACAAATAAATTAAAAAAAAAAAAGATTACTTTAAAAGAAAAAAGAGTAAAAACTTTCACCGGTTAGAGTCTGCCTCACTAGCTTCACTTAACCTCCTGTGTTCTGAAAAAAGAGGGATTAAATTCAATTTACAACCAAAAGTATCTAACATGAAAAGCTAGTTCAAAGTTTAACTCCGTCAGGGAGGCTTTTGAATCTTTCACCTGACACAAGGACAAAACAAATAAATAAGTAAAAACCATAGATTGTAGAAATAACGAAAAAACAATGATTTTTTTCTTATATCATATAATATAAGTTGATAAGTCACTAATTATCAACAGCTCTTCAACCAATTCTAGAAATGACGCTAGCTCCCATGAACATATAGCTGAACCAAAATAAGGGGTTAAAATCAGGTTAATGGCCTTATTATTTATACACATGCTTCGAGAAATACATCTTATTTGGTGTCATAAAAACATGTGTCATGCCAGGCTAACTAGTGCCCAACTTATCTAAAAAAATTAACCTAAAAAAAGATGCTCTTGTGTGACCTCTATTTAAGCCAGTTGGATTAGTCTTTGATGGTTTGTGAGGAAATCACACCAAAGGTCAAAACAGAGCTAATTGTGATATATACCTTTCAACCTGGTCCAGCCCATGATATCATGTTTTGTAATTAAAAACATTGACCAATTTAAAAACCTCAACAATTCTTACACTTTAAAAATGCCCAATCCCTCGTCTTGCTTCGAGTACATTGAGAAGTTTACAAACAAAGACCACAATCACAGCAAGACAAGCATCCAAGTTGCACTGCAAGCCCAATCAGCCAATTATGGCACGAAACATGATTCCAGGACAAATTGTACCAAAAAAGGACAGCAAAAGGCTTCAGGATTCAATAAAACTTAATGTTCATTCCACAAATAAATTATTCAGACCCCAAAACAAAATTGTAACTTCCCAGAATCAAAACAAATAACAGAGTTCATATACCATCAGAACTTTTATTATCAGGAAACACAAAGCACCTATGACTGGAACTCAGCCAAAATATATATGAAATTTCTACTTGGTGCTGTGGATGTGACGGATCAGATCAACCACCCGCGAGCTGCAGAACAGAAATACAGAAGGCCACATTAAAAATCAAACAATAATGTAATTCTTGATTCATGGAAACTTACAGCCAGCAACAATATGTTATAGTAGCATTTTACAATGATCCACAAGTCCGCATACCCGATAATTACAGTAGTTTTATAAGTGCACCCATGTAAGAATGCTTGTACAAGTAAAGGAAAAAAGGAAGGAAAAGGAAGAAATAGTCTAATAAAGAGGTCAAGGTTCCCCAATAATTATGGTAGTTTTATATGTGCACCTATGTAAGAATGCATGTCAGAGTAAAGGAAAAGGAAGGAGTGGAAGAAATAGTCTAATAAAGAGGTCAAGGTAACGAAGATAGAATGCATAGCATAGATCATCAATCTCCCAATCCCAAGGAGACACCAGAACACACATATTGGCCAACATTCAACAAAGGGCTTTTGCTTGGTACTCAGAGGGATTCCAAGGCAGCAAAATTAAAATATAATCAGCAGGAAAATGGAGTGCTCTTTGATTTATTGCAGCTAGGGTAGAGAAACGTCCAACAATATCAATCCCTAGTATTCCTAATATCTCTAACAGTAACATTATTACATCTTTAAGCTACCTAATAAAACAAGAAGAAAGAATTCTAGGACGAGTGCTGTATCGAAGCTAATCAACTCTTGCATCAAGAAGAAAGAAATACTCGATGAAAACAAAGAAAAAACACACAGCACGTGAAATCAAGAAACCAATCAGTCGATTTCACACCAACAACAAGAGCCGGGAGAGAGAATTTTATCATCAATGGATGGGGGGTGGGATCATCGGAAGTACCCGGTACCGCTTCCAGCAACGACGGCGGGTGGGATCATCGGAAGTACCCGGTACCGCTTCCAGCAACGACGGTGGGTGGAGAAGCAGCGTCCATTCGGGAAGAAGAGAGGGGTGGATCCACTGCCAAGATCCGAGAGGGGCTCGATCGGGGCTTCCGCTCAGGTGATCGGGAGCGGCCTCGAGAGAGACCACGGGACTACTGCCGACGATGCCTCGACGTCGGATAGCAGTGGCGGGAGGATGGGCGGCGGAATAGCAGCGGCGGGAGGATGGGGGGTTTAGGGTTTCGAAAGGGGATAGCCAGCGAAATAGGGAAAAGGATTTATAATGGGCATTTGCGACCGCGTGAAGCTGTCACTAAAGGTGGCTTCCGCGACCGCCCTCAAGCGGTCGCCCGATTTCTTCTGCGCCAATGGTTTAGTGGCGACTGCCCTCAAGCGGTCGCTAAAGGTGCCTTCCGCGACCGCCCTCAAGTGGTCGCCCGATTTTTTTTGCGCCAAAACTCCAGCCTCTAGTAGTGTTTGCCTTTGTGCCTATACAACAAATTTCAATTATATCCGTGTCAATTCCTTTTCCCAGACATCTGGGATCATATGAACGAGTATTGTGCTTGCTGGAGAGGTGCGCTGATGTGGTGGTCAGGATTTGATTGAAGTTGGAAGGAATTTAGTACTAGAGGTGAACATATAAACTTGTAAGATAATGGGTTTTTCAAACTCGTTGGAACCCAAGTCATGGTCCCATCCTTGCCTCAATCTTGAGCTAGTAATTGCAAATTCATTCTTAATGATTAGATCATGGCTCAGTCCATCAAAACTGAGATATAAACTATATATGTTTAGTTGAAAGTGAAATATTCATTGATAAAATCATGCCAAAATTCCAATTCACCTAAAACTTGATAAGATGTGACAAAAAGTAGTAAATTGATAAATAGATATGACAGTGTCTTAATTTTATGGAAGTAGTGGAAACTTGTGAGGGAAAAAAAGGCATATACCTGATATAGGAAAGTGTTCTAAATGTGTAGACTTCAAAGAGAAATTAAAATATTAAGTACTAAAATGCATTTTGAATGCTCTTTCAAGGTGTTTATGAAGGAGAGAAATAAGTTGAAAGGGAATTCTTTTGATTACTAACATGTCATTACAATAAAGTGGTTGAGTTCTTTTCTGTCTTAAATTGTAAGTATGTAAGATCTTTACTAGACCAGGTATCCCTATTCTTCCAGCCCCTCTTTGTTCCCCTAGGCATGGATCACTCACTAATAACAACTGGCCTAGTAAAAAATCCTTCATCATATAGCAATTAGCAATTAGCCTTAAATTAAATCTTGAGGACAACATGCTTCTGCATCTGTAAATACATAAGAAGATCTAAACCAGAAATAAAAGATGACATGCACATTTAAGGCTGCCAAATGATTGCAAGAATTTTTTCTTTAGATTTTCAAGCTCATCCAACATCTGGTTTATGTCACTGATGGTACTTTACAAGATTACATAGCAGCATGATGTTGGCATAATCTAAGAAGTTGGAAAAGGACTTATGCACACTTTCCTTTTACAAATTAAAACAATAACTATTGGTTCTGATGTGGCTGATCCAACACCGTTAGAAAACCATGAAGGAAGGAAACCGATGAAGCCCCCTTTTTTTTCATCAAAGGGCCCTTCGACCACAGTAGCGTTTATGGCCTTATAAAACCATGCGCAGCCGAGAGCTCCAAGGCCCAGCACCTCTAACCCAGGCGGCCCCGGCATCTTCCCAGCCGCCCCCGGCACCTTCCTAGCCGGCCCCGGCCTATCCAAGCCAGGCAGCCCCGGCATAACCCAGCCGGCCCCAGCATCTTCCTAGCCGGCCCTGGCCTGTCCAAGCCAGCGGCCCCGGCATAACCCAGGCGGCCTCGGCATCTTCCTAGCTGGCCCCGGCCTGTCCAAGCCAGGCGGCCCCGGCATCTTCCTAGGCGGCCCCAGCCTGTCCAAGCCAGGCGGCCTCGGTACCTTCCTAGCCGGCCCCGGCCTCTCTAACCCAGGCGGCCCCGGCATCTTTCCAGCAAGCCCCGGCACCTTCCTAGCCAGCCTCGGCCTGTCCAAGCCAGGCGGCCCCGGCATCTTCCTAGCCGGCCCCAGCACCTCCAAGCCAGGCGGCCCCGGCATCTTTCTAGGCGGCCCCGGCATCTTCCTAGCCGGCCCTGGCCTGTCCGAGCCAGGCGACCCCGGCACCTTCTTAGCCGGAGCCGGCCTATCCAAGCCAGGCGGCCCCGGTATCTTCCTAGCCGGCCCCGGCCTCTCCAAGCCAGGCGGCCCCGGCATCTTCCTAGCCAGCCCCGGCATCTTCCTAGCCGGCCCCGGCACCTCCAAGCCAGGTGGCCCCGGCATCTTCCTAGCCAGCCCCGGCCTCTCCAAGCCAGGTGGCCCGGCATATTCCCAGCCGGCACCGGCACCTCCAAGCCAGGCTGCCCTGACATCTTCCTAGCCGGCCCCGACATCTTCCTAGCCGGCCCCGGCCTATCCAAGCCAGGCGACCCCGGCATCTTCCTAGCCGGCCCCGGCACCTTCAAGCCAGGCGGCCCTGGCATCTTCCTAGCTGGCCCCGGCCTGTCCAAGCCAGGCAGCCCAGGCACCTTCCTAGCCGGAGCTGGCCTGCCCAAGCCAGGCGGCCCCGACTCCTTCCTAACCGGCCCTGGCCTCTCCAAGCCAGGCGGCCCCGGCATCTTCCTAGCCGGCCCCGACATCTTCCCAGCCGGCCCCGACACCTTCCTAGCCAGCCCCGGCCTGTCCAAGCCAGGAAGCGCCGGCATCTTCCTAGCCGGCACTGGCCTGTCCAAGCCTGGCGTCCCCGACACCTTCCTAGCTGGCCCCGACCTCTCCAAGCCAAGCGGCCCCGGCATCTTCCTAGCCGGCCCCGGCCTATCCAAGCTAGCTGGCCCCGGCATAACCCAGGCGGCCCCGACATCTTCCTAGCCGGCCCCGGCCTATCTAAGCCAGGCGGCCCCAGCACCTTCCTAGCGGGCCCCAGCCTCTCCAAGCCAGGCGGCCCCGGTATCTTCCTAGTCGGCCCCGGTCTATCCAAGCCAGGCGGCCCCGGCATAACCCAGCTGGCCCCGGCACCTTCCTAGCCGGCCCTGGCCTGTCCAAGCTAAGCGGCCCCGGCATCTTCCTGGGCGGCCCCGACATCTTCCTAGGTGGCCCCGGCATAACTCAGGCAGCCCCGATATTTTCCTAGGTGGCCCCAACACCTTCCTAGCCGGACCCAGCCTCTCCAACCTAGGTGGCCCCGGCATCTTCCCAGCCAGCCCCGACACCTTACTAGCCGGCCCCGGCCTCTCCAAGCCAGGCGGCCCCGGCATCTTCCTACCGGCCTCGGCCTGTCCAAGCTAGGCGGCCCCGGCATAACCCAGCCGGCCCCGGCACCTTCCTAGCCGGCCCCGGCCTGTCCAAGCTAGGCTGCCCCAACATCTTCCTAGGAGGCCCCGGCATAACCCAGGCGGCCCAGGCATCTTCCTAGCCGGCCCCGGCTTGTCCAAGCCAGGCGGCCCCGGCACCTTCCTAGGCGGCCCCAGCACCTCCAAGCCAGGCAGCCCCGGCATCTTCCTAGCCGGCCCTAGCCTGTCCAAACCAGACGGCCACGGCGCTCTCCTGGCCGCCCCCGCCCCTGCACTTCCTGGCCGGGTAGGACGGCCTCTGCTTTCCCCTCTCCGTTGGAATACGACCCACCAAACAGCTGTAGCCACCCACCTTGATGGGACTTGATCTACAGTCCTGACATATCGAAGAAGGAAGGAAGCTCTGCCACTGCTGCCGTCACCATAAAAGTCTTGACATGTGGCAGCATTTTGGGCCTCACAGATGTCAGCCCTGACATTTCACCCCCCAAAAGTCCCTAGTCATCATGACACTTCAGCCAGTCAGACTAAATAAGCTCCCAAAAGTCATGGTCCATCATGAGGCTCCACGTGACTCCTTCTCACTAGAGGACAAGAACCCAAACTTCTCAAGCAAGTTTTACAGAGTATAAAGGTAAATAAATTAGGTAAGAAGAGGTAACTCAAAAATACTTAACACGCTCATACTGAGCCTCTTGCTCTCTCTCTTTTGAGCTTTCTCAAGCTCACGGTTGTGGCCTCGATTGCTGACTTGGGCGTCGAGGGTCTCACCGGAGGATCCCCTCCGGTCCTGGACTTTTTTGCAGGCAACCCGGTGAAGCGAGGATTTGAGAAGCACTTCATTCCCGACGTCCAGAAGAGGTGATTGAGCATCAACATATTGGCGCGCCAGGTAGGGGGGCACATTGAAAGAAAGAAAGCTCTGAAAGCTCTGTCTCATTGAGCTATAAGTCTTTGTCCCCTCTAAAATAGCCATGGTGGTGATGCGCATGCCGAAGGTCCTCCCCAATCATGCTGGGGGGCATCCACATCGCACTGGGTAGCAAAGGACCTCTCTTTCTGCTCCTCCTTTACCACCAGCCTCAGCTGCTCTAATCAACTAGCTGACTATCCTCAATCAATAAGTTCAAGCCTTGAATGCAGTAGTCCATGGGCTACGGAAGCAACATTCATTGTCCGCTCGGCAATAGCTCAAGCCTCTCACATCGCCCATGGTGGCTGCACCAGTTAGCCAGCGATTCACCCACGAGAAATCTCGTAGTAGAGAAGCTTATCGCCATCAGGCTTCACCTAAGCACTGCCACTGTAAAACTTTCAAGAAACTGCGGTCTCCTGCCCTCCGCTCATCTTCTGAGTCATCTTGGAAGGACCTTAATCGTGAGATGAGGAGGCGTCTGGATGAACAATACTGGCGGCTGGAAAAGCTCAGTCAAAGGCTCAACAATCAGCCAGAGGTGGACTACAACATGGATAGCAGAACAGTTTCGTAAAGGGATGAACTTGAGACATAGTCCATCACCTCAACATTTATGGGCATTTTAATTTCTGGTGATAGTAAGCCGAGAGGTGTTAGTGCAATTAATGCAAGATGGAAGATGAGGACAAAAGGCTTTGACTATTGACTTCGCCTTCCTCCTCTCTCCCCTTCTCTCCTTCTCTCGACTTCACCCAAGAGCCAACTGAGCCCAGGAGCTCCTACGGATTTTGTCTAGCTGCCCTCAGACTTCAGCACTAAGGACGACCAATCTCTTCAAAGAAAGAGCTCTCAAGCCAAAAAGCTCTCAAGCCTTTAATCAACGACGACATCAAATACGACATGAAGATAAAAGCTACGAAAGCTAAGTATACTACACCAATAAAAACAAAAGAGAAAAAAGAAGTTTTTTATTCAGTTTCTCAAAAATCACTCAGGCCGCCGAGCGACCGCCGAGGTAGTTTTTCGGTAGCCCCATGATCGTAAGGATACCCCCGGACCGATGCAAGAAACCTCCGAGGCGGTTCGAGTCCTATGGTCTAGGTGGCCCCGAGTCAAACTCCCGGACCGGCCGAGCGACCCCCGAGATATTTTCAAAATGACTTTAGTAGTCTCGAGATCATAGACACCCCGGACCGGTGCGGGAAGCCTCCGGTGGTTCAAGCCCTGTGGTCTCGGCGGCCCCAAGTCAACGCCCGGGCCGGCCGCGAAACCCCCGAGGCAATTTTATTTTTGCCCCATCAATAAAGGCTACCCTTCGGGGTTTCTAAAAAGGACCCTGAGCCAAGTCAAAGTGCCCTTAGGTCACCCTCCGGGATTAAAGGCTCCCGAGCATGGTCCTTCCACAGCGACTCTCGGGTCATCCTTCGGGGTCTCAAAAAGGACCCTGAGCTAGGTCAAAGTGCCCTCAAGTCACCCTCCGGGGTTAAAAGCTCCCGAGCATGGTCCTTCCACAGCGACTCTCGGGTCACCCTTTGGGGTCTTAAAAATGACCCTGAGCCAGGTCAAAGTGCCCTTAGGTCACCCTCCGGGGTTAAAGGCTCCCGAGCGGGTCGCCATTTGGGGCTTCAAAAGGACATCGGCAGCCCAAAAGACACAGACACCCCAGACCGTGTGAAAAACCTCTGGAGGTTCAAGTCTTGTGCTCTAGGCGGCCCCGAGTCAAACTCCCAGATCGGCACGAGAAACCCCCAAGGCAAGTATGATAGGCCCCTAGCCGGCCCTCGAGCTGGCCTAGGCGGCCACATCTATGTTAGGCCCCTAGCCAGCCCTTGGGCTGGCCTAGGCGGCCACAAGTATGATAGGCCCCTAGCTGGCCCTCAGGCTGGCCTACGCGGCCACAAGTATGATAGGCCCCTAGCCGGCCCTCGAGCTGGCTTAGGTGGCCACATCTATGTTAGGCCCTAGCCGGCCCTCGGGCTGGCCTAGGCGGCCACAAGTATGTTAGGCCCCTAGCCGACCCTCAGGCTGGCCTAGGCGGCCACAAGTATGATAGGCCCCTAGCCAGCCCTCGAGCTAGCCTAGGTGGCCACATCTATGTTAGGCCCCTAGCCGGCCCTCGGGCTGGCCTAGGCGGCCATGAGTATGTTAGGCCCCTAGCCGGCCCTCGAGCTGGCCTAGGCGGCCACATATATGTTAGGCCCCTAGCCGGCCATCGGGCTAGCCTAGGCGGCCACGAGTATGATAGGCCCCTAGCCGGCCCTCGAGCTGGCCTAGGCGGCCACATCTATGTTAGGCCCCTAGCTGGCCCTCGGGCTGGCCTAGGCGGCCACATCTATGTTATGCCCCTAGCCGGCCCTCGGGCTTGCCTAGGCCGCCACGAGTATGATAGGCCCCTAGCCGGCCCTCGAGCTGGCCTAGGCGGGCACATCTATGTTAGGCCCCTAGCCGGCCCTTGGGCTGGCCTAGGCGGCCACGAGTATGTTAGGCCCCTAGCCGACCCTCGAGCTGCCTAGGCGGCCACATCTATGTTAGGGCCCTAGCCGGCCCTCGGGCTGGTCCTAGGCGGCCACATATATGTTAGGCCCCTAGCCGGCCCTCGGGCTGGCCTAGGCGGCCACGAGTATGTTAGGCCCCTAGCCGGCCCTCGAGCTGGCCTAGACGGCCACATCTTTGTTAGGCCCCTAGCCGGCCCTCGGGCTGGCCTAGGCGGCCACGAGTATGTTAGGCCCCTAGCCGGCCCTCGGGCTGGCCTAGGTGGCCACAAGTATGATAGGCCCCTAGCCGGCCCTCGAGCTGGTCCTAGGCGGCCACATATATGTTAGGCCCCTAGCCGGCCCTCGGGCTGGCCTAGGCGGCCACGAGTATGATAGGCCCCTAGCCGGCCCTCGAGCTGGCCTAGGCGGCCACATCTATGTTAGGCCCCTAGCCTGCCCTCGGGCTGGCCTAGGCGGCCACGAGTATTTTAGGCCCCTAGCCGGCCCTCGGGCTGGCCTAGGCGGCCACAAGTATGATAGGCCCCTAACCGGCCCTCGAGCTGGTCCTAGGCGGCCATATCTATGTTAGGCCCCTAGCCGGCCCTCGGGCTGGCCTAGGCGGCCACAAGTATGATAGGCCCTTAGCCGGCCCTCGAGCTGGCCTAGGCAGCCACATCTACGTTAGGCCCCTAGCCGGCCCTCGGGCTGGCCTAGGCGGCCATGAGTATGTTAGGCCCCTAGCCGGCCCTCGGGCTGGCCTAGGCGGCCACATATATGTTAGGCCCCTAGCCGGCCCTCGGACTGGCCTAGGCTGCCACGAGTATGATAGGCCCCTAGCCGGCCCTCGAGCTGGCCTAGGCGGCCACATCTATGTTAAGCCCCTAGCCGGCCCTTGGGCTAGCCTAGGCGGCCACAAGTATGATAAGGCCCCTAGCCGGCCCTCGAGCTGGCCTAGGCGGCCACATCTATGTTAGGCCCCTAGCCGGCCCTCGGGCTGGCCTAGGCGGCCACGAGTATGTTAGGCCCCTAGCCAGCCCTCGGGCTGGCCTAGGCGGCCACAAGTATGATAGGCCCCTAGCCGGCCCTTTAGCTGGTCCTAGGCGGCCACATCTATGTTAGGCCCCTAGCCGGCCCTCAGGCTGGCCTATGCGGCCACAAGTATGTTAGGCCCCTAGCCGGCCCTCGGGCTGGCCTAGGCGGCCACAAGTATGATAGGCCCCTAGCCGGCCCTTGAGCTGGTCCTAGGCGGCCACAGTCATGTTAGGCCTCAACGGTTTAATTGCAGCCTCGTTGGCTCTGTCTCTCAGCCTCAGCGGCGTTAATGCAGCTACATCAGCTCTATTTTTGCCTTGCCAACTAATTGATGAGCGTCTCCTCCCAATAAAACTTGGGTGTACACTGCTTTAAGTGGCGGGTGCAAGGCGGCATCTTCGGCGGCCTTCCTAAACGGCTTAGTTCCTAGGCGCCCTCGCTGGCCTACTAGATTTTCTCTTCAAGGATGCTATGGGCGTTTAATTCCTTCCGCAGCTTTTCTCCCAGCTGCAACAAGTATCTCGTCATAATGAAGAAAGAGAATAGAAAGGAAAAAGGGTCATTTCACGTGCCATGGTTCTCCGAAAGGCCACATTCAGTCATTAATGGCCGGTAGTCAAATCCAGCGTTTAATGGTGTCACAATGACTTGGCCAACATTTATTGGAACGGGAAGAGAGGAAAAGGTCCTAGTCGGCCCCGCCGTGGCACTCCCGCTCGACAGCTTTGCCGCAGCACTCCCGCTCGATAGCTTCACCCCAGAACTTTCGTTCGGCTTCACAGTCATATTATATATTTCACACAAAAGCCCTGCACCAGCCTGGCACGAAGACCGACACCCGTCGGCAGATAAAGCCTGCACCAGCCAGGCATAAAGCCTTGTATCAGGCGAGGATCAGCCACTTGAGAGGTAATGCCCCTTTCGCCTTGCTGGGGTGGACCCGCTTCATCTCAGGGGCGAGGGGGCATATGATGTGGCTGATCCAACGCCGTTAAAGAACCGTGAAGGAAGGAAACCAATGGAGCCCCCTTTTTTTCATCAAAGGGCCCTATAAAGCCACGTTTATGGCCTTATAAAGCCACGTGCAGTCGAGAGCTCCAAGGCCCCGGCACCTCTAACCCAGGCGGCCCCGACATCTTCCTAGCCAGCCCCGGCATCTTCCCAGCCGCCCCCGACACCTTCCTAGCCGGCCCAGGCCTGTCCAAGCCAGGCGGCCCCGGCATAACCCAGCCAGCCCCGGCATCTTCCTAGCCAGCCCCGGCCTGTCCAAGCCAGGCAGCCCCGGCATAACCCAGGTGGCCCCGACATCTTCCTAGCTGGCCCCGGCCTATCCAAGCCAGGCGGACCCGGCATCTTCCTAGGCATTCCCGGTATAACCCAGGCAGCCCCGGCATCTTTCTAGGCGGCCCCGACATCTTCCTAGGCGGCCCCGGCACCTTCCTAGCCGGCCCCGACCTCTCCAAGCTAGGCGGCCCCGGCATCTTCCTAGCCGGCCCTGGCACCTCCAAGCCAGGCGGCCCCGGCATCTTCCTAGACGGCCCTAACATCTTCCTAGCCGGCCCCGGCCTGTCCAAGCCAGGCGGCCCCGGCACCTTCCTAGCCGGAGCCGGCCTGTCCAAGCCAGGCAGCCCCGGCACCTTCCTAGCCGGCCCCGGCCTCTCCAAGCCAGGCTGTTGGCCCAGATGGCAACCCAAGACGGGGGGGGTGAATTGGGTTCTTAAAAATTTAAGACTTTTTAAATTTTTTTAGCAAGATGTGCAAGTGAGAGCTAACTAAAAGCAATGCACAAGCAAATAAAGAGAGATAGAGGAGAGAAAATGGCACGGCAAACACAAGATAATTTTATAGTGGTTCGGTGCAACCAACACCTACGTCCACTCCCAAGATTCACTTGGGTCCACACTATAATCTCTCTAGATTACAGCCGAGTTGTTTTCCAAGCTCACAACTCAAACTTGTTGTTTTCCGGGTCACAACGAACCCAGCTGGTTTTACTCGGGCTTACCAGCACAAAACCCTACACGTTGTTTTTCACGGGCTCACAACTAACCCAACACAAGCACCCGGCTTGCAACGAGGTATACCAACCTCCACTGATTCAATCCACTGATTGAATCAGCAAACAAAAAATAATAGAGTTTGATACAATGCTCCCCTTGAGCAAAATAATCAAAATAAAAAGGTTAGAAAAGCCTGATTTATTGATGGCTTGGCTTTCTTTCTTCTCTTTAACTCCTCTTGAAGTGTGAATCAGGCCTCAGCAAGATTCTTGACCGTTCTTTGGAGTTGAGATGAAGCTTTTTCTTTTTCTTTTGAAAATCCTTGATTTGCTCTTGATGCTTTGGATTTTCTTTTGACTCTTGTGGATTGATGAGAGGAGCAGACGAACTTCTCTTTGATTTCACTCCTTTTGAATCTCTCTTTTGAGCTAAATGATTTTTCCAATAAGCTCTGTTTTTCCCTCTTTTTGAAAGATATTCTTTTCTCTCTTTTTTTTTGTTTTGATTTGAAAAGAGCTCCTCTATTTATAGATCTGCAAAAATATATCCGTTAGAGACAAGAAAAATAGCCGTTATTTGAAAATCTTACCGTTGGGGCTGATGTGTCATCGTAAAAATCGCGCCCAGATTTCGTGGAGTCGACTCGAGCTTTGTGGGAGTCGGCTCGAAGTCGATTACTAAAAATAGAAACATTTTAAACATTAAGGGTCGACTCGCGAAAACTAAAGTGTCGGCTCCTGAAGTCGGGGTCGACTCGGAAAATGGGGAGTCGACTCGAGAAGTGCTCAAAAAACATGGTTCTGTTGTTTGAGCGGAGTCGGCTCGCACAGACAGGAGTCGGCTCGCAAGAGTCAGGGGTCGACTCTTGAAACCAAGGGTCGACTCGAGAAAATCAGAAATTCTGGGAGTCGACTCGGAAACCCTTGAGTCGGCTCGGGAACGTATCAAAAATCAGAAATTTTCTGATTGACTTTAAAATTCGTCCCAAATAAATTTTAAATATTTTGACTTGAATACAATAAATATGACATTAAGCATGATTCAAGACATGTTTCAAGAATTCATTGATTGAAATATAAATGTAAAAATTCCTTTTTGAAATCTTAAAATAGAGCTTGAAACTTCTTTTTCAAATTGATTCAAAACTCATTGAATTTAAACATTGATAGTCCATTGCTTTCAATTTGAATAAGCTCAAGGTTTTTGATAAATAAACTCATTGTTTCTTTAAGGTACTCATGGCTTTTGGAAATCATCAAAATCAATAAAGTTGGGGCAATTATTTCAATAATTTCTCAACAATCTCCCCCTTTTTGATGATGACAAAAACATTGAGTATATGCATTAATTGAAAAATTTTGATTCCAAAATCAACTTTTGTGTTCATGGAAAGGCTCCCCCTCAATGAGGTAGCTCCCCCTATGAACCTAATTTTATAATTCATTCAAAATTTTCAAAATTCAGGCAAATTTTGTTTCCCAAGGCATATACGATTGAATAAAACTCTCCCCCTTTTTTGTAATCAAAAAAGGTTAGGAAGGGCATTCTTTATCTTTTTTAACTTATCAATTGAGGATAATCATTCAAGTATTCAAAGATACTTACAATTGAAATGACATAAGTAATGCATCAAACTTTCTCATTACTTCAAAATGTACATGAAAATGTAAACCTCATTGCATTGAAAGTAAACTTGATTACATCAAAAGAGATTACAACTTAAAAATTCTTCTAGTAATCTATTCAAGTGATCAACAATCTGCTTCATTCCTTCACATTGAAGTCTAACATAATCTTTGAGCTTATTATCAACAAAAGTACAAGCAGAATTTTATCTTGAAGCTCGGCGTTGCATTGGGAGTATGTCTCGAGTCACCGCAGATATCCTTAAGTTCTCCAAAGATATTCTTTAAGTCTTCACTTAAGGAGCTGGTAGATGAACTGAGAGTAGACTCAATCGATGCAACCCGATCACTAAGTGAATATAAGGCTTCTTTAAATTCATAAACTTTTCATCAAATTCTTTTTTCTTTTTCATGCTCACTTATCTCAGATTTGAATAATGATCTAAGCTGATCTAACTGATCAGAAAAGCTACCAGATGATAAAGTAGAAGACTGAGCAGGAGCAGGAGCAGGAGCAGGAGCTGGAACAGAATCTGGAACAGAAGAGCACTGAGGAGGCTCAGGTGATGAATGTCTCACAGAAGGTCTGGGGGCCTCAGCATCTATAGCTCTGTCCTCTGTAACATTCTTTCTCTCCCAATTCCATTTTCTTAACAAACCCCATTCGATGAATAGTGGCCAAAGAGTAAAATCAGTATGCCTTAATTCCTTTTTGGCTCACTATCACCAAATCAATCCCTTGGCTTTGAAATAACTTAGTTAAAACCATGCCATAGGGCAAACTTGATTTCTTTTCCCTCCACAATCTGCAATGTACCAAATATCATCCGAGGTAGATTAAGGCTTCCCAGAAACTACAGCATCCATAAAAAATATCTCTCTCAGAACATAGTCGAATCTGCCGGTCTTGGGAAACAAAATCCTGCTGCAGATGTTGTGAGTAATCTTAATTCCAAAGGCAATTGACTAGCAAAAACTTCTTCAAATCCTCAAAATTTCTGTTCAATAATCTAGTGAGGGCTGGAGATCTATCCTCTGGGGCAAAGGTGGATGGTCCAGACAAGGGTAAATTCAACAATCTAGATAGAATAGGCAGTGATGTTCAGACCAATGCCTCTCACTTGCTCACTAAGCCATCATCTCCTCTAGTCAAATTTTTGTAAAACTCCTTAACTAGAGCAGGGTAGGTGGGACAGTCCAATGAACATATTTTCTCAAATCCCATCTCAATTAACTGTCTACCTATTATAAATCCTTCATTCTCAAATAATTCAAAATCAACCTTTCTTCCTGTTGTAACAACTCTACTGGCAAGGTGATCTACCTGAAGAGTGGAGCTGGAGCAGGAGAATCACTCGGAGAAGGGGTAGAGGATGAATCCGGAGACGGCTCGCGGACGGGTCGTCGAACGGTCCTTTCCTCTTCAACCGGCGCCACTACTGCTAGCTCCACGGGTTTTGGGTGCCATGATCAGGAGTGTTAATCAGAGGTTTTTGGAGTTTGGAGGGTTTGGGAAAGCTTTGGAGAGGTTTGGAAGATTTGGAATGATGAAATGTCCGTGGGGTCGACTCGTGCCCTAATAATCAACTGGGACCACGTCGAGTCGACTCGCGCAAAGTGTGGAGTCGGCTCCCGACTAGTCACAGAGCACGGACGATCTCGAGTCGACTCGCTCAGAGTTTCCAGAAACAGGAGTCGACTCCGATACTCTCGAGTCGGCTCCGAGACCATTTCAGAGAAAAAAATAAGATTCAGAGAATCTGAAATGAGTCCGGAATTTGATCTTTGAGTATGATTAAAAATCATGGATTTTGAGAGATCAAATTGATATGAGTTCTAGATAAAATTTCCTTAAGATTTTGAGAATTTGAAAGAACTCTAGATATATTTCCTTAGAGGTTTCAAAATTTATTCAAAAGGATACAAATTCCTAACTCTCCTCTAAGATAACAAAATCTTTCTTCGCTTAAAGGTTTTGTAAATATGTCAGCTAATTGTTCTTCAGTGTTTACATAATCTAAACAAATTTCATCATTAGCTACATGTTCCCTTATAAAATGATATCTAATTTCTATGTGTTTTGTCTTGAGTGTTGAATTGGATTTTTAGTTAAATTGATTGCGCTAGTGTTATCACATCTTATGGGTGTTTTATTAAGTGTGATACCATAGTCTTCAAGTTGTCGCTTAATCCATAGGATTTGCGCACAGCAACTTCCAGCTGCTACATATTCAGCTTCAGTAGTTGATAATGCAACTGAATTTTGCTTTTTGCTAAACCATGTGATTAAGTTACTTCCTAAGAATTGGCATGCACCACTTGTGCTTTTTCTATCTAATTTACATCCAGCATAATCAGAATCGAATATGCAATTAGGTTTAATGTGAGTCTCTAGAATACCATAAACCTACATTTTTGTTCCATTTAGATATCTTAAAATTCTTTTAACAGCTATTAAATGTGATTCTTTAGGTTCAGATTGAAATCTAGCACATAAACACTGAAAACATAATATCTGGTCTACTTGCTGTTAAATAAAGAAGGGATCCGATATACCTCGATAATACTTTTGATCAACCTTTTTACCTTCTTCATCTTTGTCCAGCTTGCATGAAGGACTCATTGGAGTTCCGAGGGGTTTCATTGTTTCCATACCAAACTTTTTGAGTAGTTCTCTTGTGTATTTGGTTTGGTTGATAAAGATTCCCTCTTTGCTTTGTTTGATCTGGAGTCCAAGGAAGAAGTTGAGTTCTCCCATCATGCTCATCTCGAATTCTCCCTGCATCAACTTTGCAAATTCTTGACAAAGAGAATCGTTAGTAGCACCAAAAATAATGTCATCTACGTATATTTGTACTACAAGTAAATCTTTACTTTTTCTTTTCAAAAAAAGTTTTATCAACATTTCCTCTTGTAAAATCATTTTCTATTAAGAATTTACTTAACCTATCATACCAAGCTCTAGGTGCTTGTTTCAAACCATATAAAGCTTTGTGCAATTTAAAAACGTGATTTGAAAATTCGTGATCTTCAAAACCTGGTGGTTGTTCTACATAAACTTCTTCATTTATAAATCCATTTAAAAATGCGCTTTTTACATCCATTTGAAATAAGTTAAAATTCATATGACATGCAAATGCAAGTAATAGCCTAATGGCTTCTAATCTAGCTACAGGTGCAAAGGTTTCATCAAAATCAATACCTTCCTCTTGATTATATCCTTTAGCAACCAATCTAGCTTTGTTTCTAATTACTATGCCATTTTCATCTAGTTTATTTCTAAAATCCATTTTGATCCTATTACTGAATGATTTTTAGGTCTTTCAACTAAAGTCCAAACATTATTTCTGTAAATTGATTTAGTTCTTCTTGCATTGCTAACATCCAATTATTATCTTTTTCAGCTTCTTCTATAGTTTTAGGTTCAATTTGTGATACAAATGCAAGATGATTACTAATATTTCTCATATATGATCTAGTTCTTATTCCTTGAGATGGATCGCCTATAATCAATTCCTTAGGATGACTATGAGCATATCTCCAGTCTCTTGGAAGATCTATATCATTATGATAATATTGACATCATCGTCCTTATGTGAATCATCATCTTTAGCTCTTGTTCATGATCAGAAGATACTTCAATATTAAGTTTTTCAAGATCTTTTTCAATTATGTTTGTATCTTCCTCATCATCAATCTTTTCAGATCCAGTTGCTAAAGATTCATCAAAAACTACATGAATGGATTCTTCAACTACTAAGGTTTTCTTGTTAAAGATTCTATATGCCTTACTAGTTGTTGAATAACCTAGAAAAATTCCTTCATCAGATTTAGCATCAAATTTTCCTAAGTTGTTTTTACCATTATTATGAATGAAACATTTACATCCAAATGCATGAAAGTATTTTATATTTGGTTTTCTTTCATTCCATAATTCATAAGGTGTTTTCTTTAATATTGGTCTTATTAAAGCTCTATTTAAGATGTAACATGCTGTGTTAATTGCTTCCGCCCAAAATACTTTGGTAAGTTGCTTTCGCATAGCATGGTACGGGCCATGTCTTCTAGAGTCCTATTTTTCTTTCAACTACACCATTTTGCTGTGGAGTCCTAGGGGCTGAAAAATTATGATTAATTCCATTTTCAGTGCAAAACTTTCAAATAAGTGATTTTCAAATTCTGTTCCATGATCACTTCTTAGAGATACTATAGTAGTGTTTTTCTCATTTGTGACTTTCTTGAAGAATTTCAGGAATATCGAGAAAGTCTCATCTTTGTGAGCTAAAAACATTACCCAAGTATATCTAGAATAATCATCTACAATCACTAGACCATATTTCTTTCCTCCTAGACTTGTGGTTCTAGTTGGTCCGAAAAGATCCATGTGAAGTAGCTCTAAGCCCTAGAAGTTGAAACAACATTTTTAGATTTGAAAGAACTTCTAGTTTGTTTTCCAAATTGACATGCATCACATATTTTGTTATTTTCAAAATCTAGTTTAGGTAATCCTTTAACTAAATCCATTTTAATTAGTTTTGAAATAAGGTGTGTGCTTGCATGACCTAATCTACGATGCCACAACCAACTAATTTCATTTATGTTAGCATTGTCAGCAATTAAGCAATGATCACTCAAAGATAATTTTTCTAGATCAACCAAGTAAACATTGCCATGTCTATAACCAGTAAATACAATGCTATCATCAATAGAATTAGTTACAGTGCATATAGAAGATTTAAATGAAACATTAAAGTTTTTATCACATAATTGGCTTATACTAATTAGATTATGCTTCAAACCATCAACATAAAGTACATCAATAAATGTAGATGGAGTTATACGAACTTTACCAAGGCCCATAATTTGACCTTTACCGTTATCGCCAAACGTAACAACTCCACCTTTCTTTTCTTCTAGGGTGATGAATTCATCTTTGTCACCCGTCATATGTCTTGAGCAGCCACTATCAAGGTACCACTTTTTCTTTGATCTTTTGGCTACAAGACATTCCTGCAACATAATTTAAACTTTATGTTTAGGTACCCAAGCTTTCTTGGGTCCTTCATGGTTAGTAGCAATAAAAATTGTTCCTTTCGGAACCCATATTTTCTTTGCTTTAACATTTAATTTTTGTTATTATTTTGTTTTGCATTCAAATGATTTATGACCTTTTTCATTACATTTAAAACAAGTTATATTACTTTGGTTGGCTTTTACAAAAATATTCTTTAAGATTTTTGTTTTCTTAATGTGTTATATCCTAAACCTGCTTTGTCAAAAACAGCTTTTTGACTATCTAAAATCATGTTAAGTTTAGTTGAACTTAAGTGAATTTCTCAACAATGTCTTTATATTTTTTAACATCTTTCTTTTCATTTTCATTAGAGATTGATTCTTTTTCTTTAATTAGATTTTCTTTTCAGATTTTATCTAAAGTTTCATTAAAAGTGTTTCTTTTATCTTTTAAATCTTTAACTACAAGATTTAATTCATTTTTCTTTAATTAAATTTAAGTTTTCAGTTTTCAAAGATTGTGTTTCTTTTTCAAAGATTTAAAATCAATCATAAGTTCATTGAAAGCCTCAAACATTTCATCAAATGTAAATTCATCATTTGAGTTTTCAGAACTTACCTCATTGTCGTTGTCGTCCGTTGGCCATGAAGCAGATATTGGCAACTTCTTTTTGTTCTTCTTCTTCGGAAGAAGACTCTTCATCAGTCCAAGTTGCCATGTATGCCTTTTTCTTTTTCTTATAGGCCTTCAAAGGACATCATATCTAAAGTGCCCTGGCTTTTTACACTCATAACATACTAAGGGCTCTTTCTCTTTTTCTTTCTCCTTGTCCTTTTCTTATCTTTTCTTTTCTCCTTCCATTCTTGCTCCAAATTTCTTTTTATGGAAGGGCCTTTTTCTCATAAACTTCTGAATTTTTGGCCAAGAGAGCAGTTTCTCATCATCATCATCATTCTTCATCACTGCTGCTCTCTTCCATTTCTGCAGTCTTGAGGGCAAGGTTTTCTTCTTTTTGATCCTCCTCAACATGCTGCTTCATTGAAGCTCGTGGGTCATTAAGGATCCTAGAAGCTCCTCTAAAGGTAATGTTGAGGTCCTTTGCTTCTTGGATAGCAGTGACTTTGCTTCCCACGATCTTGGTAGTGACCTAAGAATTTTGCGCACAAGTCAGCATTAGTATAATTTACCAAGACTTTTAAACCATTCACAATATCAGTGAATCTAGTGAACATGCATGTGATGGTTTCAGTTTGTTCCATGTAAACAATTCATATTTATGAACCAAAATATTTATCTTTGATTCTTTTACTTGGTTTGTTCCTTCATGTGTTATTTCCAACCTATCCCAAATTTCTTTTGCGGAATTACATGTTGAGATTCGGTTGAATTCATTTGAGTCTAAGGAACAATATAAAATGTTAATGGCTTTAGCATTTAATTGTGCCATTCTCCTATCATTATCATTCCAATCCCTTTCGGGCTTAGGAACAATAGTGCCATCAATAAGTGTGTGGGTGTACTAGGTCCATTATTATTACTCCCCACAATTCATAGTCAGAAGCTTGAATGAATATTCTCATTCTAGCTTTCCAATATGAATAGTTGGTTCCATTAAATAAAGGAGGTCGATTCGTAGAATGACCTTCAGCAAAACATGAACCACTTTGTGTTGCCATAAGGATCTTTAGCCCTTGATCGTGAGATCAAATTCTAAATGAGCACTTGCTCTGATACCAATTGTTGGCCCAGATGGCAACCCAAGAGGGGGGGGGTGAATTGGGTTCTTAAAAATTTAAGACTTTTTAATTTTTTTAGCAAGATGTGCAAGTGAGAGCTAACTTAAAGCAATGCACAAGAAATATAAGAGAGATAGAGGAGAGAAAATGAGCACGGCAAACACAAGATAATTTTATAGTGGTTCGGTGCAACCAACACCTACGTCCACTCCCAAGATTCACTTGGGTCCACACTATAATCTCTCTAGATTACAGCCGAGTTGTTTTCCAAGCTCACAACTCAAACTTGTTGTTTTCCGGGTCACAACGAACCCAGCTGGTTTTACTCGGGCTTACCAGCACAAAACCCTACACGTTGTTTTTCACGGGCTCACAACTAACCCAACACAAGCACCCGGCTTACAACGAGGTATAACAACCTCCACTGATTCAATCCACTGATTGAATCAGCAAACAAAAAATAAATAGAGTTTGATACAATGCTCCCTTGAGCAAATAATCAAAATAAAAGGTTAGAAAAGCCTGATTTATTGAATGGCTTGGCTTCTTTCTTCTCTTTAACTCCTCTTGAAGTGTGAATCAGGCCTCAGCAAGATTCTTGACCTTTGGGGCTTTGGAGTTGAGATGAAGCTTTTCTTCTTTTTCTTCTTTGAAAATCTTGATTTGCTCTTGGTTGCTTTGGATTTTCTTTGACTCTTGTGGATTGATAGAGGAGCAGACGAACTTCTCTTTGATTTCACTCCTTTTGAATCTCTCTTTTGACTAATGATTTTTCCAATAAGCTCTGTTTTTCCCTCTTTTTGAAAGATATTCTTTTCTCTCTTTTTTCGTTTTGATTTGAAAAGAGCTCCTCTATTTATAGATCTGCAAAAATATATCCGTTAGAGACAAGAAAAATAGCCGTTATTTGAAAATCTTACCGTTGGGCTGATGTGTCATCGTAAAAATCGCGCCCAGATTTCGCGGAGTCGACTCGAGCTTTGTGGGAGTCGGCTCGAAGTCGATTACTAAAAATAGAAACATTTTAAACAGGGTCGACTCGCGAAAAAAGTGTCGGCTAGTCGGGGGTCGACTCGAGGAAAATGGGGAGTCGACTCGAGAAGTGCTCAAAAAACATGGTTTCTGTTGTTTGAGTCGGAGTCGGCTCGCACAGAGTCAGGGGTCGACTCTTGAAAACCAAGGGTCGACTCGAGAAAATCAGAAACTCTGGGAGTCGACTCGGAAACCTTGAGTCGGCTCCGGAACGTATCAAAAATCAGAAATTTTCTGATTGACTTTAAAATTCGTCCCAAATAATTTTAAATATATTTGACTTGAATACAATAAATATGACATTAAGCATGATTCAAGACATGTTTCAAGAAATCATTGATTGAATATAAATGTAAAAATTCCTTTTTGAAATCTTAATATAGAGCTTGAAACTTCTTTTTCAAATTGATTCAAAACTCAGTGAATTTAACATTGAGAGTCCATTGCTTTCATTTTGAATAAGCTCAAGGTTTTTGATAAATAAACTCATTATTTCCTTTAAAATACTCATGGCTTTTGGAAATCATCAAAATCAATAAGGTTGGGGTAATTAAATAATTACAATCTCTCAAATTTCTCAACACAGGCGGCCCCGGCATCTTCCCAGCCGGCCCCGGCACCTCCAAGCTAGGCGGCCCAGACATCTTCCTAGGCGGCCCCGGCATCTTTCCAGCCGCCCCCGGCACCTTCCCAGCCGGCCCCGGCCTGTCCAAGCCAGGCGGCCCTGGCATAACCCAGCTGGCCCCGGCATCTTCTTAGCAGCCCCGGCCTGTCCAAGCCAGGCGGCCCCGATATAACCCAGGCGGCCCCGGCATCTTCCTAGCCGGCCCCGGCCTCTCCAAGCCAGGCGGCCCCGACATCTTCCCAGCCGACCCCGGCACCTCCAAGGTAGGCGGCCCCGGCATCTTCCTAGCCGGCCCCGGCATCTTTCCAGCCACCCCGGCACCTTCCTAGCCAGCCCCGGCCTGTCCAAGCCAGGCGGCCTCGGCATAACCCAGCCGGCACCGGCATCTTCCTAGCCGGCCCCGGCCTGTCCAAGCCAGGCGGCCCCGGCATAACCCAGGCGGCCCCGGCATCTTCCTAGCCAGCCCCGGCCTATCCAAGCCAGGCGGCCCCGGCATCTTCCTAGGCGGCCCCGGAATAACCCAGGCGGCCCCGGCATCTTCCTAGGTGGCCGCGGCCTGTCCAAGCCAGGCAGCCCCGGCACCTTCCTAGCCGGCCCTGGCCTCTCCAACCCAGGTGGCCCCGGTATCTTCCCAACCGGTCCCGGCACCTTCCTAGCTGGCCCCGGCCTGTTCAAGCCAGGTGGCCCCGGCATCTTCCTAGCCGGCCCCGGCATGTCCAAGCCAAGTGGCCCCGGTACCTTCCTAGCCGGAGCTGGCCTGTCCAAGCCAGGCGGCCCTGGCACCTTCCTAGCCGGCTCCGGCCTCTCCAAGCCAGGCGGCCCCGGCATCTTCCTAGCCGGCCCTGGCCTGTCCAAGCCAAGCGGTCCCGGCATAACCCAGCCGGCCCCGGCATCTTCCTAGGCGGCCCCGGCATAACCCAGCGGCCCCGCATCTTCCTAGGCGGCCCCGGCATAACCCAAGCGGCCCCGGCATCTTCCTAGGCGGCCTCGGCCTATCCAAGCCAGGCGGCCCCGGCACCTTCCTAGCCGGCCCCGGCACCTTCCTAGCCGGCCCCAGCCTCTCGAACCCAGGCGGCCCCGGCATCTTCCCAACTGGCCCCAGCACCTTCCTAGCCGGCCCCGGCCTCTCCAAGCCATGCTGCCCCGGTATCTTCCTAGCCGGCCCCGGCCTGTCCAAGCCAGGCGGCCCCGGCATAACCCAACCGGCCCCGGCACCTTCCTAGCCGGCCCCGGCCTGTCCAAGCCAGATGGCCCCGGCATCTTCCTAGGCGGCCCCAGCATCTTCCTAGCCGGCCCCGGCCTGTCCAAGCCAGGCGGCCCCGGCACCTTCCTAGGCAGCCCCGGCACCTCCAAGCCAGGTGGCCCCGGCATCTTCCTAGCCGGTCCCGGCCTGTCCAAGCCAGGCGGCCACGGCGCTCTCCTGGCCGCCCCCGCCCTGGCACTTCCTGGCTGGGGAGGACAGCTCTGACATTTCACCCCCCAAAAGTCCCTAGTCATCATGACACTTCAGCCACTCAGACGAAATGAGCTCCCAAAAGTCATGGTCCTTCATGAGGCTCCACGTGACTCCTTCCCACTAGAGGACAAGAACCCAAACTTTTCAAGCAAGCTTTACAGAGTATAAAGGTAAATAAATTAGGTAAGAAGAGGTAACTCAAAAATACTCAACACGCTCATACTGAGCCTCTCGCTCTCTCTCTTTCGAGCTTTCTCAAGCTCACGGCTGTGGCCTCGATTGCTGACTTGGACATCGGAGGGTCTCACCGAAGGATCCCCTCCGGTCTTGGGACTCTTTTGTAGGCAACCCGGCGAAGCGAGGATTTGAGAAGCACTTCATTCCCAACGTCCAGAAGAGGTGATTGAGCGTCAACAGGTTCCATATGGATGATTAACATTGACTAGGCTGTTTGTTGGTAACTGTTGGCTTTGTTCTACCATAATACTGTGCCTGCGTTATGCTTTTTACCTTTAGTTCATTATTCTTATTACCTATTCAAAAGCAAGCCTGTGTGCTCTGCAACATATGCGATGTCCATAGCTTTATAAGCTTTCTGGTCCTCCTAGACAATTCTATCACACTTTATTTTGTTGTTAAGTTTTTTACCCTCTTCTTATTGCTTTGCTCTCATTAACCAGAACATGCATTCCATAGAAGGACAGACTTAAGTTTCTGCTGTGATCCACATATACCAGTTAAGCAAGGGAAATTGCACAGATGACAGGAAGATGAATCCATATGCCTGGAGAGTCTACCAGATTAATCATGAATGATATCCTATCCATGATCATAAAGTCATCCTTATATCTTGTGTCCGTCTTTAAGCACTTCAATCTCGCACTTGCACCAGCATTAGATCATAAACCACTACAATCAGCTGGGTTAGCCCATATGTTTGTTCCCTTTTTATCTCCCCGGCAATGGTGGCCACAAGATACACATGATAGGTTGCTCCTATTAGCTCCATATTTTGTGATTCATGGATCATATAGATTGAAGATTACAAATTAAGTTATTGGTAATCCAGCCAGTTCAGTTGGTTCATTAGCTGTTGTTCTTCGATGCATGGTATTGGCCATCAATTTATAGCCTATTATGCTTTAAAGAAGGTTGAAAATTCATAACACTGAGAAGGTATAAAAATGTGTAAAATTATTTTTCATGCTCTTGAACCGATGCTCAGCACAGGCCTTATTAGATTGCTAAAATTAATCCTTATTAGATTGCTAAAATTACATTTATACCCCTCCTACCTATGCTTAAGTGGGTTAGTTAAAGCTTACATCTCTCCTACACTTTAATTATCAGGATCTGAACCGTTAATCTTGGCTCAAACGAAGCACACACTGACTTAACTTGGGGCTAAATAAATTAATAAATCTCTTCGATCCAAATTGTTTTATAATTACAAAGGTTAAACCTAAATCATGATTTTAAAAATTGGACCTGACTGGTCGGTCAACTGAGAATCGATCATCAGTTCAGTTCGATTTTATTATTAAAGTTAACTTTTATATGATTCGGTAAAAATAAAAAAAATCCATTGAACTGATCGGGTTCTGAACAACAGTCCAACCCTGATTTTTAGACTTTAGTTTTGATAAATAAAATTAGGATTATTTTTTTTTTGAATTTTGAATTTTTTACTTAGATTGATATTTATATTTTATTATTTCTATATTATTAAATTAAAAATTAATTATGATATCATCCGGTTTGATCAAACCAATTTATCTTGTCGAGCCGATTGACTTATGACCCAAATGTCAAGCCAATTGGTTATCTAGTCCGATTTTTAAAACATTGACCTGAACTTGATTACAATGGGGTTCACTTCACTAAGGTTCATTAATTTGACTTAAGCCCATCCTCTTAGCTTTAACTTAAGCTTAACCAAGTCCTTAAGTTCCTCAATTAGAGCTTAATTAGGACTAACGAAGGCTCAACTAGTTTTGACCCGCTTAAACAGACTTGAACTTACAGCAGTTAATCCATAAATTCACTGGTTGGGACAGATGGGCTTCGTCTTGGTTCAAGTCTGGCCCGAGATTCTTTGGCTCAGGCTAGAATGGTTTTACACAGTACCTGGGTTCACAGCATTCAAGCCCTCAAAGGCAAGTTGGACTGACTCATCTTAACCTCAATTCCTCGGCTCTAAATTGGCTGCTTCGATTAGGTGATCTGCAAGCCGAATTAAAGTTTTAGAGGTCTTAAGGCCAGTTATCAACCCAACCCTCATCCCACTTAATGACCTCCAAACTGAGGTAACTGTGAGCAGGAAAAGCTTGTCGCAAGAACTAAGCTACCACGTCAAGGTAGCCTTTAGCTAAAAGAATAATCTTGAATTCATTATATAACTTCTATTGTAATTTCAGTGCGCTAGCGATGAAATCTCATCCAAAGGAATGCCTCAAGAATATCCCAACCAAAGAGGAATGCCATTTTGGCCCCACTGCGTCTACGGTCTCTCTCAAAAGAGGTGACAATGCGTTTACCCCCAGGGCCGGCTAGGTTCGCTTCAATCCTAGATCCCACTATAACGATCCAGGCTCACGGGTCCGCTTTATTACAAAAAAGCAAGACGGATAAGGTCCACACCAACTTGGGTCATCACAGCCCAAAAGGGATCCAATTGGTGCCTTGTCCTTCTTACTTTACTACATATAAACCATTTAACGAACTCCAAATTATCCGATGTGGGATAATTGGGAGGGGCATCATAATCTACCCCCTTAACAGAGGCGACGTCCTTATCGCCAGGTAATTGATCACAACCACTAGGCAGGCAGGATTCTAGAGGTGGCCCCCATAAGTTCAAGAGGTGGCTCCCATCTCCAATGGATGTAGCACTTTGTCATGTGTAGCACTTAGCTCCTGCACTTCCGACTGGTGCGAGGTTCTGATACCATATTGTAATGACCCAGGCCCACGGGCCCGCTTCGTTACAAGAAAGCAAGACGGATAAGGTCCACACCAACTTGGGCCAGCACAGCCCAAAAGGATCCAATTGGTGCCTTGTCCTTCTTACTTTACTACATATAAACCACTTAACCAACTCCAATTATCCGATGTGGAATAATTGGGAGGGGCATCACAATCTACCCCCTTAACAGAGACGACGTCCTCGTCGCTAGGGGTAATTGATCACAACCACAAGGCAGGCAGGATTCTAGAGGTGGATACCATATTGTAACGACCCGGGCCCACGGGCCCGTTTCGTTACAAGAAAGCAAGGCGGATAAGGTCACACCAACTTGGGCCACCACAACCCAAAAAGGGATCCAATTGGTACAGAGGCGACGTCCTGTGTGGCACTTAGCTCCTGCACTTCCGACTGATGCGAGGCTCTGATGCCATATTGTAACGACCGGGCCCACGGGCCCGCTTCGTTACAAGAAAGCAAGACGGACAAGGTACACCAACTTGGGCCACCACAGTCCAAAAGGGATCCAATTGGTGCTTTGTCCTTCTTACTTTACTATATATAAACCACTTAACCAACTCCCAATTATCCGATGTGGAACAATTGGGAGGGGCATCACACCCACTTAGCATCAAATTATCAGCAATGTTATCCCATCAATTAAATTGCTAGGAATATCATGCCAATGCATTTACTTCGCATAAAATATTATTTTTCAGATTCTCAAATATATGAGATTGATGAGTTTGGCACACAAACCTAAATTACTAAGAATCCGTTAGGAATTTGAGTAAAATTTTAAAAGCACCCCTGATTTCCAAAAACACAAATAAAGACCTATGCTAAATAATTATATAATTTATAATAATTAATTATATTACTTTATCAATATGATACAAAATATATATATATATATAATTTTAATTATATACATATATTATATAATTTATTATAATTAAATAGTTATATATTATTTAATGCAATTAGAAATGATAAATATTATTAATTAGAATAATAGTATATAATAAAAATTAATACATAATAATATAATAATCATAATAATAACAACTATGTATTATTATATTAACAAAAATATTAATATAGATTATATATATATATATATATATATATATATATATATATATATATATATTCATAATATATGTATTTATGATATTATAGAATAAAGATACAATATTTAAACAATATAAAATAATAAAGTAATGTTATTACAATAATAATAATTTAATATTATTATATATATTAGTATATGATAAATTTAATATTATATTATGTATTATAAAATTGCATGATATTAAATTTTATTTATATTAGTATAAAAATAATACAACAATTATAATAATTATATACAAATATAATTATGTTGAAAGAAATAATTATTATATATAGCTTAACATAATAAATTTTTATTATTTATATTAACGCATAAAAAAGTTAAAATTTTCATTCTTATTTTTATTTTTTAAGAAATAATAGTAGTAATTTTTTTGAAAAGAAAATAATAACACTTCATATATTTTTATCCTATTTCTATAATTTTATTTAAAAAATAAAATATAAAGAAAAGTAAGGCTAAAATAACCTTAAACATTGCAAAACTAGTGGCCTAAATTGTTTGAAAAAAAAAAAGGTAACGTCTTGATCAAATGGGCTGGATGATTCCTACTTTAATTTTTTTTTTTTTTTTTTGTACAAACGGACAATTAGATTAGTCTAATTGTGTCAAGCCCGATATATCAGAAGATAAAATAAGAAAAATATAGGGGGCATGGATCCCCGATATCCAATACCATGTCCTAAATGATAAGCAATCCCAACCATTTCCGCCTTGATTCAACCTCTTAGGAAAAAGTCTTTGTCCATTATTTTTAATACATAAAGTTATGTATCAAGCATGTGATCAATAATTATATTTCATGCTCGATTTTATATCGAAGATGATACACAAAATCTTTTTTCATCTTCTATGTCGATGAAATATTAAATTATTTTTACGTACAGAATTCATCGGTTCCTTCCATGCACGCGGCTGGATGAAAGATACAATTAGCACTGAAAATGCCGGTGGGTGGAAGCATCTACTATTATTCCACGTCAGAGGAGCAGTACGTTTGGTGAGCGAAGGGGACAGACCAACGGCCGGCAAGGCCTTATCTTGTTTGTCGGGTGGACATGACGTATAATTATTAAATACGTCCAAAAAAAACTAATTTATCACAGCTTTCGCAAGCCATGGCAAACGTCCATGCCGCTTATTAATTACATGGGTGCATGGGCAAGAGGTGGAGATTAAATCATACACCATAAATTATATCCAATTGTACTCGGATCATTTCCAAGTCCCGCCATGCCAACTCGACTCTTGTCAAAAGGAAAATTCGGCTTCCAGTCCGTGATGCCCAAAGCCTAGCTGAATGTAGGACCGTGCTGAGATGTTATTTTCTTTTTTAAATAGTTATGTTAAATTTAATTTTTTATTAATATTTTCAATGGTTGACCGTTTAACCAATAAGCCTAATGTGAAGCTCATATTTTGTATTTGTAAAATTACTTTATAGCAACATTTGCATTTACTCAAATACTTTAATGTTATATACTTGACCTAATTAAAGGCATAATTGTGTATCACCTTACACGACTATAATTTTTTTGATACAAGATAAAATCATCACCATACCAATTGATAGGCATGGCAGGCGGCTAAATCCACTTCTGAGCTTTGACTCGCTAATTGTTGCGTTCAGAAAAGATTCACTCCCTATTATGGAAAAGGATAAGCTGCACCATCGATAATCTTTAAATCTTGGTAGGACCAAGCCATCTCCATACATCTCCATATCATAGCATGACTGAGCTTCGGCTCCTCAAGATCAACATCACCCTTACTTGGATTATGCCAGATGTTATGGAGGACGAATCGCATCGGTCACCAAGATCTTGAAGCGAGCCTCTCTTAACGGAATAGGGGTCAGATATAGTACCCCCTCATGATCGATGGAATTTTAACCTTATCAGCTGCAAAATCCTTAAAACGCATCCGAAAAATCAGATAATGACTTACCATCTTGGCAGTGTACAAATAGTGAGTCCTAAGACCTTTCAGGTATGCTGTCTCAAGCCCTAACAGACGCTATTGCTCTCCAAAGACCTTCTCTGAGGCATCCTTCTCTATTATATCTGCTTGCTAAGGGTTTTCACTGACTTGAGCATCAAAGAGTCTTCCGCAGGGAGCACCCACCATAATCCCTATGCGAGGACTGTTTTGCAAGTCCACCAGGATGGGAGAAAGCTATCCGGATCCCATGTACACCATTCCCAAGCCAAAGAATCAAAATTTGCAGCAACAAATTGGCGCTAGAGGAAGGGCCACAAGTCCCTCAAAACTTGAACACAAGAAGAAAAGATTCAAGCAAGAAGGATACATCCTCAATGGCCAATCACAAGAGAACAACCATAGATGCTCCAAATCAGGCTGCCTTTCAAAGGCCTGACCCCACACATAATACGACGTCGTCGCAACCCGAGGCTCTGCCATCGCCTGCAGTCCTAGTTATCTAGGACTAGTTTGGTGCATTAGTCCAACAGGTCCAAGCCTTGACGCAGTTGGTACAGAGCCTCCATGGAGTCCCTCCCCCGGTTGCGCCCGCTCAGCAACTCCCTAGCGAAACAGCTACATCAGTCCAACCGACATCTCTTCCATCCAATCCGTTCAGGCCACGAGCCTCCTATGACAACCTGACCACGAGGAGGAAGTGAAGCCCGTGCCGCAGAAGGTCGAAGACAGGAGTTTGCCTCAGCCTCGCTCCCTATCGCAGATCTCTTTGCACTATAATTCGATGTTGCGGCCGCGATCTCCCGCCCAACCTCTCCAACTATTTAGAATGAGGTAATGGAGCAAAAAATTCAAGGGATCCGCCAGGAGTTAGATGCTGTCAAACACGCATCTTATCGGGAGCCACGGGTGGAGCAGGGCCCACACTTCACCAACAAGGTCATGAAGGAGACGACCATGTCGCACATCAAACTCCCTACCATCGAGCCTTACAACGGGACCACCGACCCAAATGACCATCTAAATAGCTTTTGATCTATCATGTTGTTTCACGGAGTCTCGGATGCAATCTTATGACAGACTTTCCCCTCGATTCTTTGGGGACTTGCTAGAGTTTAGTTTGACACCTTGAAGCCAAACTCCATCAATTCATTCAATGAACTGGGTCACTCTTTCACTAGATAATTCGTCAGCAGTCACCGCTATCGACAGAGGTCATACTCCCTCTCTAAGATAAAGCAACAAGAGGGGGAGTCTATAAAAAGTTTCCTGGGCCATTTCAATGTGGCCATGCTAAAGGTCGACCAACTTAATCATAAGGTGGCTTTGTCCACCTTGGCAAGCAGAGTATCAAAAGAGAGGCTTCTACCTAGCAATGAAAGTAAACTACCCCAAAAGTCTCTCCGACATGATGACCTTGGTAGACAAATATGCCAAGGTCGAATAATCCAGAAGATCAGCTCGAGCCGAACAATTGAAGAAGAAAGAAAAGAAGAGCTCGGAACGAAGTCGACCGGCTCGCCTCATAAGCCCTCCTCATCGCCAAAGGGCCCCACCATCAAGGCTGCGTACCAAAAGCCCGATGCAAAGATTCAACCAGTTCATCCCACTCACCGCACCCCGGGCACAAATATTGATGGAGATTGGGCACCAATTCCCTCGGCCGAGGCTCCTCCAAGAAAACATGGCTTGGAGGGACATGAAAAGATTTTGTCGTATCATCGGGACTATGGTCATAATATCGAAGAATGCTGACAACTCGATAGAAGATCGAGCAACTCATCCGCCAAGGGAGACTAGAGCAATATAGAGGGGCACCAGAAGCAGAAAACCGAGCAGAACATTTGCTAGAGGTTTGACAACAACCTTTGCTAAATCCATTGACTATTGGTAATGTTAACATGATTGCCATGGTCGACTCATCCCAGGATTGGCCGAGCGAAGAAGGGAATCCACTTAAGAGGATCCGATGCGAGGGACTCGCATATTTGGATCAAGACCTTCAAGGGATATAGTATCCCCATGATGATGCTCTTGTTGTATCCTGAATATGCATAATTTTGATGTACATCGAGTTTTGGTTGATAGTGGAAGCTCGGTTAACCTTCTATATTTCGATGCTTTCATGAGGATGAATTTGAGAATGGAAGATCTCCAAGCCGTAGACTTCACTTTGATGGGGATCACTGGCAACACCATCGTGCCTGAAGGAGTAATCACCCTGGCAGTTCAGGCAGGTATCTGGCCTTACACGGCCACGGTCCATATGGACTTTCTAGTGACCAAACTTTGATCATAGTACAATTCCATCATTGGCAGGCTCGAGCAAATGTCCCTTGGGGCCGTAATCTCCATACCTCACCTTGCCTTGAAATTTCTTAAGGAATGGGGGCTGGGGATTGTCTGAGGAAGTCAAGTTGCCGCTCGATACTGCTTCATCGCCGACCTTCAGTCTCAAAAGCTTGAGGTTGATGGACTCAATGCTTGGGAAGACCTTGCCGAGCAAAAGGGGGAGCCTGTTGAGGAGCTAGAAGAAGTGCTGCTTAACGAGACTCAGCCTGACCAAATCATCCGAGTCGGGTCTCAACTAGAAGGAAAGCCTCGGTAGAACCTAATAGACTTTCTTTGGAAGAATGATGACGTCTTCGCCTAGTCTGCCTCGAATATATCAGGAATTAGTCTAGATGTTCTTGTCCACCATCTCAACATGGACGAGACGTTCCGATCGGTCAAGCAGAAGAAGAGGAGTTTCACCTCCGAATGTCAGAAGGCCATCAAAGAGGAAGTTGACAAACTCCTCAAGGCAACTTCATTCGGAAGGTGAACTACCCCAACTGGCTAGCGTTGGTGACATTTGTGCGGAAGCTACACCCCTACTTTCAAGTGCACATCATAGCAGTGTTGACTAACCAACTGATCAAAACAATCCTTCACAGTCCGAAAGTATCAGAAAGAATGGCGAGGTGAGCTATGGAGCTGAGCAAGCACAACATCCAGTACCAGCCTCATCCTACCATTAAGGCACAAGTCTTGACAGACTTCCTCCTCGAGTGCACAATCTCGGAGGATGGGTTGACGATGAAAGTCCCCGAGCAAGGAGCGATTGAGGCCCGGTGGCTACTGCATATAGACGGATCCTCCAGTATGATTGCCTCTAGTGCGGGTTTGGTTCTCACAAGCCCAGAAGGAGTCTTGATTTAACCTTCTTGGTCTCCAACAACGAGGCCAAATATGAAGCCCTGCTGCCAGACTCCAAATCGCCCATGACCTGAAAATCAAGAGGTTAAATGTCTACACCAACTCCCAACTGGTTGCCAGTCATGTGCAAGGAGAATTTAAGGCTTGAGAGCCGAATATGATTCAATATTTACAAAAGGTGTGCGACCTTTTATCCAGCTTCTCTGAGCTTGAAATCATTCAGGTTCCAAGAACCAAAATGCTCGCGCCGACCTTCTCTCTAGATTGGCCACCATCGACTCTATGGACCTGTAACAGAAGTTTCACTTAGAGGTATTCAAAAAGTCCAGCATAGCGTATGCCGACCATGTGTTGCAAGTCGAGACCGAGCCATCATGGATCGACCCAATCCTGGCCTATATCAGAGATGGATCTCTTCTGACGGATAGAAAGAAGGCAAGAAAGCTGAAAATGTAGGCATCCCACTATGTTTTGCACTAAGGTCAGCTTTATAATCGCTCCTTCTCTGTGCCTCTTCTCAAGTGCCTTCGACCTTCAGAAGCTGACTATGCCCCGCAAGAGGTCCACAAAGGCATCTGCAACAATCACCTGGGTGGCCGAGCCCTCTACCACAAAGTGTTGTGTCAAGGATATTACTGGCCGACCATGTAGAAAGACTCTAACGACCTTGCTTGAGCATGTGACTCATGCTAGCAACACTCTAACAAGCTGAGGCTCCCATCCGCACACTTGATGCCCATCACATCTGCATGGCCCTTTGCCAAATGGGGCACGGACATCCTCGGCCAATTTCCACTTGCTACCGAATAGAGGAAGTTTCTGTTCGTAGCCATCGATTACTTCACCAAGTGAGTCAAAGCCGAGGCAATTGCCCAGATATTTGAGGCTCAAGCAAGAGACTTCGTATGGTGATCAATTATCTGCCGATTTGGTCTTTTGCATACTATCATCACGGACAACAGTCAACAGTTCGACAACCCGAGGAGGTTTCGAGAGCTCTGCAAAGATCATGGCATCAGCCATCGGCTCACCTTAGTTGGGCATCCACAGACCAATAGTGAAGCAGAGATAACAAACCAAACTTTGCTATAAGGTATAAAAGCTCAGCTTAATAGAGCACACGACAGATGGAGGGACGAGCTTAACCATGTCCTATGAGCTTACCGAACAACGTAGAGGATTCCTACTAGTGAAACTCTATTTAGGATGGCTTTTGGCACTAAAATCGTCATCCCAGTTGAAGTGGGCCTACCCTCGCCAAGAGTCAAAGGCTACTCAGAGGAGTCAAATGATGAACAACTTCGGGCCAACCTCGACTTGATCAAAAAGATCAGAGAGAAGGCTCAGGTCAGGATGGTCACGTACCAGTAGCGCGAGGCCTGCTACCACTCCTTCCGAGTGAAGGAAAACTCTTCCTTCCTGGTTACCTTGTACTCCGTAAGGCATCAATTTCTAAACCAATGAAGCAAGGAAAGCTAACCCCGAACTGGGAAGGCCCTTACTAAGTTGCAGAGGTCATTAGACCTGGCACCTGCAAGCTCCAAGATAGAGTTGGGTACTAGGCCGGGTCGCCCATAGCCCGGTCCAGCCCAGCACAAGCCGAGCCATGCCTGGCATAGCCCAATAGCTACAACATCAAGCTTAAAAATTCTAGCCCGCTGACCAAGCCCGGCATGACCCATGATGGGCCTGGGCTGGCACAGCCCACAAGGGCCTGGGCCGCGCCAGCCCATAAGGGCCTGATAAATTTTTTTAAAAAATTTAATTTTTAAATAAATTAAAAAATTATTGGGAATAAAAAATTTATTAATATAAAGCCACCTTAATGGTGGGGGTTTGGTATAGATCCCTACCAGTTTATTAATTTAAAATCAAAATGGTACATGAAGAGAGGAGGGCTAGGCCTGACATCAAGAATACAATAAAAAAGAAGAAGAAAATAGAGATGACTCACTTTAATAATTAAAAAAATAAAATATATAATTATAAAAATAGAGATGACTCATTCATCAGTAGTATTTATGTCATCATCTTCGCTGGTTAAGTCAGATCTACCTTTATCTTGAAGTCTCGTCTCAACATCCAACAATATTTGAAGCAGAGAAGCATCTTAACCATGGTGCGAGCGGCCTAGGCGTAGCCACAGCCAAGCTTTTCGCCCACCATGGTGCTCGAGTTGTGGTTGCCGACGTCCAAGATGACAAGGGCCATGCGCTCTGCCACAACATAGGCCCCACCGTCGCCTCCTAAGTCCACTGCGATGTCGCCAACGAATCTCACGTGCAAGATGCCATTGATTCCACTGTCGCGCCACGGCAAGCTTGACATCATGTTCAACAATGCCGGCATCGACGGATCGGCGCCATGCCTGAAGATAACGGAGTCCGACAAGGCCAACTTGACAAGGTGGTGGGTGATGTGGCTGATCCAACGCCGTTAGAGAACCATGAAGGAAGGAAACCGATGGAACCCCCCTTTGGCCTCTAAAGGGCCCTTCAGCCACGGTAGCGTTTATGGCCTCATAAAGCCACGCATACCCAATTGCTCTAAGGCCGACAACTCCAAGGCCAACTCCATGGCCGACAGCTCCATGGCCGACACCTCCAAGGCCAACAGCTCCAAGACCGACAGCTCCACGGCGACAGCTCCATGGCCGACACCTCCAAGGCCGAACCCCAATGGCCGGCAACTCCATGACCGACAGCTCCAAGGCCGACAGCTCCATGGCCGACAGCTCCAAGGCCAGCACCTCCAAGGCTGATAGCTCCATAACCGGCAGCTCCATGGCTGACAGCTCCATGGCCGACAGCTCCACGGCCGACAGCTCCATGGCCGACACCTCCAAGGCCGAACCCCAAGGCCGGCAGCTCCAAGGCCGGCAGCTCCAAGGCGACGGCTCCATGGCGACAGCTCCAAAGCCGACAGCTCCATGGCCGACGCCTCCAAGGCCGATACTCGGTACCTTCCCAAGCGGCTCGGCACCTTCCTAGCTGGCCCCCGGCATGTCCAAGCTAGGCGGCCCGGCACTCTCCTAGGCGGCCCCGGCACCTCCCAGCCGGCCCCAACACTTTCCTAGCCGGCCCCCAGCGTGTCCAAGCTAGGCCCCGGCACCTTCCCAAGCGGCTCGGCACCTTCCTAGCCAGCCCCCGGCGTGTCCAAGCTAGGGGCCCCGGAACCTTCCCAAGCGGCCCGACACTTTCTTAGCCGGCCCCCGGCATCTCCCAGCGGCCCCGGCACTTTCTAGCCGCCCTCGGCGTGTCCAAGCCGGTACTCTCCTAGACGGCCCCGGCACCTCCCAGCCGGCCCCAGCACTTTCCTACCGGCCCCCGGCGTGTCCAAGCTAGGCGCCCCGGCATCTCCAGGTGGTCCTGACACTCTCCTAGCCGGTCCCCGGCGTGTCCAAGCTAGGCGGCCCCGGCATCTCCCAGCCGGCCCCGACATCTCCCAGTCGGTCCCGGCACTTTCCTAGCCAACCCCCGGCGTGTCCAAGCTAGGCGCCCGACACTCTTCTAGGCGGCCCCGGCACCTCCCAGCCGGCCTCGGCACTTTCCTAGCTGGCCCCCGGCGTGTCCAAGCTAGCCGGCCCCGGCATCTCCCAGCCGGCCCCGGCACTCTCCTAGCCGGCCCCCGACATGCCCAAGCTAGGCGGCCCCGACATCTCCCAGCCGGCCCCGACACTCTCCTAGCCTGTCCCCGGCGTGTCCAAGCTAGGCGGCCCCAGCCCCTTCCGGCCGGCCCCGGCATCTCCGTGCCCGCCGAGTCGGCCCCGGCCATCCTTGGCCGGCCCCTCTCGGCCCGGCGTCTTCAGGCCCGCCGAGTCATCCCTAGCCATCCTGGCCGGCCCTTCTCGACCCTGGCTTTCTCCTCTCCGATGGGACAGACCCAACCAGCTGCAGCCACCCACTTTGATGGGACTTGACCTGCAGTCCTGACATATCAAAGAAGGAAGCAAGCTCTGCCATTGCTGCCATCACCTTAAATGCTCTGACAAGTGGTAGAACCCCATGCCTCACAGACATCAGCTCTGACACTTCACCCATCAAGGTCATCATTACAAGGCCTCAACTAGTCAAGCCAGACAAACTCTAAACACCTATAAAGAGGGTAAGAGGGACCTCGACCAGGTAACACACTCATTACACCCCTAAACGCTCACAGCGAGGGATCTTCTCGGAGCCATCCCTCTCTCTCTCTTTCGAGCTTCCTCAAGCTCACGACTGTTGCCCAGACCACTGACTTGAGCATCGGAGGGTCCCCGCCAGAATCTCCGGCCCCTGGGACTTGCTTGCAGGCACGAGGAGCTCGCTGGAGGAGGCGACCGGACGCTCGAGGCCGGTGATTTGGCGTCAATAGATTGGCGCCAGGAAGGGGGGACGCGCTGAAGGAAAGAAAGCTCTGTCTCCTTGAGCTATAAGTTTTCGTCCCCTCTAAGATAGCTATGGTGGTGATGCGCATGCCAGAGGTTCTTACCAGTCGTGCTGGGGGGCATCCACATCGCACTGAGCGACAAAAGACCAGTCTCTCTCTCCCTGCCCCTCCTTCACCACCAACTTCAGCTGCTCTGATTAACCAGCTGGCCATCCTCAATCGGCAAGATCAAGCTTTGAAAGCAGCAGTTCATGAACTGCAGAAGCAACGCTCATGGGCCACTCAGCAGCACCCCAAGCCTCTCACGTCGCCCATGATAGCTGCACTAGTTGGCTAGTGATCCGCTCGCGGAAAATCTCCTCATAGAGAAGCTTATCACCATCAAGCTTCACCTGAGCATAACCGATCTCCTGCCTTCTGTTAGTCTTTCGAGTCATCTGGGGAGGACCTTAATCATAAGATGAGGAAGCATCTGGACGAACAAGTCCGGCGGCTGGAAGAGCTCACTCAAAGGCTCAACAATCGACCAGAGCAAGCCGAAGGTATTGTTGCAATTAATGCAAGGAGGAAGATGAGGACAAAAGACTTTGACTGCTGCTCTTAAGCTTCAGCACCGAGGGCAATCAATCTCTTCAAAGAAAAAGCTAAGCAAAGAGCCCTCCCAGTAACTCCTCCGACCTTTTTACTCTCAGCAACACCCTCGATGGACTCTCCCAGCCATTCATCTTCAATGACCGCCAACTATCGAGGCTTTCCTCAACGGACTCCAGCTTTGTTCCGGTTTCAGCTTCTTTCCAGCCACAGGCATCTCTCTTGGCCTCCAATGCGAGGGAAGGCCCAAGTAAGGGCAACGACACTTCCAATCCGACTAACATGACTCCCTAGGGGGCAGGTCACCAGCGGACGAAAGTGCTCAAACCCGCAAAAGGAAAACATGGGAGCTACAAGAGCTAAGTACATTGCACTTAAGACAATTTTCTTTCATTAATACTTAAAAATGTCATGCAGGGAAGATCTACCTTGCATCAACATCCAAGGCCAACCTTGCTTTGCGTCCAAAAAGCCCTAGGCCAGCCAGGCATGAAGCCCAGTGTACCACTGGCAGAGCGGTGCACCACCGCTCTCAGCAACAAAAGCCCGGGTCCAGCAAGGACGGCCTCGGCCGGCCCCGAGCGCCGGCACAAAAGCCTTGGGCTAGCCAGGCATGAAGCCCAGTGTATCACTGGCAGAGCGGTGCACCACCGGCTCTCAGCAACAAAAGCCGGGTCCAGCAGGGACGGCCTCAGCCGGCCCCAAGCGCGGCACAAAAGCCCTGGGCCAGCCAGGCATAAAGCCCGACCCCGATCGGTACAAAAGCCCGAGTCCAGCAGGGACAGCCTCGGCTGGCCCCGAGCGCCGGCACAAAAGCCCTGGGCCAGCCAGGCATGAAGCCCAGTGTACCACTGGCAGAGCGGTGCACCACCGGCTCTCAGCAACAAAAGCCGGGTCCAGCAGGGACGGCCTCGGTCGGCCCCGAGCGCCAGCACGAAAGCCCTGGGCCAGCCAGGCATGAAGCCCGACACCCATCGGCACCTAAAGCCCTGCACCAGCCAGGCATGAAGCCCGACCCCGGTCGGCACAAAAAGCCCTGGACCAGCCAGCATGAAGCCCGACACCCGTCGGCACCTAAAGCCCTGCACCAGCCAGGCATGAAGCCCGACACCCGTCGGCGGATAAAGCCCTTCCCCAGCCAGGCATGAAGCCCGACACCCATCGGCACCTAAAGCCCTGCACCAGCCAGGCATGAAGCTCGACACCCGTCGGCACCTAAAGCCCTACACCAGCCAGGCATGAAGCCGATACCCATCGGCAGATAAAGCCCTGCACTAGCCAGGCATGAAGCCCGACACCCGTCGGCACCTAAAGCCCTGCACCAGCCAGGCGTGAAGCCCGATACCCGTCGGCGGCTAAAGCCCGACCCCGGTCGGCACAAAAAGCTCGGGTCCAGCAGGGAAGACCTCGGTCGACCCCAAGCGCCGGCACCTTAAGCTCGGGTCCAGCAGGGAAGACCTCGGTCGACCTCAAGCGCCGGCACTCTAAGCTCAACCTCAACTCAGCACAAAAAGCTTAAGGCTAGCTCATTACAAAAGGCACATGACGACTCTCAACTCTCAGGTCACCCTCCAGGGTTCAAAAGGCTCTCAATGTCCTCAACTTTGCCTCAAAGCTTCATCACAGCCTCAGCGGCTTCATTTCAGCCTCAGCAGCTTCAGCCCTGCATTAGCGGCCAACGGTCAATCAGCTCACAGCTGGGAGAGGCCAACTCAGCTCACAGTTGATGGGCACCCACCTCTAAACTTCACGCCAAAAGTAAAGAGCCCTCCAAGCTCACCAACAAAAGCCACTAACGTGGAGCCTCCCAAAACGAAGCAGAAGGAGACAAATCCCTCTAACAAAGAGCTAAGTACACTATAAGAAAAAGTTTCTTTTCATTAGTATCTAAATGCATTATGGGAAAACCAACCATTCAAAAGGCTCTCGACGGTCCTGTGATCAAAAGGTTACCCCCGGGCCGGCCGTGAAACCCCCGCGGTGGTTCAAGACCTATGATTCCAGCGACCTCGAGTCACCCCTCGGGCCAGCCACGAAACCCCCGAGGTGGTTTGGAGTAGCTCGATGGTATGGCGGCTAATGGATACCACTCGGCCTGGCTAGCATACGCCCCGAGTCGGTTCAAATCCCTAACAGCCTGTACCCACTTGAGTTACCTTCCGGACCAGCACACAAACACACACAGGCAATTTTATTTTATCCCCTGTGGTTTTATTTCTGCTTCGGCCATCTTGTTTTAGCCTCAACGACCTTATTATAGCCCCAGCAGCTTATCTCTGCCTCCGCGGCAATGGCTCCCTCTGTCTCAGGAGCATCATTGCGGCATCATTGGCCTTTGCCTCAACAGCATGTGGACGGGGACCCACATCCAAACTTCATGTCAAAAGTTAAAGGCATAAAGTCAGGCGAGGATCAGCCACTTGGGAGGTAACGCCCCTTTCGCCTTGCTGGGGTGGACCCGCTTCGTCTCAGGGGCGAGGGGGCATCTGATGTGGCTGATCCAACGCCGTTAGAGAACCATGAACGAAGGAAGCCGACGGAGCCCCGCTTTGGCCTCCAAAGGGCCCTTCGGCCATGGTAGCGTTTATGGCCTCATAAAGCCATGCATACCCAATTGCTCTAAGGCCGACAGCTCCAAGGCCGATAGCTCCACGGCCGACACCTCCAAGGCCGACAGCTCCATGGCCAACAGCTCCACGGCCGACAACTCCATGGCCGACACCTCCAAGGCCAACCCCAATGGCCGGCAGCTTCATGACTAGCAGCTCCAAGGCCGAAGGCTCCATGGCCGATAGCTCCAAGGCCGACACCTCCAAGGCCGACAGCTCCATGACCGGCAGCTCCATGACCGGTAGCTCATGAACGATAGCTCCAAGGACGACAGCTCCACGGCCGACAGCTCCATGGCCGACACCTCCAAGGCCGGCAGCTCCATGGCCGGCAGCTCCAAGGCCGACGGCTCATGGCCGACAGCTCCAAAGCCGGCACCTCCAAGGCGACAGCTCCATGGCCGACACCTCCAAGGCCGACACCCGGCACCTTCCCAAGCGGCTCGGCACCTTCCTAGCCAGCCCCCGGCATGTCCAAGCTAGGCGGCCACGACACCTTCCAAGGCGGCCCGGCACTCTCCTAGGCGACCCCGGCACCTCCCAGCTGGCCCCGGCACTTTCATAGCCGGCCCTGGCGTGTCCAAGCTAGGCGGCCCCGGCACCTTCCCAAGCGGCCGCACTCTCTAGGTCGACACCCGGCACCTTCCCAAGCGGCTCGGCACCTTCCTAGCCGGCCCCCGGCGTGTCCAAGCTAGGCGGCCCCGGCACCTTCCCAAGTGGCCTGGCACTTTCTTAGCCGGCCCCCGGCATCTCCCAGCCGGCCTTGGCACTCTCCTAGCCGGTCCCCGGTGTGTCCAAGCTAGTCGGCCCCGGTATCTCCCAGCCAGCCCCGGCATCTCCTAGCCGGCCCCGGTACTCTCCTAGCCGGTCCCCGATGTGTCCAAGCTTGGCGGCCCCGGCCCCTTCCGACCAGCCCCGGCACTTCTCAGCGGCCCCGGCATCTCTATTCCCACCGAGTCGGCCCCGACCATCCTTGGCTGGCCCCTCTTGGCCCCGGCATCTACAGGCCCATCGAGTCATCCCCGCCATCCTGGCCGGCCCTTCTCGGCCCCGGCTTTCCCCTCTCCGATGGGACAGGACCCAACCAGCTGTAGCCACCCACTTTGATGGGACTTGACCTGCAGTCCTGACATATCAAAGAAGGAAGCAAGCTCTGCCATTGCTGCCATTACCTTAAAAGCTCTGACAAGTGGTAGAACCCTATGCCTCACAGACATCAGCTCTAACACTTCACCCATCAAGGTCATCATTACAAGGCCTCAACTAGTCAAGCCAGGCAAACTTTAAACACCTATAAAGAGGGTAAGAGGGATCTCGACCAGGTAACACACTCATTACACCCCTAAACACTCACAGTGAGGGATCTTCTCGGAGCCATCCCTCTCTCTCTCTCTCTTTCGAGCTTCCTCAAGCTCACGGCTGTTGCCCAGACCACTGACTTGAGCGTCGAAGGGTCCCCGCTAGAATCTCCGACCCTCGGGACTTGCTTGCAAGCGCAAGAAGCTCGCTGGAGGAGGCGACCGGACGCTCGAGGCCAGTGATTTGGCATCAACAGTGGGGTGCTACCTCGGGACGAAGCACGCGGCGCGGTGATGATCCCGGCACGGCGGGGCAGTATCATGATAACATCGAATGTCGCGGGGGTGATGGGCGGGTTGTCAACACTGGAGTACACGTGCTCGAAGCACGCCATGGTGGGGCTGATGAGGGGCACGGCGGTGGAGCTGGGGCGTTTGGGATCCGCGTCAACTGCGTGTCACCTTATGGGATGGCCACGCCGCTGACATGCGAGGTGTTCGCAGTGGGAAGGAGGGAGGTAGAGGAGCTCATGGGAGAGCGCGCCATTCTCAAGGGGAAGACGCTCAAGGTGGAGGACATGGCGGAGGCGGTGATGTTTCTGGGGAGCGATGAGGCCAGGTACGTGAGTGGGCTCAACCTGTTGGTGGGTGGGGCCTTCACAACAACTAATGGCTCGCTTAAGCTTTGATAGGACACGTTAACTGGTCCATGGGCAATAAAAATAGAAGTTTTCAAATAATTTTTCTAGATGGCCATCTTCGGTGGTCTTCCTAAGCGGCTTAGTTCCTAAGCGGCCTCGCTGGCCTACTGGATTTTCTCTTTGTGGACATTTAATTCCGTCTGTAGCTTTACTCCCTATTGCAACAAGCGTCTGTCATAATGAAAAGAGAGAACAAGAGAAAAAAGAGCTATGTGATATGAGTGGGTTCTCCAAAGGACCGCCTTTTGTCATTAATGTCCCTTAGGCAAATCAATGGGCAGTATTTAATGATACAGAGATGGAAGGAAATCCTGGTAGCCCTTCCTCAACAATCCTAAGCGGCATTGACTTGTGAGCATTTAATGGGCTAGAGCCTTTGATGGTATAGACCCAAAGGAAATCGTGGTCTTTCATCTAGGCGCAATCCTAGATGGCCCCTTCCTCAATAATCCTAGGCGAAGCATTTAATGGGCTAGAGCCTGTGATGGTGTAGACCCAAAAGGAAATCCTAGGCCGCCTTTCATCCTAGGCGCAATCTTAGACGGCCCCTTCTTCAACAATCCTAAGTGGCAATGACTTGGGAGCATTTAATGGGCTAGAGCTTTTAATGGTGTGGAGGAAGTCCTAGGCGGCCTATTCGGCCTTCCCATCCTAGGTGGCCTCTTTCTCGATGGCCTTCTCAATAGCCATCCTAGGCGGCAATGACCTGGGAAGCATTTAATAGGCTTGAGCATTCAACAGTAAAGAAGTCCTAGGCGGCCTTTCATCCTAGGCAGCAATCTTAGGCGGCCTATTCCTCAACGGGCCTTTTACTCAACGGCCTTCTTAGGCGGCCTCTTACTCGATGGCCTCAACGGAAATCCTAGGCGGTCTTACTCGATGGCCTCAACGGTAATCCTAGGCTGCCTTTTCCTCGACGGCCTTATCAACGGTGCCGAGGCATTTATAGGTCTTGTAAAGGCCCTTGCTCTAAGGCATTTATTGGAGAGCATTCAATTGAATGGAACATTCAATGTCAAGTCATGGACCACAAGGAGAGAGAGACAGCGGAGGAAGTCTTAAGCGGCCTATTCCTGCCTTTTTCCTTAACGGCCTTCCAATCCTAGGTGGCCTTTTCCTCAACGGTCATCTTATGCTGCCTATTCCTCAACGGTCATCTTAGGCGGCCATCTTAAGCGGTTTCAGACTCCCAATGCCACCACGACAATGGTTCTCTATCGCATTTATGTGCCAGAGCATTTATAGTCTTATAAAGGCCATGTGCATTTATGGCTGTCACGTTGACTCCTTTTTGGTCTCATGCATGATGAAAGATGACGTAGAGAAGCCAGGACGAGGAGTTTCCGACTCCCCATCTCACGGAGGTCCTCGAGCTTCTCCCAGCTAGACGGCTTCCCAGCAATCCTAGACGGCCCCCGACACTCCCATGACGGCGGCCAAGAGTAGTGAGGAAGAAGAGGAAGATGATGAGACAGCTCTCCTTGCTAGAAAATTTAAGAAATGTATGCAAAGAAGGAGACCCTTCCATAGAAGAGATATGGAACAAAAATGGAAGGAGAGAAAGAAAAAGAGAAGGACAATGGCAAAGAAAAAGAGAAAGACCGCTTAATATGTTATGAGTGTAAGAAACTGGGGCATTTCAGATATGACTGTCCTCAATTGAAGAAAGCCTACAAAAAGAAGAAGAAAGCTTATATTGCAACATGAAGCGATAGCGAAGAATCCTCTTCCGAGGAGGAACAAAAAGAAGTTGCAAACATTTGCTTTATGCAAACAGCGATGACGAGGTAAATACTGAAACCCTCAATGATGATTTTACATTTGATGAATTATATGAAGCTTTCAATGAATTAGTCAATGATTTTAAAATTCTAAAAAAGAAAAACAAGTTTTTGAAAAGTGAAAACTTACATCTGTGTAAAGAGAAAAATAAATTAACGCTTGAAGTTAAGGATTTAAAAGATGAAAAGGAGAGATATCTAAAAGGAAAAGAATCAATCATGAATGAAAACCTTAACTTAAAGAAAGAAGTTGAAAAATACAAGAACATAGTAGATAAATTTACATATAGCTCTAAAAAACTGAATTTACTTTTAAGTAATCAACGGGCTATTTTTGATAGAGTTGGATTAGGATATAGACCAAACATGAAACCAAAATTTGTAAACAATTTTTTGTTAAGAAAACAAATGATGTTACATGTTACAATTGCAACAAGAAAGGCCATAAATCTTATGAATGTAATGCAAGAAAAAGCAACAAGAAATTAAATGTTAAAGGAAAGAAAATATGGGTTGCAAAAGGAACAATCTTTTTTGCTACTAACCATGAAGGACCCAAGAAGGCTTGGGTACCTAAATATAAGACTTGATCATTTTGCAGGAGTGTCTTGCGGCCAAAAGATCGAAGCAAAAGTGGTATCTCGATAGTGGCTGCTCAAGACACATGACGGGTGACAAGGATCAATTCATCACCCTTGAAAGCAAAAGAGGAGGAGTTGTTATATTTGGTGACAATGGCAAAGGCCAGATCATGGGGTTCGGTAAAATTCAAATAACTCCCTCCACATTTATTGAAAATGTCTTATATGTTAATGGTTTAAAGCATAATCTAATTAGTATTAGCCAATTATGTGATAAAGGTTTCAAAGTATCATTTGAAGCTTCTATTTTCACTGTCTCTAATCCCATTGATAATAGCATTGTATTTATTGGAAATAGAAATGACAATGTGTACTTGATTGATTTAGACAATTTGTCTACTAGTAATCATTGCTTAGTTGCTCATAATGCTAATATGAATGAGATTGGATGGCTATGGCATCATAGATTAGGTCATGCAAGCACACACCTAATTTCAAAATTAATTAGAATGTATTTAGTAAAAGGCCTTCCATAATTAGATTTTGAAAATAACAAAGTTTGTGATGCATGTCAATTTGGAAAACAAACTAGAAACTCTTTCAAAACTAAAAACATTGTTTCCACTTCTAGGCCACTTGAACTACTTCATATGGATCTGTTTGGACCTACTAGAACCACTAGTCTAGGAGGAAAGAATTATGGTCTTGTGATTGTAGATGATTATTCTAGATACACTTGGGTATTATTTTTAGCTCATAAAGATGAGACCTTTCCAATATTTCTGAAATTTTTCAAGAAGGTCACAAATGAGAAGAACAACACCATAGTGTCTCTTAGAAGTGATCATGGCACAGAATTCGAAAATAATTTATTTGAAAACTTTTGTATTGAAAATGGCATTCAGCATAATTTCTCTGCACCTAGGACACCACAATAAAATGGAGTTGTAGAAAGAAAGAATAGAACCTTAGAAGACATGGCCCGTAACATGCTATGTGAAAGCCAACTCCCAAAGTACTTCTGGGCGGAAGCTATAAACACGGCATGTTACATTCTTAATAGAGCTTTAATTAGGCCAATCCTCAAGAAAACTCCTTATGAACTATGGAACAATAGAAAACCAAACATTAGTTACTTTCATGCATTTGGTTGTAAATGTTTCATTCATAATAATCTTAGAAAATTTGATGCAAAATCAGATGAGGCATATTCTTAAGATATTCAACATCTAGTAAAGCCTATAGAGTGTTTAACAAAAGAAACTTAATTGTAGAAGAATCTATTCATGTAGTTTTTGATGAATCGTTAGCATCGAGTTGAAAAAATTGATGAAGAAGAAGATACAAATTTACTTGAGAGAGATATTAAAAATTAAATATAGATGTATCTTCAAATCATGAACAAGAAGCTAAAGGTGATGATTCTCCTAGTGTTGATGTTGTTGATGCTAATCATAATGATGTAGATCTTCCTAGAGATTGGAGATATGCCTATGGTCATCCAAAGGAATTAATTATAGGCGATCCATCTCAAGGAGTAAGGACTAGATCATCAATGAGAAACATCAATAATCATCTTGCATTTGTATCTCAAATTGAACCTAAAACGATTGAAGAAGCTGAAAAAGATAATAATTGGTTGTTAGCTATGCAAGAGGAATTAAATCAATTTACTAGGAATAATGTCTGGACCCTTGTAGATAGAACTAAATATCATTCTGTTATAGGATCAAAATGGGTATTTAGAAATAAATTAGATGAAAATAGTATAGTAATTAGAAACAAAGCTAGATTAGTTGCAAAAGGATATAATCAAGAAGAAGGAATTGATTTTGATGAAACTTTTGCACCTGTAGCTAGATTAGAGGCAATTAAATTATTACTAGCATTTGCATGTCATATGCATATCAATTTATTTCAAATGGATGTTAAAAGTACATTTTTAAATGGATTTATAAATGAGGAAGTTTTTTGTTGAACAACCACCTGGTTTTGAAGATCATAAATTTCCAAATAATGTTTTTAAATTGCACAAAGCACTTTATGGTTTAAAACAAGCACCTAGAGCCTGGTATAATAGGTTAAGCAAATTTCTAATTGAAAATGATTTTTTAGAGGAAATGTTGATAAAACACTATTTTTGAAAAGAAAAGACAAAGATTTATTGGTAGTACAAATATATGTAGATGATATTGTATTTGGTGCTACTAACAATCTCTTGTGTCAAGAATTTGCCAAGTTAATGCAGGGTGAATTCGAGATGAGCATGATGGGAGAACTCAATTTCTTCCTGTGACTCCAAATCAAACAAAAAGAGAGGGAATCTTCATCAACCAAACATAATATACAAAGGAAATCCTCAAAAGTTTGGGATGGAATCAATCAAACCCCTGAAACACCAATGAGTCCCTCATGCAAACTAGACAAAGATGAAGACGGTAAGCCAGTTGATCAAAAATATTATAGAAGTATGATCGGATCTCTACTTTACTTAACAGCTAGTAGACCAGATATTATGTTTGCTATTTGTTTATATGCTAGATTTCAATCAGAACCTAAAAAATCTCACTTAATTGTTGTGAAAAGAATTTTAAGATATTAAGTGGAACTAAAAATGTAGGATTATGGTATTCTAGAGACTCAACACTAAACATAATTGCATATTCTGACTCTGATTATGCTGGATGTAAACTAGATAAAAAGTACAAGTGGTGCATGTCAATTCTTGGGAAGTAACTTAATATTTTGATTTAGCAAAAAGAAAAATTCGGTTGCATTATCTACTGCTGAAGCAGAATATGTTGCAGCTGGAAGTTACTGTGCTCAAATCCTTTGGATTAAGAGACAACTTGAAGACTATGGCATAACACTTGATAAAACACCTATTAGATCTGATAATACAAGTGCAATCAATTTAACTAAAAATCCAATCCAATATTCAAGAACTAAGCACATTGAAAATAGATATCACTTTATAAGAGAACATGTAGCTAATAATGAAATCTGCCTTGATTATGTTAGTACTAAAGAACAATTAGCTGACATATTTACAAAACCTTTGAGTGAAGAAAGATTTTATTACCTTAGAGGAGAATTAAGGATTTGTAACCCTTTAAACCCTTAGGGATGACTATCTAGATTTCTATCAAATTCTTGAGATTCCCTTCATAATTTTAAGGACAATTTATCTAGTCATTTGAGTAACTTAATTCTCCATATTCCAAAGATTTTTTCAAAAATTTATTGACCTTATTTTGACAAGTTTCGGCTGTTTGAAACTCATTTGTTTTTCTCTAAAACTGTCAGTGGAGTCGACACCTCAATTTGAGGAGTCGACACCTCTTATCTGTCGCTCTCGGTCAATGACCTTGGAGCCGACACCCGCGTAAGTGGAGCCTGTTGGCCCAGATGGCAACCCAAGAGGGGGGGTGAATTGGGTTCTTTAAAAAATTTAACCCCTGAAAAAATATTGGCTTTGAGATAGATGAAATTAAATGCAATGTGAATATGAAGCACAAAGAAGGAGATAGAGATAGAGATAATCGAAGCACGGCAAACACAAAGATTTTATAGTGGTTCGGTGTATCCAACACCTACGTCCACTCCTAAGATTCACTTGGGTCCACACTATAATCCTCTTGATTACAGTCGAGTTATTTTCAAGATCACAACTCACAACTTGTTGTTTCCAAGGGATCACAACGAACCCAGCCGATTTTCTGGGCTCACCAGCACAAAACCCTAAACTCAAGCTAATCTAGCTTGATCCGAGGTATACAACCTCCACTAGTTCAATCCCCTTGATAGAACTAGCACAAACAAAAAAGAATAGTATTTTTCAATAATACAAAGCTCCTCAAATGAGCAAATATTCAAAAATAAATGAATAGGGTTAAAAAAGCATTTAAAGTAGATTGAATTTGAGCTTTTCTTCTTTTCTTCTTTTCCTCTTCTCTTTGGAGATGTTGAATCAGCCTCAGCTTTGATTCGTTGCAAATGTTACAGATGAGAAATTAAAAAATCTTAAAAATAGAGCTTCTTCTTCCTTTTTGACAATCCTCTGATTTTTAAGTTTGAATGCCTTGGATTCCTTTTTGAGCTTTTTGGAGTGGAAGGATTTGAGTTTGAATACTTTTCTTTTGGATTTCAGGCTCAAGACTTTTTGGATTTTTGATTTGAATATTCTCTCTATTTTCCATTTTTTCTCTCTTTTTCAAAACGGGCGTTCTCCCCCTTTTATAGAATTGTTTAATATGTTTTTGGAAAGAAACTAGCCGTTGGAGTGTACCTAGAAACAAAATATATCCGTTAGAAGTTAGGTAAAGAGAAAATATTACCGTTAGAGCTGATCTGTCATTTTAAAATTTCATCCCAGATAGGTTGGAGTCGGCTCCAACTTTTCAGGTGTTGGCTCCAAGTCATTTATCCAAAAATAGAAAGTTCTGAGTTCATTGAGGAGTCGGCTCCGAAAAAGTTAGGTGTCGGCTCGCCATCGTCAGGTGTCGGCTCCAAAAGACTGTGTGTGTCGGCTCCAAGATGCTAAAAAAACAAGCATTCTGTCCCCGCATCGGAGTCGGCTCCAGACACTATAAGTGTCGACTCCGAAACTCTGGGTATCGGCTCCGAAACTCTAGGTGTCAGCTCCAGACCGTATCAAAAATTAAAGGAATATTTGATTGGCCATGGGGTCGGCTCCAGGATTTCTAGGTGTCAACTCCAGGTCCTGAAACTTTGAAACTTATGACTTGCAATTGATTCAAAACACGTTTCTTAATACCTTTATATCGATCAAATATTTTTAATCCTTGAAACACTTATCAAATCTATTAGTAATCAAATAAATATACTCAATTCATTTATTAATCATCAAAATCAATAATTGGGTCAACAAATAATTTTGTTAATCATCAAAATCATCAATTGGGTCAACATATAAGATTATGTTTTAAACCATTAACATACAAAACATTTTCAATATATGTGGAGGGAGTTATTTGAATATTACCAAACCCCATAATTTGGCCTTTGCCATTGTCACCAAACGTAACAACTCCTCCTCTTTTGCTCTTAAGGGTGATGAATTGATCCTTGTCACCCGTCATGTGTCTTGAGCAGCCACTATCAAGATACCACTTTCTCTTTGATCTTTTGGCCGCAAGACACTCCTGCAAAAATAAATAAGTCTTCTATTTAGGTACCCAAGCCTTCTTGGGTCCTTCATGGTTATTAGCATAAAATATCATTCCTTTGGGAACCCAAATTTTCTTACTTTTACTACTTAATTTTTTGTTACTGTTTCTTGCATCACATTCATAGGATTTATGGCCTTTCTTGTTGCAATAATGACATGTAACATTATCTCTCTTTTGTTCTTTTCTAAAAAAAGTTTTTGACAAATTTTTTTTTATGTTAGGTCTATATCCTAATCCATCCTTATCAAATATAGCTCTTTGATTACTCAATAATAAATTAAGTTTTTCAGAACTATAAGTAAATTTATCAATAATATTCTTATATTTATCAACTTCCTTCGTTAATTTATCATTTTTGTTGGAAATTGATTCTTTTTCTTCTTAAATTTTTTTTTTCAGATTTCAGCATCTTAGTCTCATTGGTAAGATTATCTTTTTCTTTAATTAGAATTGAATTATCATTTTTCAAAGATTTGTATTTCTTTTTCAAAACTTTAAAATCATTACTAGTTCATTAAAGGCTTCAAATAATTCATCAAATGCAAACTCATCACTAGGGTTTTCGAAACTTACCTCGTTGTCGTCGTTTACCATAAAGCAAATATTTGCAACTTCTTTTTGTTCTTCCTCTGAAGAGGATTCATCGCTGTCACTCCAGGTTGCAATATATGCTTTCTTCTTCTTCTTGTAAGTCTTCTTCAATTGAGGACAATCGTATCTGAAGTGCCCGGTTTTTTAAACTTATAGCATATCAAGGGGTCTTTCTCTTTGTCCTTGTCCTTTTCTTTTTCTTTTTCTCCTTCCATTTTAATTCCTGATTTCTTCTTGTGGAAGGGTCTCTTTCTTCTCATGAATTTTTTGAACTTCCTAGCTAGAAGAGCTATCTCATCATCATCATCATCATTATCACTGCAGCTCTCCTCACTTTCTGCAGCCTTAAGAGCTAGTCTTTTTCTTCTTAACATCTTCCTCTATGTGTTGCTTCATGGTTAGCTCATGGGTCATTAGAGATCCAAGTAGCTCCTCTAAGGGTAAAGTGTTGAGGTCCTTGGCTTCTTGGATTGCTGTCACTTTTGTTTCTCAAGTCCTTAGTAGTGACCTAAGAATTTTGCGAACAAGTTCAGAGTTAGTATAGGTCTTGCCTAGACTTTTCAAACCATTTACAATATCGGTGAATCTAGTATACATGCATGCTATAGTTTCAGTTTGCTCCATGCTAAATAATTCATATTTATGAACAAGAATATTTATCTTAGATTCTTTAACTTTGTACCCTCATGGGTAACTTCTAATCTATCCCATATCTCTTTTGCAGAATTACATCTAGATATACGATTAAATTCGTTTGCATCTAAGGAACAATATAAGACATTCATGGCCTTAGCATTGAGCTGAGCCATTTTCCTATCATTATCATTCCAATCCCTTTCGGGCTTAGGAACAATAGAGCCATCAACAATGTGTGTGGGCGTGCTAGGTCCATTAATTATAACACTCCATAATTCATAATCAGAAGCTTGAATGAATATCCTCATTCTTGCTTTCCAATATGAATAGTTAGAACCATTAAACAAGGGAGGTCTATTTGTAGAATGACCTTCAGCAAAAAGATCCAACTTGAGCTGACATTTGGATCTTTTGCTCTTGATCGTGTGATCAAATAAACAATGAGCACTAGCTCTAATACCAATTGTTGGCCCAGATGGCAACCCAAGAGTGGGGAGGTGAATTTGGTTCTTTAAAAAATTTAACCCCTCAAAAAATATTGGCTTTGAGATAGATGAAATTAAATGCAATGTGAATATGAAGCACAAACAAGGAAATAGAGATAGAGATAATCGAAGCACGACAAACACAAAGATTTTATAGTGGTTCGGTGTATCCAACACCTACATCCACTCCCAAGATTCACTTGGGTCCACACTATAATCCTCTTGATTATAGTCGAGTTGTTTTTCAAGATCACAACTCACAACTTGTTGTTTCCCAGGGATCACAACGAACCCAGCCGATTTTCTGGGCTCACCAGCACAAAACCCTAAACTCAAGCTAATCTAGCTTGACCCGAGTATACAACCTCCACTAGTTCAATCCCCTTGATAGAACTAGCACAAACAAGAAAGAATAGTATTTTTCAATAATACAAAGCTCCTCAAATGAGCAAATATTCAAAAATAAATGAATAGGGTTAGAAAAGCCTGTTTGAAGTAGATTGAATTTGAGCTTTTCTTCTTTTCTTCTTTTCCTCTTCTCTTTGGAGATGTTGAATCAGGCCTCAGCTTTGATTCATTTCAAATGTTGCAGATGAGAAGTTGGAAAATCTTCAAAAATAGAGCTTCTTCTTCCTTTTTGAGAATCCTCCAATTTTTCAAGTTTGAATGCCTTGGATTCCTCTTTGAGCTTTTGGAGTGGAAGGATTTGAGTTTGAATACTTTTTTCTTGGATTTCAGGCTCAAGACTTCTCGGATTTTTGATTTGAATATTCTCTCTATTTTCCATTTTTTCTCTCTTTTTTCAAAATGGGCGTTCTCCCCCTTTTATAGAATTTTTTTAATCTATTTTTGGGAAGAAACTAGCCGTTGGAGTGTACCTGAAAACAAAATATATCCATTAGAAGTTAGGTAAAAAGAAAATATTACCGTTAGAGCTGATCTGGCATTTTAAAATTTCGTCCCAAACAGGTTGGAGTGGGCTCCAACTTTTCAAGTGTCGGCTCCAAGTCGTTTATCCAAAAATAGAAAATTCTAAGTTCATCGAGGAGTCGACTCCGAAAAAGTTAGGTATCGGCTCGCCATCGTCATGTGTCGGCTCCAAAAGACTGTGTGTGTCGGCTCCAAGATACTAAAAAAATAAGCGTTCTGTCCCCGCATCGGAGTCGGCTCCAGACACTGTAAGTGTCGACTCCGAAACTCTGGGTGTCGGCTCCGAAACTCTAGGTGTCGGCTCCAGACCGTATCAAAAATTAGAGGAATATTTGACTGGCCATGGGGTCGGCTCCAGGATTTCTAGGTGTCGACTCGAGGTCCTGAAACTTTAAAACTTATGATTTGCATTGATTCAATACACATTTCTTAATACCTTTATATCGATCAAATATTTTTAATCCTTGAAACACTTATCAATTCTATTAGTAATCAAATAAATATACTCAATTCCTTTATTAATAATCAAAATCAATAATTGGGTCAACAGAGCCGACTCCAGTTGGGCGCTAACTGTGTTAGCGACTTGGAGTCGATACTCGACTTTGCGGGAGTCGACACCTGGTGGTCCCAAATTGACTTTATTAGGGCAGAGTTGACACTTCCGCGATATCTATCATCCTCAAACCCTTTCCAAAATTTCTCCAAACCCTCTCAAAACCTCCCAAAGCCAAATACTCCACAAATCTATCATTCCCAAAGATTTCAATGGCACCTAAGCGTAGGGGATTGGTTCTTGATGCTCTCGTTGTTACGAGGAAACGTATGGCGAGGTGTCCAGTCCGTGAACCCACTCCGAGTGATGATTCCTCATCAACACCATCAAATAATCCTAGCCCCTCATCTCCACCGGTAGATACTTTAGCTGGGTGAGTTATTACAATGGGTAGAAAAGTAGATTTTGATTTCTTTGATTTTGAGGGTTTTGACATTGGAAGACAAATCAAGGAACTTGGTTGGGATAGAGTCTGTTCTTTGGATGTACCTACTTATCCAGCACTTGTTAAAGAATTTTATCTGAATTTAGCTAGAGGAGATGGTGGGATTGTCAGTTTTGTGAGAGGAAAGAGACTGGCCATTTTGAGTATGTCTCAGAACGAGATATCGTTGTTATGGACAGTATCTTGACTGGTCAGCTTATAAATCTTGCTGGGATGATGATATGGTACATGGCTGAGGCTGGGGGCAAGAAGAGATCTTCACTGCCTTATGGAATGATCCTAACCTTAGTTTTTAGGAGTCAAGGAGTAGCTATTTCTGATAATGAGCCTTCGAAGAACCTAAGGCACACTGACTACTACAGCTTGGCCACTGTGCACCGGATGGGATTTGTAAAAGTAGATGGAAAATGGGAGAGAAAAGGGCATTTTGGCGACAGTGTTGCTGAGATGAATGTGCCTGGCCCTTCTGAGGCAGGACCTTCTATGAGACAGAGCTCACCAGAGCCAAGTCAGGATGTACCTCCAGCTCCTTTAGCTCCTTCTGCTTTTGATCTATCTTATGTTGATTTTTCGGATACTCAGTTAGAACAGCTTAGAGGTATTTTTGCTATTCACAAGGAAGAGATAAAATCTGAGTTAGATAATCAATTTATGAACTTGAGAGAGACTCTTTATTCTTTGGATGAAAGAGTTAGATTGATTGAATCTACTCTTGGAGCCTCCGCTGAATCTTTAAGGAATGATCTCAAGAGCATATTTGATGGACTTAAAGACATTGGTGGAGACTCAGAAACCTATTCTAAATGTAATGCTGAACTTCAGGACAAGATTACTTCTGCATGTACATTTGTTGATGAAAGATTGAAGGCCTTTGTCAAGACTCAAAGTGAAGGAATGACAAGAATAGTAGAAGAACTGCAAAGACACATTAGAACTAATTTTTGATTATCTTGTAATGAAGTCTCTTTGATGATTAGTATAGTTTGAAGTTTTAATGTAATGAAGTGTAGTATGATGATTGATGTAATAAAGTTTCATTTTGTAAAATGATGTAATGCTTGACTTTTTGATGTAATGAACTTATCAAACATGAATGTCTTTTTATCTTTGAATGAACTTATCAAAAATGATGATTGATACTTAATGAATGTCTTTTTGATCTTTAAAGTATCTATTAATTTTGTTATTTCTCTTGAAACTTCCTGACCTTTTTGTTGATTACAAAAAAGGGGGAGAGTTATGTAAGTATTTGCAAATCGTATTTGCATTGAATGTAAATCAAAAAAGGGGGGAGAAATATTTAGCTTTTGTGCAAATCGTATATGCATTGAATGTAAATAAAAAAAGGGGGGAGAAATATTTAGCTTTTGTATATGCATTAAATCACATAAGTTTAATTTATTGGTATCTAGTTAATTGCACATAAGGAAAAGTAATTGCAATTGATATAACTACCTTATTGGTATCAATCATTAAAATTTTCTGTTAAAAGAAAGAATAGATGTTAAATTGAATATCATAGGGGAGCTACCTCATTCAGGGGGAGCTTACCTGTAAGGAACAAACATTTGAGAAATTTGAAAATCTTATTATTTACTCATGCATATACTCAATGTTTTTATAATCATCAAAAAGGGGAGATTGTTGACCCAATTATTGATTTTGATGATTAATAAAAGATATGAGTATATTCATTTTATTACTAATAAATTTAACAAGTGTTACAGGGCATAAAAATATTTGATCAATCAAAAAGGATAAAGAAACATATTTTCAATCAAGATTGAAAAAGAAATTTCAAAGTTCAAAGCCTCGAGTCGACACCCAAATGGTAAGGAGCCGACCCCAAGGCGTATCAGAAAGTTTCTGGGATTTTGGTACGGTCCGGAGTCGACACCCAAGGTCTCGGAGCTGACTCCAACCTGAGACAGAAAAGTGCATTCTGTTTCAGTTTCTGGACACCTAGAATTCGGGAGCCGACACCTGATATTTCGGGAGCCGACACCTGAGTTTCAAGAGCCGACTCTAACCTGTGAACAGAGAGCATGTTTTATGGACTATTCTGGAGCCGACACTTACAGTTTTCTAGAGCCGACTCCCGAAAGCTACGAGCCGACACTTACCTTTTTCAGAGCCGACTCCCCAACAACTTTTTCTTTACTATTTTTGAACACCTGATTTGGAGCCGACACCTGAAAAGTTGGAGCCGACTCCAATCTGTTAGGAACGAATTTTTTATCTGTCAGAAAGTACTCCAACGGTAAGATTTCTTTGCACCTAACTTCTAACGGCTATTTTCTTTATGTGTAGAAGATTCCAAATATCTCCAACGGCTAGTTTTCCTACCTAAAACCTGGATTAAGGGATCTATAAAAGGGGACCATCCGTTTGAAAATGTGACGAAAAAATTTAAGAGAAAATAGATTGAAAAATCCGAGAAGTCTTGAGCAAGAAATCAAAAAGGAAAGAATCAAAGTTCAAATCCATCAACTCCAGAAAAGCTCAAAGAGAAATCCAAGGCATTCAAGCTCAAAATCGGAGGATTTCCTAAGTGAAGAAATAAGAAGCAAAAGCCCTGATTTTCCCATCTTCTCAATTGCAAAGTTTTTGAAGAATCTGAGCTGAGGCACTGATTCAACCTTTCAAAGAAGAAGAGGAAAAGAAGAAAAGCGCACATTCAAAGATCTTCAAACATGCTTTTCTAATCCTTATTTAGTTTATTGCCTATTTGCTCATTTGAGGAGCCTTCTTGTATCTTAAACTCTATTCTCATTTACTGTTTACTAGTTCAATCAAGGGATTGAATTAGTTGAGGTAGCTTACCTCGGGGACAAGCTAAGGATAGCTTGTGATTTGGGTTTTGTGCTGGTGAGCTCGGAAAACCAGCTGGGTTCATTGTAATCCCAGGGGAAACAACAAGTTTTGAGTTGTGAGCTTGTAAAATAACTCGGCTGTAATCAAGTAGATTATAGTGTGGACCCAAGTGGTACTTGGGAGTGGACGTAAGTGTTGGATACACTGAACCACTATAAAATCCTTGTGTTTGCCGTGTTTTAACTCTCTCACTCTATCTCTTTATTTGTGCTTAATACTTATCCTGCACTTAATACTATTTACTCCAAAGCACATAGTTTTTTAAATGGCTAAATTTTTTTTTAGAACCCAATTCACCCCCCCCCCCCTCTTGGGTTGCCATCTGGGCCAACAGTAGAGATTCACATTTCCTTCTTAAACTGATTTTTATATGCATTCATATTCCCTTCTTAAACTGATTTTTATATGCATGAGATGTGTGTTTATATATTTTTATATTCACATTCCATCATATAACTGATATTGATAGATTTTTTTAACAAATGAGAAAGCATGAGATGTGTATTTTTGATCTATGTGTAGAGATGAAAATAGAGAGCATAAATAAACATGAAAAATATTTTTATTTTTATGTATCATATGGATGCACAAGGATATTGGTGTTTTATTTTAGCTATGATATCATCATGGGAGATTAAATGTTTTATCTTAATATGTTCCATATGGATCTTGGGAACCAATATGTGCTAAATGCTACTAAAATATATGCATTTTTTTTGTTTGTAGCTGATTGGAGATAAATTTTGATCACATTTTTTCAGATAGAAACTGTACGTGTTCTGCTATATTATGATGGATCAATTGAACATGGCGGCCAAGAAGGGATATATTATAATCAACCTCCACGTAAATGTTTGAAATTGAGCACGGGAACACGCTTTGCTAAGTTGGTTGATCAGGTACATACAGTTCTAACAATTCCAGTATAGAGATATATCATCAAATTGATGTGGAGATCTCCAACATTGCATCAAAAATATGTGCTTCTTCCAATTGAGGAGGACGACGATGATGTAGAGCACATGTTGACATTTCCTTCGAAGTTTTCAGATTATCGATGTATTGAACTCTATGTTTTAAAGGATGATGTTCCAGAGCCATATAGTGTTGGTCATATAGAGAATGTTCATGACAGTTCTCTTATAGCCCAGCAGCAGGAACATGTTAGGACTCCAGTGGATTTTCCAATGATTGAGGGATTTATGTTAGCAGTGCAGAGTGATGATGTGGTAAACAATCAGTGTAATATTGATAGTCGGGGAATGGAGTCAGCCGAAAGTGCAGATGATGACTATTGGCTTGAACATGATGACTCAGATGAAGAGTCAAATGAAGATGAAGAGTCATATGGAGACGTTATAGTTCATGACACTAGCTTTAGTTTCATTCCTGCATACACTCATCCAGAACCTATTCCAACTCAGGTACATGATCACCAAGCCTTTGCATATGAACAAGTACCAGAATTTTATAATGAGTTAAATTTGCATGATGGTGGATGTGTCAGTACTCCGAGAGAGTTGCCCTTAAAATCTCAATTTTGGGATCCATCAATGACTGAGTTTGCTAAAAGGTTATTATTTAATACTAAAGATGAACTGAAGAGAGCATGTAAAATGTATCACATCAAGAAGCATCGCACATATAATATGGTGGAGTCAAAGAAATTATTCTGGTATGTGAAATGTGCCTCTTCAAGTATTGGCCAACGTTGTCAATGGAGGTTATGTGCTACAAAGTTGAAGAAGCATGGATTTTTTGAGATCACAAGGTATGAAGGGCCACACTCTTGTTTATTCAGTAATTTAACTCGGGATAACAAACATATTAGTTCTCGAGTTATTAGCTATATTGTTTGACACATTGTGGAGAAAGATCCAAGTGTGAATATTGAAGCTATTATAGCAAGCATTGCAGAACAATTTCACTATACAGTGTCATATTCAAAAGCATGGCATGGAAAGCAGAAGGAATTGATTAATATATTTGATGAATGGGAACCGTCATACGCAAAGCTTCCTAGATATAGTTTGCACTACAGAATGCAAACCCTGGAATAGTTGTATGTTGGGATTTCTACAGTGAAGCAAGTTCTTCTGAATGGGTCCTGAATTATGTATTCTGGGCATTTCAACCATCTGTTGAGGGGTTTCGGTATTGTCGCCTGGTAATTTCTATTGATAGAACACATCTTTATGGAAAGTACCAAGGGAAGATGCTCATTGCAATAGGTACTGATGCTGATAATCGGATATTTCCACTAGCCTATGCAATTATAGATGAAGAGTGTACAGCTAGTTGGAGATGGTTTTTGCTGAGGCTTAGGAGGCATGTTGTGAAAGATTGAAATGATATTTGTCTTATTTCTGATCGATACCCAGGTATACTAAGTGCCATATCTGATAGTGAAATTGGATGGGCTCCGCCAAGAGCTTATCATCGATATTGTTTGAGACATGTATGCAGTAATTTTAACTCGAGATTCTCAAATGTTTAGTTGAAAAGAGCAGTATGGAAAGCAGGGAGCGAACATCAGCTTTGGAAGTTTAACTTTCTGATAGAAAGGATTAAAACAGTCAATGCAAAAGCTTGGACTTGGCTATCGGAGTTAGAGCCAAAGAAGTGGACATTGGTACATGATGTGGGCTTTCGCTATGGTACATTGACAATCAATCTCTCGGAGGTTTTCAATTGCGTGTTGAGGGGAGCTAGAAATGTGCCAATTACTGCGTGTGTTCAGATAACATTTTGTTGTCTTATTAAATATTTCAATACGAGACGTGCAAAGACCTTAAGGTATGTAGAGGAGAACCCTAACAACCTCTTCACTCCTCATATTTCGATTAAGGTTGCTGAAGGACAGGCCAAAGTTAATGAGCACAGAGTAACTACATACAACATGCAAAGAGCCACTTACGAAGTTGTGACAAGGAGATTCAATGAAGCTCTCAGGGGTGGAGGCAATGTTCAGACTGTATCTCTCAGTGACCATATTTGTTCATGTGGTAAGTGGACCATATATAAATATCCATGTACACATGTGTTAGCAGTGTGCCAGGAGATTGGCATGGACTCAATGGGTCTCGTTGATGAACTATATATAGTATTCGCTCCTACATTACTGCCTGGGGTGAGGAGTTCAACCCGATACCACATGAAGACTACTGGTTGCAAACGCCGTTCAAGTGCATACTTGATCGGGATCGTATCAGGCCAAAGAAAAGAGGAAAGCCAAAGTCAACTCGGATCCATAACGAGATGGACGAGGTTCAGCCTAGAAGAACAAGTTGATGTTCTATTTGTAGGTAAATGGGTTATTCTAGATGCCGTTGTCCTAATGTAACTGGTGGACCTTCAGGATCGTAAATTTATGTACTCTTTAAGTAAAATGGCCATTGTTGTTCCTATGATGTACTTGTCTCATGAACAAGACTATATATTGATGCATTTATGATGTACTTGTGCCTATCATCGAAAATTTATGGATGCAATTACTTTTTGTCATGATTGGCATTTGATGACGTGAGTTTCAATTAAGTTTCGGTCAAGTTTCGATTGAGTTTCGGTAAAGTTTTGATTGAGTTTTGGTCAAGTTTTGATTGAGTTTCGGTCCAGTTTTGATTGAGTTTCAGTTGAGTTTCGTTCAAGTTTCGGCATTTGATGTCTTTCTATTTTGCATTTGGCACTCAGGCAAATGCACAAAAATTTCGGATTGAAATGAGTTTCGGGGGGGGGGGGGTAATTTCTCCTGGCTATTTTGAAGTAGCCACTGAATGTTAAGTCCCCCATAGGTCAAGCCCTCTGCCTAGATACCTGAGAAAATCGCCACTTGAAGTGGTGATTTCTGGATTGAAATCGCCACTTCAAGTGGTGACTTCAGCTAAATGAAATCGCCACTTCAAGTGGCGATTTCCTCTAATTCGGCCCAACATGTCTGACCTGAAATCGCCACATCAATTGGCGATTTCAACCCTGAAATCGCCACTTCAAGTGGCGATTTCCTCCTAATCAAACGGTCTGAACTGAAATGCCACTTGAAGTGGCGATTTCAACCCAAAATCACCACTTGAAGTGGCGATTTCCTCCGCCTTCTACCAAAAGGTCTGAACCTCAACCGAAACTCGATCGAAACTTGACCAAATTGAACCGGAAACTCGGCCAAAACTCAACCAAAACTCGACCGAAACTCGAGGAAACTCGATCGAAACTCGTTCGAAACTTGATCGAAACTCGACCGAAACTCAACCGAAATTGAACCAAAACTTGATCAAAACTTGAAACTTGACCGAAACTCAATAGAAACTTGATCGAAAGTAAATGCCAATCATGAAAAAAAGTAAATGCATTAGAAGAACACATTCTCATAAAAATTAAATTTTTCTGATACATGAAAAAAAAGAATTTTTACATCTGTTGATTTGAGTACAACAATCTAGGAAACCTAGGTTCCATATCCTCGTCAAGGAGGTCGACGAATACGTCCAGTCCATCACCTATAGGTCGCCAACGGTAGAGGATCCTCATCAATCACTTGAGATACCCCCCCTCCTGCGTGGGGATTGAGGTAGGATGGAAAACATCAGGCATAGCATCGTCCAAATGTGACCGGGAGACATCAGCATCCTCACTGATCTCGGCGATGTCTCAGCAATGTCATCAATGCGATATGCATTGTGATCTCGATCGGCAGATGTACCCTTCCCGGCATCCCTCTTCTATGAATACTCGTGTGCTAATGGGGACCGCATGCAAGAAGGCGATGGGGTATAATGAAATGTCTCCATCATCAGATCAATATCGGCTCGTGTGGACTCCGGCACCTCCGGGTAGAGTGCTGAAGCAGCTGTGCTCCGAACGTACTGATGCCCGACGATAGACAATGTACCATGAGCCATAGAAGAAGTTGTCCCCTCACGAACTGCTGGACAACCTCATCATCCACATCTTTGTCCAAGTGAAGGTCGCGATAGAATTGATCGAAGAATGCTAAACGAAAATGACCTTTCAGAAATGCTTCGACAGGAGGTTCAACACCAAATAACCTCCCAAATATAGCCTGCCACTCTAGAATGGTATGGCGCGGATCTAACCCAGTAACAGCGGAACCATCAATCCGAAGGCCACTTAAAATACTGACATCCTATAGTATAATGGTCGCCTCACCAAAAGGTAGATGAAATGTGTGAGTCTCTTGCCGCCATCTCTCAACCAGTGCAGAAATAAGGCCAACATCCAGTCGAATCTGGCCAATCCGATATTTGCCAAACATGCCGACATGATCTAGGTAGTACTGCACTCGTGGGTGTGACATTCCTGGTGTCTCTTTCCATATATGTGAGTCATGCCGACGATATCTAAGAACCGGTAACTCCTGAAAAAATACTCAATGATACATCCGCATTAACATAAACACATGTAAATTAATTAAGGACCATCGATCAATGATACATACCTCGCCCTGAAATATGTTAGTTGATCAATGCAACTGTTGCAAAGTGAGAACACTAGGATCATGAGGCCCTGAATCTAAAACATTATGAGCCATGTCTTGATAATCTGACAAAACAAGTTAAAAGAATCATTGCATTTGGGAAAAAGACCAATGTAAACTAATAAGGCTTTCAACAAATAAAGTTAATTAAACTAAACATAGAAAATTTGATTATTTACATATAGCAATTTCCAGTGATAGTAGTAAAATTCCAATTAACAGTTACTATCCTAGATTTCAAAATATTTTTATAAATTGCAGTATTGGGACGCTAGAAATGGTATTGGCAAAGTCTAGTACTCTTACAGCCAATTCCGCTCAACTGAACCTACCAAGTGCCAACAACAGTTAGAATTATTAAATTTACTTAGGTAATTGGAGATATCAACAGCACGAAGGACAGCAAGTTAACAGAAGGGGAAAAAAGCAAAAATAGATCTACATCTCACAAGACACTAGGCACCCTGAAAAGATAAAGATATGAATGCAAAACCAGTGATCACCATCTCAAATTCTTGTGGAGAGATAAAAATTACTTAGTCATATCAGCTTGAAGGCATAACCCAGAAGAGGTCCCCAAATTACAAAAAGAGTCATTCACAACCCCAATACCACGAGGAAAACTGAAAAAAGCATATCTTAGATAGTAATAAAAATTAAACATCTAGCATGCCATTCCCCTTAGGGTTGCCAAGCCTTGTTTGGATTAGGTTTGGACCCATGTAATGTGATATGAGTCAGATTGGGCCACGCACAGGCTGAGTTCTAGATATCTGATTCCTCCTCTACACACACCCGCACTTCCCCACCAAAAAAAAAGAACAAAGAAAAAAGAAAATACCTGAAATGTTTCTGAATGCTTTTCGGTGAGAAGGTCACTGCACTTGGAAAGGGCGCTTGCCGGCGAGCAGGCTCGGGAACTCGGGAAGAGGGGGAGGTGGTCGGCGGGGAGTAGGAAGAAGGGGGGAGGTCGCCGGGGAAGAAGAAGGGGAAATCTTTACCGCTCGGGAAGAGAAGCCTGGATCAGGCTCTCTCGGCTTTAAAGCCTGAGAAAATCGCCACTTTATGTGGCAATTTTAAGCCAAGTGAAATCGCCACTTGGAGTGGCGATTTCAGCTCTGAAATTGCCACATGGCTAAAATCGCCACTCCATGTGGCGATTTCACTTGGCTTGAAATCACCACTTGGGGTGGCGATTTCTGAGCTAAAATCGCCACTCCAAGTGGCGATTTCAAGCCAAATGAAATTGCCACTTGGAGTGGCGATTTCAGCTCAGAACTCGCCACTCCAAGTGGCGATTTCTCCTGTCCCATCACCATCCCCGCTGACGGGACTGAGCGGACATGGCAGTAAAAAATGTCATTTCAAATGACATTTTTTACTTTTACACTTTTTGTTGACCCAATTGATGATTTTAATGATTAACAAAACTATTTGAGTATAATAATTAAAGGCTCTAATGATTTTGATTAAGTGTTTCAGATTATAAGTCTATTGAATGATCAAAATCAGGAGTTAAATCTTGTTCTGGATCGAATCTAATGTCTAGGTAAGATTGCAGACATTAGAGTCGACTCCGAGAATCACAGAGCCGACTCCAGTACTGGCACGGAAGTTAGAGTCGACTCCGAGACTGTTAGAGCCGACTCTCACAAAAGCAGAACGTTGATTTTTCTGGCCCCGACTTAGAGTCGACTCCGGGTAAGTTAGAGTCGACTCCAGAAAAGTTTCTTGTCGACCCCAGAAAAGTCAGAGACGACTCCAGAAATAATTTTAAAGTGCCTCGAGCTAGAGCCGACTCCAGAAAAGTTAGAGTCGACTCCAACCCACCTGGAACGAAAAATCAAATTGCCAGATCAGCTCTAACGGTAATATTTCTATTTTACTTATTTCTAACGGATATATTTTGTTACAAGGTACACTCCAACGGATAGTTTTCTTCCAAAAATGGTTTGAAAGAAATCTATAAAAAGGGAAGACTATCATTCAAAAAAAGAACGGGAAAAACAAAGAAGAAAAACGAAATAGAGAAATCCCAATTCAAAAATCCGAAAAAGAGAGAGCCTGAATCTCAAGAGAAAACCTTCTAGCTCAAATCCACTCCACTCCAAAAAGCTCAAGAGGAATCCAAGGCATTCAAATCAAAGTTTGGTGGATTTCCCAAATTGGAGAAAGAGGATTCAGTTTCTTGCTTTTCAACCTTCTCAACTGCTTCAACTGTGAAGAATCGGAGCTGAGGCTTGATTCAATCCAGCAAGAGAGAAGAAAAGAAGAAAAGAAGAAAAGCTCAAAAGCCAACCAACTACAAATCAGGCTTTTCTAAACCTTGTTATTTATTTGATTATTTGCTCATTGAGGAGCTTTGTATTGAAAAACAATATTTTTTTTGTTTGTGTCTAGTTCAATCTGGGGGATTGAACTAGTGGAGGTAGTCTTACCTCGGTACAAGCTTGGTATAGCTTGTGTTAGGGTTTTTGTGCTGGTGAGCCCGGAAAACCAGCTGGGTTCGTTGTGATCCCGGGAAAACAACAAGTTTGAGTTGTGAGCTTGTAAAACAACTCGGCTGTAATCTAGGAAGATTATAGTGTGGACCCAAGTGAATCTTGGGAGTGGACGTAGGTGTTGGATACACCGAACCACTATAAAATTTGTGTTTGCCGTGTCTCATTTATCTCTATCTCTATCTCTATTTATTCACTGCATTTTGTTTTTGCATTGCATTCACTTTCATCTCTAAGCAAACTATTTTAAAAGGCTAATTTTTTAAAGAACCCAATTCACCCCCCCCTCTTGGGTTGTCATCTGGGCCAACAATTGGTATCAGAGCTAGTGCTCATTAGATTTTGATCACACGATCAAGAGCTAAAGATCCAAATGGCAACACAAGTTGGTTCATTTGCTGAAGGTCATTCTACGAATAGACCTCCACTGTTTAATGGTTCAAATTATTCTTATTGGAAAGCTAGAATGAGGATATTCATTCAAGCTTCTGATTATGAATTATGGGGTGTTATAATTAATGGACCTAGTACACCCACACATGTTATTGATGGCACTATTGTTCCTAAGCCCGAAAGGGACTGGAATGATAATGATAGGAAATGGCACAGCTTAACGCTAAAGCCATGAATGTTTTATATTGCTCTTAGATGCTAATGAATTTAATAGAATCTCCACATGTAATTCCGCAAAGGAGATTTGGGATAGATTAGAGGTTACCCATGAGGGTACCAACCAAGTAAAAGAATCTAAAATTAATATTCTTGTTCATAAATATGAGTTGTTTAGCATGGAACAATCTGAAACCATTGCATGCATGTACACTAGATTTACAGATATTGTAAATGGTTTGAAAAGTCTTGGTAAGACATATACTAACTCTGAACTTGTTCGAAAATTCTTAGGTCACTACCAAGATCATGGGAAGCCAAAATGACAGCAATCCAAGAAGCAAAGGACCTCAACACTCTACCCTTAGAGGAGCTTCTAGGATCCTTATGACCCATGAGCTGACAATGAAGCAGCATGTAGAGGAGGACACAAAGAAGAAGAAAGTGATTGCCCTCAAAGCTGCAAAAGAAGAAGAGAGCAGCAGCGATGATGATGATGATGATGAAGAGACTGCTCTCTTAGCTAAAAATTTAAAAGATTATGAGGAAGAAAGAAACCCTTCCACAAGAAGAAATTTGGAGCAAAGTGGGAAGGAGAAAAGGATAAGAACAAGGACAAGGACAAAGAAAAAGAGAAAGACCCCTTGACTTGCTATGAGTGTAATAAACCGGGGCACTTTAGGAATGAATGTCCTAAATTGAAGAAAGCCTACAAAAAGAAAAAGAAGGCTTATGTGGCGACTTGGAGTGATAGCGAGAATCTTCTTCCGAAGAAGAAGAACAAAAGGAAGTCGCAAATGTATGCTTTATGGCGGACGACAACGATGAGGTAAGTTCCGAAACCCTTGCGATGATTTGCATTTGATGAATTATTTGATGCTTTTAATGAACTTGTGATTTCAAGGTTTTGAAAAAGAAATACAAGTTTTTGAAAAATGAAAATTAACTTTCATTAAAGAAAAGGAAATCTTAATAATGAAGTTAAGAAACTTAAATCTGAAAATGAAATTTTTAAAAAAAAAGAATTAATTTCAATGAAAATGATAAACTAAGGAAAGAGGTTGAAAAATATAAGAACATAGTTGATAAGTTTACTTAAGCTCAACTAAATTGACATGTTATTAAATAGTCAAAAAGCAGTTTTTGACAAAGCCGGATTAGGGTATAACACTTTAAGAAAACAAAAATCACTGAAAAATATTTTTGCGTGCTGGCCAAAGTAATTTTACATGCTTTAAATGTAATCAAAAAGGACATAAATCTTATGAATGTAAAATTCTAAAACCTAATAAAAACTTAAATATTAAAGGAAAGAAAATATGGGTTCCGAAAGGAACAATTTTTGTTGCTACTAACCATGAAGGACCCAAGAAAGCTTGGGTACCTAAACATAAGTTTGATATCATTGCAGGAATGTCTTGTGGCCAAAAGATCAAAGAGAAAGTGGTATCTTGATAGTGGCTGCTCAAGACATATGACGGGTGACAAAGAGAATTCATCACCCTGAAGAAAAGAAAGGAGGAGTTGTTACATTTGGCGATAATGGCAAAGGCCAAATCTTGGGGTTTGGTAACATTCAAATAACTCCCTCCACATTATTGAAAATGTACTTTATGTTGATGGTTTAAAGCATAATTTAATTAGTATAAGTCAATTATGTGACAAAGGTTTTAAAGTATCATTTGAATCTTCTATATGCACAGTAGCTAATCCCATTGATAATAGCATTGTTTTTATTGGAAATAGAAATGGCAATGTATACTTGATTGACTTAGACAATTTGTCTACTAATAATCATTGCTTAGTTGCTAATAATGCTAATATGAATGAGATTGGTTGGTTGTGGCATCGAAGATTAGGTCACGCAAGCACACACCTGATTTCAAAACTAATTAGAATGGATTTAGTAAAAGGATTACCTAAAATAGATTTTGAAAATAACAAAATATGTGATGCATGTCAGTTTGGAAAACAAACGAGAAGTTCTTTTAAATCTAAAAATGTTGTTTCAACTTCTAGGCCATTAGAGCTACTTCACATGGACCTTTTTGGACCAACTAGAACCACAAGTCTAGGAGGAAAGAAATATGGTCTTGTGATAGTAGATGATTACTCTAGATTCACTTGGGTAATGTTTTTAGCTCACAAAGATGAGACTTTCTCGATATTCCTGAAATTCTTCAAGAAAGTAACAAATGAGAAAAACACTACCATAGTGTCTCTAAGAAGTGATCATGGAACTGAATTTGAAAATCACTTATTTGAAAGTTTTTGCAATGAAAATGGTATTAATCATAATTTTTCTGCACCTAGGACCCCACAACAAAATGGTGTAGTTGAAAGGAAAAATAGGACTCTAGAAGACATGGCCCGTACCATGCTATGTGAAAGTAAACTCCCGAAATACTTTTGGGCGGAAGCTATTAACACAGCATGTTACATCCTAAATAGAGCTTAATAAGACCTATTTTAAAGAAAACACCTTATGAATTATGGCATGATAGAAAACCCAACATTAAATATTTTCATGCATTTGGTTGTAAATGTTTTATTCATAATAATGGTAAAAACAACTTAGGTAAATTTGATGCTAAATCTGATGAAGGAATATTCTTAGGTTATTCAACAACTAGTAAAGCATATAGAGTGTTAATAAAAAACCTTAATTGTTGAAGAATCCATTCATGTAGTTTTGATGAATCTTTAGCATCAAGTTCCAAAAGATTGATGATGAGGAAGATACAAACATAATTGAAAAAGATCTTGAAAAACTTAATATTGATGTATCTTCAGATCATGAACAAGAAGCTAAAGATAATGATTCACCTAAGGCTGATGATATTAATACTAATCATAATGATATAGATCTCCAAGAGATTGGAGATATGCTTATAGTCATCCCAAGGAATTGATTATAGGTGATCCATCTCAAGGAATAAGAACTAGATCATCTATGAGAAATATTAGTAATCATCTTGCATTTGTTTCACAAATTGAACCTAAAACTATTGAAGAAGCTGAAAAAGATAATAATTGGATGTTAGCAATGCAAGAAGAATTAAATCAATTCACTAGAAATAATGTATGGACATTAGTGAAAGACCTAAAAATCATTCTGTATAGGATCAAAATGGGTTTTTAGAAATAAACTAGATGAAAATGGCATAGTAATTAGAAACAAAGCTAGATTAGTTGCAAAAGGATATAATCAAGAAGAAGGTATTGATTTTGATGAAACCTTTGCACCTGTAGCTAGATTAGAAGCCATTAGGCTATTACTTGCATTTGCATGTCACATGAACATTAATTTATTTCAAATGGATGTAAAAGTGCATTTTTAAATGGATTTATAAATGAAGAAGTATATGTAGAACAACCACCAGGTTTTGAAGATCATGAATTTCAAATCACGTTTTTAAATTGCACAAAGCATTATATGGTTTGAAACAAGCACCTAGAGCTTGGTATGATAGACTAAGTAAATTTTAATTGAAAATGATTTTACAAGAGGAAATGTTGATAAAACATTATTTTTGAAAAGAAAAAGTAAAGATTTACTTGTAGTTCAAATATATGTTGATGACATTGTTTTGGTGCTACTAACAATCTTCTATGTCAAGAATTTGCTAAGTTAATGCAGGGAGAATTTGAAATGAGCATGATGGGAGAACTCAACTTCTTCCTTGGACTCCAAATCAAACAAAGCAAAGAGGGTATCTTTATCAACCAAACAAAGTACACAAGAGAAATTCTAAAGAAGTTTGGTATGGAATCAATTAAACCCCTCGGAACACCAATGAGTCCTTCATGCAAGCTGGACAAAGATGAAGAAGGTAAGAAGGTTGATCAAAATATTATCGAGGTATATCGGATCCCTACTTTATTTAACTGCAAGTAGACCAGACATATGTTTGCTGTTTGCTTATGTGCTAGATTTCAGTCAGAACCTAAAGAATCACATTTAATTGCTGTTAAAAGAATACTAAGATACTTAAGTGGAACAAAAAATGTAGGTTTATGGTATTCTAGAGACTCACATTAAATCTGATTGCATACTCTGATTCTGATTATGCTGGATGCAAGTTAGATAGAAAAAGCACAAGTGGTGCATGCCAATTTTTAGGAAGTAACTTAATCTCATGGTTTAGCAAAAAGCAAAATTCGGTTGCATTATCTACTGCTGAAGCAGAATATGTTGCAGCTGGAAGTTGCTGTGCTCAAATCCTATGGATTAAGAGACAACTTGAAGACTATGGTATCACACTTGATAAGACACCTATAAGATGTGATAATACAAGTGCAATAAATCTAACTAAAAATCCAATTCAACATTCAAGAACAAAGCATATTGAAATTAGATATCACTTTATAAGAGAACATGTAGCCAATAATGAAATTTGTCTTGATTATGTGAATACTGAAGAACAACTTGCAGATATATTAACAAAACCCTTAAGTGAAGAGAGATTTTGTTATCTTAGAGGAGAATTAGGAGTTTGTGATCCTTTGGAATAGTTTTCTGAAACTCTTAAGGACATCTATCTAGATTTCATCATTTTCTTGAAAAATCTTGATATTTCAATAAGGAAATCTATCTAGATCTTGATTCATTGTTTCCCCAATTGCTAAAGAACATTTATCTATAATTTGATGATTAATTTGAATAGTTTCAAATCCTTGAAACTTAATTTTTTATCTCTGAAACTGTTAGAGTCGACTCTGACAGTTTGTGGAGTCGACACCTGAGTTTTTGATGTTCTGTCTAAGTGATTAGAGCCGACTCTGGCTTTTGTGGAGCCGACTCTAATACGAGCGCTGACAGACTTTCTGGTTCGGAGCCGACACCCAGTTTTCGGGAGTCGACTCTAAGTCGAGCTAGGTCAAAAATAAAAAGGCGGAGTCGACCCCCAATCATTCATCGTCTCCAAAACCCTCCAAAAGCTCCAAAGCCTTTCCAACTTCCCCAATCACTCAAAACCCTTGATTAACTTCCAATCTTCTCAATGGCACCAAAGAGGCGCGGATTCGTGGAGTCCGTTCCAACGAGAAGACGCACGTTCGGAGGCAACCCTCGCCTTCTTCCTCTTCGGCCACTCAAGAGGATTCCCTCCTTCACCCTCTTCTCCAAGGTTGATCAATTAGCCGGTAAGACCATTACCACTGGAAGGAAAGTAATTTTGATTTATTTGAATCGGAGGGTTTCTCTATTGGAAGAAATTTAAAGGAAATGGGATGGGAAAAGTTTGCTCATTAGATATACCCACTTATCCAGCCTTAGTAAGAGAGTTTTACAATGGATTTAAGCAGAGGAGAAGGTGGTTTAGCAGTATAGTAAGAGGAACTAGAGTTGTAATAACTGAAATTCTTGGAAACTATTGGAAATGCCCACAATTGGTATTATGGAATATCAACATGATGATAGAAGTGGTGCATTGTCAAGAATGCTAGGGAGAGATGT